>JAMPIV010005554.1:0-98335 GCA_024509875.1 Oreohelix idahoensis
CAAGCGACGGTGCTTGTTTATCCAAGCTTTTTATTTTTTTATCTTTTATTTTTTTTATTTTTATTTTTAAATCTAAAGACATATGCTTGGAAACATTGACAATAATAGTTTGAACATAAGCATAACAATGAAAATACACTGTGCAGCTGTAAAAATATTTAAAAAAAAAAAAATTACTTTCACACCTTGCACACACTCATTTACGCACTCTTTCTAGTACTCTAAGGTTACACATTTTACATTTCTTGGTAAAGATAGTGTTGATTAAAAGGAGAAGGAGGAGGAAAAGAAAGAAAGAAAGAAAGAAAGAAAGAAAGAAAGAAAAAGACCTTGGGTGTCAAAGACCTAGATTTAGAGTCCGTCGCGAAAGATTTCCGTCTTGATGGAAAATAATCAAAATAAAGGGTACTTAAATTTACTTCAGCTAAAAGCAGGTATCCGATTTCGCTGATTTATGGTGTCAAGACCTCAGGTCCAGCTTGGCTAAAATAAATTCGTGCTGGACCGTGAAATGTAATCTGAAAGGATGTCCCCTGGGACAAAAGAAAGAGTCTTGGTTCATCAAGTGCATATCGCAACAGAGGAAATGAATGGGATCCGAAAAGAGACACTTCTTAGTGGATAGTTTTGGTTATTAAAGTGGTCCCTGTGTGACCGCTTACAACAAGCTTTATTCACATTTCATAGATGGAGAAAAGAAATATTGAACATTTCATTAAATAAAAATATACATTTATACACACTCGGGCACGCTTACATACACAATTACAAGCACATTTCACTGCACCTTTTATTATTCCCCCCCCCCCCCCATGAATTTAAAAGTATGAGCCGTGCAATACCAACGTCAAAGACTTCCCACGAACATACTTAGGGATCAGTTGGCAAGGTCAGACATTGACACTTTAACGACATCTAGAACTGTGGTCAACATGACCTCCCGCGAATATATGTAGTTTAAAGTTCGAGCTGTAGTACTTGAGAGGATAGGAAGACTGGGGGAAGGGAGGGGGCACATAAAGCCGAAAGCGGACTTACAAATTTTAGGATAGACAGAGAATGAGATAGTAGTGAGACGGAGGGAGGGCTGTTGGGGAAAGAAAGAGTCGTTTTACGAATCAAGGCTGCCTCGTTAAGGAAGAGGTACCATCTCAGGGGCTATTGATAAAACTTTCTGACGAAAAATGTGCTGAAATAAACCAGCGCTGAAAATACGATGATTAAACATGGCAAGATTCCGAAAACACCAAATCTGATTCCGAAATTCTGATAAAATAAACAAGAGCAATGTGTGTGTGTTATTTTCTGCTCCCGGAATTATGTTTAAGAAGATTGCTTTGTATATATCTGATTTTTGTGATGTTTATAAATCAATGATTTTCTGCAGTAGTTTCATTGTAGGTGTGATTGTATTGCATTAAAAAAACAAATGATCTTCTCTTTCTTGGATGCTTTTCCTACATAGCTGACATTTTCTTATTTGGTTGGATCTGTGTGCTTCTCGTTTTGTTGTGGGTGTCATGCTGTAAATTAGTCTAAAATTGACCTCTCTTGCTTTAGCAGTGATTTTTGGGTTGTGCAAGTTAGTGAAGGTTTCGGTGTAATTTTTTATAGCTTATTTTTGTCCTCTTTTAATCCTTAGATGTAATGGTGGTGCTTGGAGTTTAACTAAATGTTTATATAATGCATTTGTTTTCTGGTGAATTAATTTTTCATGTCCTTGGATGGCTTGTATGCATGTCTCATAAAATGAGGGCATAGGGCCGAAGTGATGGGGGATTGCATTATTCAGTGGTCTCAGTTTGGAAAGTCTGAGTCATATGTAATAATGAGCTAGTGTGTGTCGTTCCGTGTGTTTGATGATGCTGCCTGTGTGTTTAATTCTGAGTGTCTTGATCTTTGTTTCTAGATCTTGAAAGGCAGTTCCTCTGTGTTTCTTTTCTTGTATTAGTGTCTTGTGTTTAATGCTGTAAAATGTGCACTCAAACACGAATGCTCTGACCAGTTTGTTTATATCCGTGATAGTCCGTTTTGGGGGGTCGAAAACTGTGGCAATGTAAAGTAGCTTAGGGAAAATGTATGTATTTACAATTAAACTTCGTCCAAAAATCTTTGTGGTTTTGTATTTGTATCTGTGCAGCATGACTCGTATTTTGGATGTTAGATTTTTCCATGTGTGTCTGTGTGTGCGATTTGGGTGTGAGGGAAAGGTTATACCATAGATTTTGATGTTGTTTGTTGGTGTTAGTCCAAAGGGAAAGTCTGCTTTGTTCTTCCATTTGCCTATGCCCATTATTGTTGATTTTTGAACATTTACTTTTTCTCCGCTACCTTTGCTAAAGTCTGTGAATGTGTTTAGCATAAACTTTATAGACTTTTTGTCTGGTGGGAAAAAGATGGTGTCGTCTGCATAGGCGAGCAACTTTTGTTCACCTTTACCTTGTATGAAAGTGCCCTTGATAGAGCTGTCTTTTCTGATGTTCTCTAGTAGTGGTTCTAGTGCAAGAACATACAGTAAAGGAGAGAGGGGACATCCCTGTCTTACAGATCTTGTTAGCCTGAAGGTGTTAGTTAATGTATGATTTACTAACACTCTGCTCTCGGGCTTCATATACAGAATATTAATCCATTGTCTACAGTGTTCACCTATGTTGCAATGTAGTAATGTTTTGTGGAGGTATGAGTGTGATATTCTGTCAAAGGCTTTCCCCTGGTCAAGGGAAAGAACCGAAGACTGACAATCCTTCTGGTGTGTGTAGGTGATTATGTCTCTTATGAAATGTGTGTGTTGATGGATGTTTCTGTGCTGGACGCTACACTGCTGGTCTTCGTGTATGAGGGTCGCCATGAATGGTTTCAGTTTGTTTGTTAGAGCTTTTGTTAAAATTTTATAATCTACGTTTAAGAGTGATATTGATCTGTAGTTTTTAAGTAGTGTTTTGTCAGAGTTTGGTTTTGGTATTAGAGTGATGTAAGACATGTTTAGGCTTGGTGGGAGTTCTTTATTCTCAAAGGCTTCTTTGTATACTTGTAGTAAAAGAGGCCTTAGGGTAGGGAAGAAGTGCTGGTAGAATTCTGTCGTAAGTCCGTCAGGTTCTGGTGATTTGTCTTCTTGCATTGCATTCACTGCTAGTGTTATGTCTGTTAATGTCAGTTCAGTGTCTAGTGTTTGTTTGTCTGCGTCAGATAATGTTTTTTTAAATTGCATAAATCTGTCTTGTACGAGAAGCGTTCAGAAAGTAATACACCACATCGTTTTTCTCAGCTAATAATGAAGATAGAATCATGAAATTTTGCACACTTCAAATATGGCATGTGCCAATTGTTTGCACCAAATTGCACCGCAACCGGCCAAATAATACGGCTGCCCTAAACCGTTGAAATGGAGCGTGTTAGCAACTTGCGTTATAAGGAGCGAATTGTGATAAAATTTCTCGTTGCAGAGAAGGAAACTGTTGTGAACATTCACAAGCGTCTATGTGATGTGTATGGAAGTTTTGCAGTCGACAGGAGTACAATCAGTCACTGGGTTCAGAGAATCAAAGAATCCGGAAGTGGAGATACGGAGCTGCTTGATCGGCTGCGCTGTGGACGTCCTGCCACAGCCACCAACGCAGAAATGTTGAAATGCGCTGAGGGCATTATTCTTACTGATAGGCGAATCACTACTCAACAATTGGCCTTACAGCTGTTAGTCAGCATTGGTAGTGCAAATGCAGTTATAAAAACCCCCGGATTTTCTAAGGTTTGTGCAAGATGGGTTCCTCGAAGTCTCACAAATGACCACCGATTGCAAAGGAAAGCAATTTCTTCTGAATTGTTGGAGCGTTTCAATGCTGATGAAGAGAACTTTTTGGCTAAGATCGTTACAGGTGACGAAACCTGGGCACATCATTTTGAACCTGAGACAAAAAGACAGTCAAAGGAGTGGCATCATCCGCAACCACCATGAAGAAAGAAATTCAAGACAATTCCTTCAGCTGGAAAGGTCATGATCACTGTCTTTTGGGACATTGAAGGTGTGATTCTTGTGGGCGTTATGCCAAGAGGAGAGACAATCAATTCGCAAGCTTACATTAAGACATTGAAAAAACTCAATCAACGTTTTCGCAGAGTTCGGCCGCACAAGAATCCAGCAGACCTGCTTCTCCTTCACGACAATGGGCGACCTCACACAAGTCTGGCAACACGGGAAGCAATCACCAAATTGGGTTGGACAGTACTACCCCATCCACCCTATAGTCCCGATGTGGCACCCTCTGATTTTCATCTATTTGGTCCTCTTAAAGATGCACTCCGTGGGACAAGGTTTGAAGATGATGAAGGAGTGATTCATGCAGCGAAGAAATGGCTACATGATCAAGACAAAATCTGGTACGGACTAGGAATACATGCACTTGTTTCGCGCTGGCATAAAGCCGTACAAGTTGACGGGGATTATGTTGAATAATACCGATGTTTACATGACATATTCATGTATATTGTGTATAAATTTCATGCTTTTTGATTAAACAGCTCCTGAGAAAAACGATGTGGTGCATTACTTTCTGAACGCCCCTCGTATATATGGTTGCACATTTTCTTCTGTGTACACGTTCCTATAGTAACTTTCGAAAGCCTGCACTATATTTTGGGTTTCTGTCTGTGTGGCCCCTTCTAAATCCACTATTAGGCCTATCTGCCTGCAGCGTTGTGTATTTTGTTCTATCGCCATGTATTGTTTGCTGGGAGTCTCTTGTGTGATTGCGTTGAGTTTTGTCCGTAATAGGGCTCCCTGGAACCTGTGGTGTTTTTATCGTTCTAGTTCATTTTGTAGCTTAAGAATGGAGGGAGAGTTTTTGTCTGTTTGCTTTGTTAGTTGTATAGCTTTCTCTATCAAAGTCTCTTGTTGTATGCGGTGTCTGTGTATGATGGATGACACTAGCTGTGTTCGTTCGCGTATGGTGCTTTTAAGTGTTTCCCAGTGTTCTTGAATATGTTCTATTGGTATGCCACTTGTGTATGTAAGAATTAGTTTGGTCATGTGCTCTACGTATGTTTTGTTTTGGAGCAAAGTGTTGTTGAATTTCCAGTGTGAGGAACGTTTGGAATGCGTGCTTGCTTGTGTAGTGTTAATGGCTGCGAGTACTGCTTTGTGATCTGTGAACTTGAGAGCTTCTGGCAAGTGTTTTGCTTGAATTATGTGGTGTGTTGGCGGCACATAGATTCTGTCTAATCGTGCAGCTCTGTTGTGTGCGGTGTGTGCATGCGTTGTTTCGATACTATGGGGGGGGGGGGGTGTCTGTAGGCATCTAATAAGCTGTGCGTATCCATTATGGTTTGTATTATGTCTAGTTGGTGTGCGTCTTCTCTGTTTGCTCTCCGTATCTGTGTTCTAACTACTCCACCAACTACGTCCATATCTGTCAAAACGCAGTTAACGTCGCCTCCTAAAATAATATTATGTCCTCTGTATGACTGAGTGAGTAAGTTGTCTAAGTTTTCCTAAAATTGTGGTTGGTGGTTGTAGTTTGCTGGAGCGTGTATATTCACTATCGTGTATGTGTGTGTGTTGTTTCCTACCTGAGCGATGGTTATTTTGCCCTCGCTGTCTCTGTTTGTCCTAAGTATATCCCACCTGTCTGATGTTTGTAATATTGCTGTTCCAACGTATAACAATAAATAAAATGTATGAAAGTCTAATTAAATAGTTTGATAACGAACCCTAAGAAATGGTCCTAATGTCTGTATTGCTTGTTTTCCCAGATGCTGTCATTTTCTTTCCAGTCAATAATCAGTCTGGGGGGTGTCTGAAGTGAACTATCTTCTTCTGATGCCGTATTGTTTATTTCCTCATGTGTTAGTGTGAATGTCTGGATGGCTGGAGCTGGTGCCGTGCTTAAAATGTTTTCTTCAGTTTGGAAAGTTGGGCTTTGTCTCATTACTGATGAATATGTTGGTGGTGGTTTCACTTGTGGTTTTGTATTTTCTGATGCTTCAGTGGTAGCTTTTGGTATCGTCGTTTCCTATCAGTGGATACCAGCCCATTGCAACATACCAGGAAATGAGGAGGCAGATAGACTTGCTAAGGAAGGAGGTGCCTTACAACAAAATGATATAGAGACAACTTACGCAACGGCAAAGACTACTATAAAGGCTACATTCAAGTCCAAATGGGAAAGAGAGCACCCGGGACATTTGAAAAATGATGCATATCATCAACTATCCAGAAAAGAACAGGTCATCATTTTTCGGCTACGCACTGGTCACAACAGATTGAGATACCATCTGTACCACAAATACAAAATTGGTGCAACAGATCTCTGCACCTGCGGTACCAGCCCAATGACAGTCGAACACCTGCTGCAGTACTGCCCAACCTACAGTAATGAACGGAGTAGCATATATCAATTTGTCAAAAGGATCCCGTTACGCGCCCTATTGAGGCATATTGTGAAATATGGCGTTAGGCCCATATTTTCTTCACCATCGGCACACTAGGGGTGATGTGGTCAGCATCACCCCGGCCGCCTTGTAACCTTCCCAGAGTTGCTCTGTCACCCAATTCAAGAGGCTCGGTCGACCCCGGAGCCGTTTGTAGTCTATAATCTGAGATCCGCCTTGTGTGATCTAAGGGAGGAGGTTGGAACACTAATGGAGTTGTCCGTGTGCAATGAATATAGTCCTTAAAAAAAAAAAAAAAAAATGGCTTCTCGCTGTGAGGTCCAAGTAAAGAACAGTCCGGATCTCCCGCTGAGCTTCAATGTCATGTGACATAGCATTTTGTATGATAAAATAGCAGTTAAGTATCTTTATTTTTGACGTTTATTTTATATAAATTAGTTGGCTAGGAGAGAAGAAATAAAGAAAATAGTGATCAACTGTTCAATCATCATGTAGACTAGAAGAGAATTCAATATGTATTCTGTAACGGCCACTGTCAATTGTTATTTATAAAGTGAAATAGCCCGTTCAACCTCAGATGGGTTATAATTAGGAGGTACGGTAACAGTTTTCAATACTCTCCTTTCGAAACAGTGAGCCAACACTATAGTTGGTCCTCCTGGCAGGAAGCCTGCATCAAGCAGTCACGTGCAGTGATGGTTTCTGAGGCAATTTGTTTGACATGATGAGATTGCCAGATCCCTTGCACATCTTCATATTAGTCGTCTGATACTTCTTCTTCTGCTTCGCACACTCTCAGACGTCTACTTGAATGTTTTCAAAGGAACTAGTAGTCAGCTATTTCTATCTCCGCAGAGCTTTTCCGCGAATGGTACTGGTGATGGCCATATGCGATTTCTCAGTTCCGCATTTCGTTGGGCAACATTAAAGCAGATGTTCAGCAGTCATTTTATCTATGTCACAGTTACACTTATCAGTAGTTCATATTTTTAGCTTGTTGCATAGATGGTATATCAAATCTGTTGTAGCCCGTGCGGAGTCTGAAGGTTACCACTTGTTCTGTTCTGTTGGGCTTGCAATATACATAATTTTATGTGTGACATGAATGCTATACATCCCATTTGTTTCTGTATCTGATTCTGACAAAACTCTTTGCCTCTTCGAAAATTATGCTTTGCTACAGGCTCAGGTAGCTTTTCACATTCCTTTGTCAATCTAGTCGCCAGAGGGTACTGTGGTTCTATTCTTTTTTTTTGTCTCTACAAAGACCCCCGAGACCGTCACGGGACATAATTAGGAGATAATGTGTCTCCAATTCCAGGTAATACATACTGAAGCACATTAAAAACGCACCACCTGTATAATCCAGGAACAGAGTGTGAAATGTAAATATAAGTGTTTACAAATTTACATATTTGAAATCTTTATTCATTTTCCTATGAATCCATGCTGGTCATTAATTTGTACATTTGATTGTTATGAAATTCATTGATTTCTGTGCAGGCAAGGGAGAAAACCAAAAATGCAACCAATAAAAAAAATTCATTCACACTATCCTCAGTATCTGGTATGTCCACCATGTACTTGCAAACAAGCTTGGCAGCGGCTCCGCATGGAACGCACAAGTCTCTGAAGGAAATTCCGGGGAATCAAGTCTGCCACCTCCAAATCGGTTGTGCTGACGAACACAGCAACCTGCAAAGCGCTCTCCACACAGTCGCCAAATCCGCATACGTCCATCAGCAAAGGATATGTTGAATCTGCTCTCATCTGTGAATAGGACAGCATTCCACTGCAGTCTAATCCATCTGACATGTTGCTCTGCCCATTGGCAGGCGCTGCTGACGATGTCTGTGAGTCAAGTTTGGCCCAACATAAGGTCGTCTTGCAGTAAGGCCTGTATCTCTGAGTCGTCGGATGACTGTTATTCGAGAGACTTGCCCACGACTATCCACTATTGCTCTTGCTGTTTGACTTGCCGGGAGAGAACGATTCCTTAGGTGACTCAGCACAATATGACGATCTTGCGCAGGGGTAGTAACTCGTGGTTGGCCATTCCGAAGGCTATCCCGGGCACTGCCAGTAGTTCCGTAACGTTCATTGAGACGCACAATAGTGCTGTGGTGGCAATTCATCCTTCTGGCAATGGCCCGCGAGCTCATTCCGGTCTCCAACATACCAATGGCTCTTTGGCGGTCGTTTTCAGATAGTCGTAGCATTTCAAGCACATGTACTGGGTGTTTTGTCTCAACGGCCTTTTTATACCGAGTATACTGCCACAATGCGTACACATTTTCAGGGTCATAGCTGTTGGGAATCGTGTTGCACGCGTAACTTTCATTGTTTTCATGTAGTCTGTACACAAACCCGTGGGTTGAATCATGCACTTTCCATTCCAGCAGCCATTCGCTCTCTACCTCATGACAAACACGGGGAAAATCCATTTCCACGCTTTTTTTTTCCAGCTTCTCGGCATCAGTATATATAATAGTGATGCGTTTTTAATGTGCTTCAGTATATTTTCGGTTGCTGATACCTGATTTTGATACTGTGTGAATGTGCGTGCGAGTGCGTTTCCCCATGTCCTATAGTCTCCTCACACCCGTCATGTTGTTAATAAAGGGTGAAGGGGAGGGTGGGAAAGCCTAGGGTTAACGGAATGATACCCAAGTCATTATTTATTTGTCATTATCAATATGTTTTGCATGAAGCTGGCAACTCCATTATGTGAAACGCATTGTTATAGAAAGCTTTTTTTTAATGTTTGAAATTTTCTTTTGTGTAGCACGTCAATTTCAACCATTTACCATATACATGGAACTGTTGGTTATATCAGGACGGGTTTTTATTTTAGTGTGCTAATTTCCTGATTGTGTTTATTATACGTCTGTACTGTATTATTCCTCACGATGGGGTTTTTACTTTTTGGTTAATAGTTCAGTTTGTTGTGTTGTTCAAAAGCGAACTTGTATCTATACTGACATGAATGTAATAGTGGTTTGGGGTTTATTTATGTACTTTTTCTACCGGGTTGTGTTAATCCTTTCTGATGACATAGCGTTGTTACTACTGTTAGCGTTATAAGATAATTACGACTTTACTTTCAGAGTATATATATATATATATATATATATATATATATATATATATATATATATATATATATATATATATATATATATATATATATATATATATATATGTCACATAGGTTTTATGATCATTAAATTGCCTATTATCTTCTTCTTTTCCTGTCACCCGTATCCTCTATTTTTATTATCACTCTTTACCTTTTTTTCCTGCGTTTTTCGCATTCGTTCGTTTGCGACTATATACATTACTATTTTTCCCATTCTCACTTTCGCCAGTTTCGTTTCTCATTTAGAAACGCCTTTCATTGCTGACTAAACTGAGAACGCATATATGACATAACGTGTCAGAGAGAGAGAGAGAGAGAGAGAGAGAGAGAGCGTTTAAATGCATCCTATTGCATTAGATGTCAATGGACGATAGAACGTGTGAATACTCGTCCGGGCAGACAGAGATAGCAGACATGCGTCTGTACTTTTCTCATGTCGCGGGCGTTTCGTCAGGCTAGGTGTCATAACGTCTAGCATTTTCACCTGACACTAACGCTTCTCTCAGAGTGAAGTGTGATATGACACTCACGCAGCGCTCGGGAATGAGACATAAAGTCTGGGTTTTTCCATGACACGCACGCTTCTCGGTCAGTTTGTTAAACGTAGGTGCAAAAACTGCCCCTGCATTGCAGACAAGTTGTCTGAAATTCGCAACTGACACGCGCCCTCTCGGTCAGAAAGTGGCAGTTTATGACAGTTAGACGTAGTGTTATAGACGGAAAGGGCGGAGGCTATTGCGTAGTTTATGGAAATAGTGGACATTTTTGTCTGGCGTTTCATATATACTGGAGGGAGTTAGATTTTATTTTCATTCAGTCCTCTAAATACGCAGTAGACAGGTTGCTCGGAGCAGAATAAGCTGTTTAGCGAAGTTTCTCAGTTTGTTTCGACAATTTGTCGAACTTCTAGACTTCCATAAATATTCAGCGTATGATTCTAAGTTGTGCGACTACCTGTAGTTCTGTGTGAGGTAAAAATAGATATAGCTAGTATTTCGTGAAGTGTTTAAAGTGTTAAATCGCTTATTTTATTTCACTAGTTAGATTTGGTGGAGAGCGCTCAATACATAAGTCTGTATTATTTTCTAGTGACGTGTTTCAGTGGAAAGCAGAATAAATTATAATTTCTAGCTTAAACAACAATGTAGCTATAATGAATTTAATTTTACTGCTAAATAATCAGACGAGAACATATTTTTCTAAACTAACTTATAAATGCTAGAAGCCTCATGAGTGTTGACGGAATACGCACGTGTTCTTAATTCATAAGGATTGATGATTTTTTATTAAATATAACTTATTCCACGGGAAGGGTTAAACTATAAGACAAGCTATAAGCTTGCAGTTTAAAAATGTAAGTTATATTGAGTACATAATATGTAAAATATTTCATATGTGGTTTTTCTTTATTCAGTGATAACTGTGGTACCCAAACTTTGCCAGCGTTCTAGTACGTGAACATTATCTGTGAAGAACTTAAGCACTTTCATTACATGAACTGTAACAGTTAATTGAAGTAAAAGGCCTTCGCGCCAGAATTAATTCTTCCAGAATAACACGTTAGTACAGATCAGCCCGCTGTGGCAAGCAAAATATCAGCAACATCCCGACAGAGTTTTGACTAGTATTGTGGTGACCAAATATAGTACTTTCCTGAAAGTAGACACCGATCTGACATTCCTCAATTCTAGAAACCTAAGCTAGTGACACTGTGCTCTGCTAACTTTCGTGCCTGGACAATTTTTATGTGACTTAACAGACATCCGAAAAATAAGAACACCCAAGGAATCGTTCCCTGAGACAGAGAATTCAGTAGTCTTTTTGGAACTGGGGATTTCTTGGTCGAGACTGCATTTAAGGGTCTTTGTGGAGGTCCTAGAATTTATTATGTTCCCAGAGGCAGCGATCAAAGCTGTAAGTATAAATGTGCGCACGTGGCCATGGCTGAATGAATAGGAGTGTACGCAGGTCTGAGTGTTATTTTACCGTTGTATTTTGACACCTATTTGCTGTCATAACTTTCTTCATGCAAGATTTTTTTTTTTTGTTGCTAACAATATTTTACCTTAAACTAGATTATAGTGTCAGGTCTGTTCATACCTTAAAGGGGGAAAAACTCTTAGACTCAATCATATGTATCTGGGACTCTTTGCGTTATCATCTTTCTCCTAAAGGGACTGTGGGCTATCCATCGAGGGAAGATCATAACTGTGGGTCTATCAGTTCTTGTAGCATTCCTTGATTTGGTTTTTTTGTTTTTGTGTATAATCCTTTTTGATGTAATTTTACATGTTGTGACGTAAGTTTACTCTGATAAATAAACTTAACAATAAACTAATCAGCATGTTGGTCAGCTCGTTCTAAATATCTATATAATCATTTGTTATAGTTTCCCACGTCTGTGTGTCTATCTGTCGTCACTTGAATGTGCGTGCACGTGAGTGGATATATATATATATTTAATGTATATGTGTTAGACTTCTGACTACTTTAGATCTGTCGTAGAAGATAGGTGAGATAGAGAGAGAAGATTTCCCGCTCTCAGAGACAGCCTCTATCACTATTCTACCACCTCACTCGTGGAAATCTATTTTGTGTTTCTATCTCACACTGTGACTATCACTCATTCCAACCTATTCAGAAGGGACCAACCCAAGTCTTAATTCTCCTATCAAAAATCTACGACAAATGTGGTCTCGTCCGAAGGATTTTTGAACCTAGAATAGGAAGACGAGTACGACAAATGTGGGCTCGTTTCCGGTTTTTGAACTTAGAATAGGAAGACGAGACGACAAATATCAGCTCGTCTTTAAGATTATTTATTCTGATATAGAGTAAGAGTGTGATGTCTTGTGAGTTTTGTATCTTTTTAAAAATAACTATCCCCTAGACATATCGATCTGTTTTATGGGCGTGCTGACCACACGGCCAATAATTGTTTTTCCACAGCATTATTAAGCATTATACATTTGGTTTACTATTTAATTTTGTCGGAATATATGTTAATTACTGATTTTGTAATACTAAACGCTGGTAAAGTTTTGTGAGTGTATAGCATTCACAGGGTTTTGAAGAAGTAGGTGTTTGAGCAAAGCTAAGGAGTGCGTTTCGGACTATTTGTCCAGATTAATTGCCTCCCTTACACTAACTGTCTTCAGGGGGTGAACTTGATAGTGGACTTAAAAATTAAGGGGATTTTTTTCTTCCTAAAATAATTTTTGCAATAATTATTTTTGCTTCCACTGTAGCAACTTATTTTTCAGTGAGTAAATCTTAACTACCATTTATTTGGCGTAGTCGTTTGCATTAGGTGCTTTATTGCCGATAATAGCAGCGATAGTTAGATACTTTTTTTTGGAGGAGGTATCCCAGGTTATAAGTATATCATCTTTTATTTTGGTATTTTCTCGTAAGAGGTAGGAACCAGTGTACCCTTATTCTTATCTTTTTCTCGTCTACGTCTGAGCCACTGATTTAATATGGCCGAGAGGGCAAAGCTTAGACAGCTTCTCAGGGACGAAGCGAGACAAGAAGGTTTGGACGGAGACGAAGCGAAAGCTTTTGTCAGGGACGAACTTGACAGATATGACGCCGAAAAGAAAGAAGAAGAACTAAGGAGGAAAGAAGAAGCAGACCGTCTATTACAGCAGAAGAAGATTGAGGAAGAAATGGAAATTTGCAGGGCGAACGAAAGAGAGAAGGAGAGACAGCATGAGGAAAGAGAGAAGGAGAGACAGCATGAGGAAGGAGAGAAGGAGAGACAGCATGAGGAAAGAGAGAAGGAGAGACAGCAGGAGAAGGAGAGGGAACAGAGACAGCACGAGTTAGCTCTCAAAACTCTAGAATTCCAAAGTCGTGGTGCTGCCTCTACCTCCAGCAATGGAGAGTCTTCTCCTCATTCTTCCTTAACTGATCCTTCTAACACTCAATCTCTTCAACTCAACGCTATGTCTTTCACTCTTGAGTCTTTCCCTTGTCCTAATGAGAAGATTGACACATGGTTAGAAAAATGTGAGAAAATTGCAACTCTGTACGGTTTAGAGAGGTCGCGTTGGTGTATGAAACTTTCACAGGCCCTTAAAGGTTCTGCTTACGATGTTTACTCTAAACTGGAAAGTGGCCAACAAGACAACTATGACTTGTTGAAGAAAGCTTTGCTTGAGTGCTTTGAAATGAATGCTCGCAAATTTCTGCAACTGTTCCGCAACTGCAGGAAAGAGAGCTCTGAAACTTTTCAACAGTTCTCGTCTCGTTTGAAGGGATACCTAACAAAGTGCCTTGAGCTTTCACAGCTCCTCTCTACCTATGAAGGTCTGGAGGAATTTGTTTTAACAGAACAAATAAAGAACACTTTGTCTGCTGATACCCGGAGATTCCTATCCGAGCAGGGGGCAGAAAAGCTTGAAGACATCTTAGAAAGGTCTGAGCGTTATCAAAATACGCTGGCTGAACTGCCGGCCACAAAACGTAAACCGACAGAGGAGCATTTTCGGAAAAATAATCTAGACCAGTCTTCTCATGCTTCTTACGCTTCTAACCCGAATAACCACCGAGAAACTGGACCTCAAAACCCCCCTCCTGAAAAATCCAAGTTCTACAAAAACAAGTACCCCAACCACAGTAAACAGTCTGATCAACCCGACCGCCCTACATGGCAGCGCAGCCAGAAAGGACAAGGTGGCAAAGGGAAAACCCCTGAGCACGGGACTAATGATCAGAGTGAGCACACCGAGCTTAAACGCATCGGATGCTTATTAACAGTCTCGCAAGGCGGAATTATTGACAGTGATTCCCAACCTGTTGGGGATAGACCCTCAACGCGAGGTACTGTTACTTTGAACGGTTCTCAAACTTTTTGTTTATTTGACATGGGGCTTTCTTATGATTGCATTGTTGCCAGAAACCTGGTCAAACCCGGTCAAGAGACAGCAGAGACCGTCCAATTTTGTGGAGTTCGTAAGAGTGATGCACCTACAGCGCTTCCCATTGCATTGGTGGAGATCTACTCTGAATTTGTCAGAGGTGTGATCAAAGCGGCTGTTATGGATGACCCCATCTACCCAGTCATACTTGGCGGGAGATACGTGTGTATTGGGAAACCGGAGGAGCCGATTGTGGCAGCAGTAACTACAAGAGGGCAAACCAAGAAGGAACGGGAGCCTGCGCCTAATTTGTTACCCATGGAACTTAAAGAAGCGCAATACAAGGACCCTACTTTGGCACCCTGCTTTAGGAAACTGCCCATGGCTAAGGAACCCAGACAGCACGGGGACATTTTTTCTAAGGATGGCGTATTTTATCGCAGAACGGGCAAGCCTGACCAAGGTTACAACCAGCTCCTAGTACCGAAACAGTACAGAAGCCAAATCCTAGAAATGGGGCACGCTCTTCCCTTCAGCGGACATATGGGACAGAACGCCACAAATCAACGGATAACCACTCATTATTGGTGGCCAGGAGTAAATACTGATATTATCAGATATGTCAAATTATGTGCCCAGTGCCAACGTGTGCCACCCATGCAACGGGCAACCCCAGTCTCTTTGGGTGAAATGCCTATAGTGGGAACACCATTCGAACGGGTTGTGATCCACATTTTAGGACCCTTAGAAAGGACTAAAAGAAGGAACAGGTTTATCCTGACCTTAGTCGATACATGCACTTTATGGGCAGAAGCTATCCCGCTAACATGCGCAGATGCCAAGCATGTCGCAGAAGCCCTCGTGCAGATTTTCACTTGGTTGGGATTCCCTCAACAAGTGTTGACGGATAACGGATCTCCATACCGAAACATGTTGATGGATGAGATCGTGAAGATCTTGAGGACCCAACACATCTACACAAAGCCTTATACTCCGGCCGGAAATGGGCTCGTGGAACGTGTTAATGGAAACCTCAACATGATGTTAAGTAAACTGGCACAAGTGAAACCTGAAGATTGGGATCTTTGTATTCCTGCAGCTTTATTTGGCTACAGAGAATCTCCTCATACTTCCACAGGATTTCCGCCAGCTACGCTTTTATTCGGCAGACCCATTAAGGGCCCGCTTGAAGCCTTACTTTGGTCGCTGACTGACCAGAAGGCTGATGAGACAGTTGTCTCAGCAAGTAAATATGTGTCGGATCTAAAAGGAAGGTTGAAACTAGGATGGGACCTAGTGTTACGTGCAGTCTTTGATATCTTACAATATTATACATAGGTAATTTTTTAGTGCTTAAGGGAAAGTCATTATTGAGTTACTTCCCTTGAAAGTTGTGTCGGCTCTTTCGATCAAACTCCGCGGATAAATCCATTTTACTGCGATTTATTCGTTGTTTGGGTAATAATAGATTGTTCTTGCTTCAGAATATCTATGGCCTGAATTTATGTGTATTGTTTGTCTGAGTAGGACGAGTCTGTCTTATATCTGTATATCTTTACATATCTAAGTCGAACTATATGTTCTGTTGTCTCTAGAGAGGTCAAAGGCTATTCGGCGGATGTGTCGCTAGTGTGGGGTGATTTGGCTTCGTCCTGATAGGGACTGTGTGTTTTCCATGTCGGCCTGTCGCCGGGGAAAAAGTGATCTCAGTATTTGTGGGGAAGGTGATAGTCGTCTAAACCTATCGTGTATGCTTTACCCCAGTGTTTAGTCGTATTGCCAAGGAATGGCAGTTTCATATTTCCTATACCAAGGTAATCAAAGATACTCTTATGAACTCTCGATCGAAGCCACCATTTTCGATAGTTACGATTTGAATGTCTAAGAGAATATATTTGACTCGATGAAAACGACTTCGATTCCTAGCAGCACTATATCCTGTAGATTGCAGTCAATTGTTCATGATCAAATCTACAGAGCAATGAAATGTTTTATGAATGACTAACTTTAGGACAGATTCATTATCTGTATCCAAACGTGAGTGACAGCTCACGAGTGAAGCCATCTTGGAACCAAAACATGTAGTGACTTTCAAGAAGAGAAAAGGGATGCCCGTATTATCGCTGTTTAGTCCAGAGATCACTGCTACACATGAGAACCCGTTATTAGCGGTTCAATATTATTATATGGAAAAATATGTGCTGAACATTATGTTGAAGAATCGTCGCTAGACGAGATTAGGTTTAGAAGCCATCTGAAATGTTGTTTATAAGCTGACGTGCTCAGTCAGTGAAGTCAGATGATATATGTATGGGCGATACTGAGTGCTTGGCTACTGACAGTCCATTATACACTTATTCTACATGAGTGCCCATGTAACATTGCAAGACCATTTATCCACTGTACTATGATGTATTATGGCAACCTGTGATTTGTCACTATCTGTGCTGTCGAGTGTGTACGTCCAATTAAACTTTAGAAAAGGTACACAGTCGTTGGTGTCGATGACTTCCAGCCATACATGAGTGTGAGAAAAGAACATTTTTTGTCAACACCACGAACCTTTATCATCATTCGCACATTATACACTCAATCCATGTCTACACACCACTGCGTAGGTCAAGTTGACATTCCATACACTACAGTGGAGCAAACAACACCATAGAGATCTTATCAACTGATGATGATGATGATGTCTGCTTCCATCCACTTATATCTATCTTTTGGTGGATATCATTAACGGGAATAAAAATCCAACGTTATCAACCTTATCAACTGGTGGACCAGCTTTCTGGGTTTGACCTCGCAGAAGTTCAGAAGTCAACAGATTACCGATACCAGACCGTTTCCTGTGGCTGATACGACACACTTGCAGTATTGGTTTGCTCTTTGTCAACACTTCGTCACGTGACCTGTCAGGTGAATGCAGTATGTAGGTCAGCGTTGTTGACATTTTTTACATTAGACATTATAGAGTTTCACAGAACAGTTGGATCAATTCTTGTCAATGTTAACAGGAAGACAGTATGAGTGAACTAAGAAGTCCTATTTTCATCGATGGATCTTCTTGTTTTCCATATATGAACTTTAATATTTAAGGCCAGAATGTTTAATTGAATAAAGTGGCAGTTTGTTTGTTTTCATAAAAATAACTTTGCCATTACTGTAAAACTGAGCCTATTTTGCAACACATACTATCATACACATAATTTATATATATTTATGTTTACATGTTATTTGTTTGTATAGTATGTTAGTTTCTATGTCAGCGGGTTGTGTTTAAGGTTGGGCGGCGTCCTCACAACAGAATATCCCACGTCATAGAGGGTCCGTTGTGGGCGTTTTCTATAGGTGCAATTTTCTTGATTGAAAATTTGCTGCGACAACTGTTGCTTTTGTGTTAGCTGTGAAGTCTGTAATTATTGTTATTTTTGTAATATTTCTTTGTTCTTTAGTTTTGTTTTGATTTGTTTGTAATTTGTTGGTCTAACCTTTTCTATCTTTCAGTTCTATTCTCAATTTATATTCATATATTGTGACGTCATTTGTGTTGTTATTCTTTGCAGATTCAGTGATTATTTTCATTGATTTCCCTATTTGATTTATTTTGATTTCTGCAAACGTTCTTGTATTGTCAGTCCTATTTGTACTTTATGTATTCTGTTGGTTGACATATGTTTTATATAGGTATATTTCATAAGACACAATTGCCTGTGCACTGCACTTGGATTATGGTATAAACCAGTACCTGATTATTATTACTATTATACAAGACCTTATTAAAGGCTTGTGACCCACAGATATTGGGATAGTATACTGATTAATCAAGTCATTGAGAACTTGTGGTATTATTATTGATTCAGGTGATTAGTATTATTGTTAGACATCATGGCTACATTAGAATACTTCATTACACAAGGGAAAGCCCTTGATAAGACTGGTCAACAATTAGAACAATGGGCAGTTGCTCAATATGACAAAGCATTAGCTGCAGAAGAGAAAAGATTAGCTGCAGAAGAAAGAAAAGCTATGGCGAAGAGAAAAGATTAGAAAGGGAAGCTGAGGCTGCTGCTGAATAAAAGAAATTGCAGATGCAGGTGGAGGAAAGGAGATTTGAAGCTGAACAAAAAAAATTAGAAAGAGAAGCTGCAGCTGAACAAAAAAAATTAGAAAGAGAAGCTGCTGCGGAACAAAAAAGATTAGACAGTGAAGCTGAACAAAAAAGATTAGACAGGGAAGCTGAACAAAAAAGATTAGACAGGGAGGCTGAACAAAAAAGATTAGATGCTGAAGAGAAAAAAGCAATAAGAGAACATGAATTTGAGTTAGAGAAATTGAGATTGACAAGTATGAGTAATGTTAATCAGGCATCTAGTGGTAATGGTAAACCTTCTACTTACAAGGTTAAGGTTCCACCGTTCAATCAGTCCAGTGACGATATTACATTCTGGTTGGATAGATTTGAACGTTCTTGTCGTACACATAATGTGGATAAATCACAATACGCTAATCAATTATCAGAAAACTTGAAAGGTGAATCTTTGACTAGATTATGCCTTGTAGGAGAAGCAGATAAGGATAATTATGATGTCATTAGGGCGGCTTTGATAAAAAAATATCAGCTAAGTGAGGAAGGCTATCGCCTTTTATTTAAAACGATGGTGCCTGAGACGGGTGTAGAATTCTCAGAATTCACTGCAAAGGCACGTCTCACAGTTGATCGTTGGATTGAGCTTTCCAAAACAGAAAAAAACGTATGAAGGACTTATGGATTTGTTGCTCAGAGATAAGATTATGTCATGTGTGAACAAACCTTTCCTTGAATTTATACATGAGCGTAAACCCAAATCTCTAAAAGAAATGGAAGAATATTGTTCCCAATATGTCACTGCACACCCCGACGTGACTTTTGGCAACACTAAGATTAAGGAGAGTATGCCAGTTGCTTCAGCAACACCATACAATCCCAATTATTCACACAGATTTCAGGGACCTCAAAACAGATTTGATAAAAAAGGTAACCATAATAGTTATCAAAACCAAGGTAACCAATCATTTCAGGGTTCTTCTTCAAAGAACTGGAGACGAGCTGATAGCTCTCGACACAGGGGTGGTCATAATTATAGGAATTTCCGTAGAGGAAGTAATTATAGAAACTATCAGGGTTATCCGTCTTGGAGTCAACAAGATCATAATTACAGAGATACTCATTATAATGAATATGATAATGGTAACCAAGGGAACTATGACTCAAACCCAAATAGGGGTTACAATAGAGGTAACAATAACTACAGAGGTGATAATAACCGAGGTAGATCTCAATACAAAAGACATAAACCACATTTTCAGGCAAACTCTGCACAACAAGAGTCCAATGAAGCCTATAAACAGAGTAAAGATAATAATGATGCTAGTAATATGGCATGTGCCGCTTTTGATTTTGGGAGAGCATCTCAGTGCCCCCAATGCAAAACGCTATTTGAGCCAACCACAGTGTCTACTTTAAGCTGTGGCCATCCTCTTCCTGCTCTTCCGGCATCAGTCGCGCATGATGGAAGAGGTTCTCTTGTCTTACATAAGGGTTTAGTGAATAACAATCCAGTCTCTGTGCTATTTGATTCTGGATGCACCACAATTGGTGTTAGGCAGTCACTCGTAGATCCTTCCCGTGCCACTGGACAAGTAGTCAAATGTGTAACATTTGGCGGCACATTAGAGAAATACTCTACTGCTATCATTAGGATTGCTACTCCTTTCTTTACAGGAGATGTACACGCATGTCTTCTTCCGAATCCGATCGCTGACCTCATCATCGGTCGCATTCATGGAGTCAAAGAATGCACTCCGCAACAAATTTCCACGTGGGAAAGGCAAAACATGCAGATTGCTAACGCTGTAGTCACTAGAGCTCAGGCTCTTAATATGCCTCAAACTTCATCTATTGAAAATAATGAAGTGCATAACCAAGATAATCCCTTGGTAATTTCTCGTGACTCGTTTATAAAACAGCAAGAAGATGATCCCACTCTGAAGAAATTCTTCATTCTTGCAACTAAAGGTGATCCGAATAAAGACACAAGTCGTAAATCGTGGATTACAAAGAAGAATGGCGTACTTGTACGTATGGTTCAAGACTCCATTACGTCAAGTCATTCTCAAATCCTGGTTCCCAAGAATTTGAGAGTTAAAATTTTGCAGCACGCTCACGACTCTCAGTGTGCTGGACACATGGGTTTTTCCCGTACTAAGTCAAGAGTCCTTGCGGCTTACTTTTGGCCATTGGTAAACAAGGACATACGGATTTATTGTCGATCTTGTAAAGTATGTCAGGAAGTTAAATCCAAAGGTCCACGGCATGCTGCACCCATTCAGGCGGCGGACATTCCTATTCGGCCGTTCCAAAAAATGGCCATAGACATAATTGGTCCATTTAAGATCAAGTCTGCCAGAGGACATCAGTTTATCTTGACGTGTGTTGATATGTGCACACGTTGGCCAGAGGCTATTCCTCTGAAGAGCATTACTACTGCTGATATTGCAGATGCTCTTTGGCTTATATTTTCTCGTCTGGGGTTCCCCGGAGAGATATTGTCAGACCATGGCACCCAACTAATATCAGATACCATGTCTCAAGTAATGTCTACTCTGCAGATAGATAGATCTTTAAGTAGTATCTACCATCCAATGTCTAATGGTATGGTCGAACGCCTTAATAGAACACTTAAAAACTTACTGGGGAAGATAACTGAGGATCATCCTCAGGACTGGGACAGAGTTTTACCTGCGGCCCTCTTCGCTTACAGAGAGGTACCCAATGAACATACGGGATTTTCTCCCTTTGAACTCGTCTTTGGCGCGCGTCCGCGTGGCCCTATGTCGTTGCTTCACGATCTCATAACATCTGACAATATTGACGATGACACAAAGTCATCCTACGAATATGTCATCGCGTTGAGACAAAAGATTATCGAAGCATGCAAATTAGCAACTTCTTCTTCTGAATTTGCGAAACAGAAGGCAAGGCAATTTGCCAATAAGAAGAGATGCTTACGACAACTTTGTCCTGGTGACAAAGCATTTGTATTACTACCTTGTAGGGAAAACAGATTACTTATTTCTTGGAAAGGTCCGTACGATATAATATCGAAAATTGCCGATGTCGACTATATTGTCGATATTGATGGGAAGCATAAAACCTTCCACATCAATATGCTTACTGAATTCCATGAACGTCCGGATTATTTGCAACCCATTTTCCAAGCAACGGACAATTCTCCAGTACCACATGGTCATTACTCATCACTGTCCGTGATACAGGATGAGGAAACAAGTTTTTCAGATGTAAATCTTCCTCTTCCAATGATCCCACTTCATTCCAGTGAATCATGGAAGAACGTTACTGTCTCTCCTGATTTGTCTCTAGGAGAACAGCGACAAGTTTCAACTATGTTGCAAACATTTCAGGATGTACTCACTGACATCCCTGGACAAACGAATGTCATTCAACATGACATTGTTCTAACTGACCATACTCCTATTAGGATTAGACCTTATCCTATACCTATACATTTTCAAGCACAGGTCGAGAAAGAGTTGGATGAGATGATAGATTTGAAAATAATCGAACCATCCACCTCTGCATATTCTTCGCCGATGGTTATTGTGCGTAAAAAAGACAATAACATACGTCTTTGCGTTGACTATCGAAAATTGAATCAAGTAACTAAGTTCGATGCCGAACCTATGCCTTTACTGGAAGAGCTACTTACTCGACTCTCCAAATCTCATTTTTTCACTAAACTTGATTTGTCTAAAGGATATTGGCAAGTTCCTTTATCTGAACGCGCCAAACCTCTCACGGCTTTTTCAACACCTAGAGGTTTGTTCCAATGGAATTTTATGCCTTTCGGTCTTATGAACGCACCAGCTACATTCGTACGCATGATGCGCCGAATCCTATCTTATCGGTCAGATGTCATTGCATATCTAGACGACATCTGTCTTTTCAGCGATACTTGGGAAGATCACTATTCGGGGTTAGATGAATTGCTGTCTACTTTGCGTGAGCACAACCTGACAGCGAAACCCTCTAAAGCCTATATTGGTTTTAGCGAAATTTCTTTCCTAGGCCACCGAGTTGGTCATGGTTTCCTAAAGACAGAGGACCATAATACTAGTAAGATACTTAACATCTCAATCCCTAAGACTAAAAAACAGGTGAGAAGTCTGTTAGGTCTTATTCAATTTTATGGCAGATTCATTCAGAATCTATCCTCTATCATGGCACCTCTCTCAACACTTCTAAAGAAAGGTTCGCCTAATGTGGTCCACTGGTCTCAGGAATGCCAATGCTCTCTGGATAAGATTAAAACACTGTTTTCAACACCACCTATTTTAGTGCTACCCACTAAAGATAAGACATTCGTTCTTCGTAGTGACGCTTCATCCACTGGGATTGGAGCGGCACTAATGCAAGAGTACTCTGGAACTCTGCATCCTGTAATGTATATTTCCAGAAAACTTAATGCGGCAGAAAGGAATTATTCGGTTTTAGACCGTGAGCTATTAGCTATGGTTTGGTCGATCCTCAAACTACAGAGATTCCTTCTAGGCGCACATTTCATAGTAGAAACCGACCAAAAAGCTCTTACTGCTATACAGAGTAAGAATTTGAAGAGCTCGAGGTCTACTCGATATGCAATTGCTCTTCAACCTTTTCATTTCTCTGTGCGAGCTATTCGTGGATCAGATAATGTGATGGCAGACATTCTGTCAAGATGCCCACATGATTCCACATAACTATTAGGGCTTAGACTTCTTGATATGTCTAGTTCTATAGTAGTTCCTTTTCTATATCATGATAGATACACATTTGTAATTTAATAATATAATGATTGTATCACTACATAGCGGTTCATTGATGTTTATTCACCGCTGTGCTTTGATGATTTTTTTTCTTCATAAATCATAAATTTAAGATATCTAATGCGAAATGATGATATGAATTTTTTAGGCATTGTGTAATTGCCAGAATTGTATTATACTTTGATGACACCTTCCTGGAAAAATATACTTGTAGAGAAATAATTTCTCTCAGTTTATGAGACACATTCTCACCAGTCGCTCCATAAGTCGACTTAGCCTCATATTAGGCGTTATAGGTATTCCTGATATTTTCATCTGCGCATTATTCATGCGTTGTGAGCCTATTGTACGTTGCTCCTAGATGTATTTCAAAAAAAAAAAAAAAGTTCCATTTTTTTTTTCCCGGGAGGTGTGGTAAGACTGTTACGTGCAGTCTTTGATATCTTACAATATTATACATAGGTAATTTTTTAGTGCTTAAAGGAAAGTCATTATTGAGTTACTTCCCTTGAAAGTTGTGTCGGCTCTTTCGATCAAACTCCGCGGATAAATCCATTTTACTGCGATTTATTCGTTGTTTGGGTAATAATAGATTGTTCTTGCTTCAGAATATCTATGGCCTGAATTTATGTGTATTGTTTGTCTGAGTAGGACGAGTCTGTCTTATATCTGTATATCTTTACATATCTAAGTCGAACTATATGTTCTGTTGTCTCTAGAGAGGTCGAAGGCTATTCGGCGGATGTGTCGCTAGAGTGTGGTGTGATTTGGCTTCGTCCTGATAGGGACTGTGTGTTTTCCATGTCGGCCTGTCGCCGGGGAAAAAGTGATCTCAGTATTTGTGGGGAAGGTGATAGTCGTCTAAACCTATCGTGTATGCTTTACCCCAGTGTTTAGTCGTATTGCCAAGGAATGGCAGTTTCATATTTCCTATACCAAGGTAATCAAAGATACTCTTATGAACTCTCGATCGAAGCCACCATTTTCGATAGTTACGATTTGAATGTCTAAGAGAATATATTTGACTCGATGAAAACGACTTCGATTCCTAGCAGCACTGTATCCTGTAGATTGCAGTCAATTGTTCATGATCAAATCTACAGAGCAATGAAATGTTTTATGAATGACTAACTTTAGGACAGATTCATTATCTGTATCCAAACGTGAGTGACAGCTCACGAGTGAAGCCATCTTGGAACCAAAACATGTAGTGACTTTCAAGAAGAGAAAAGGGATGCCCGTATTATCGCTTGTTTAGTCCAGAGATCACTGCTACACATGAGAACCCGTTATTAGCGGTTCAATATTATTATATGGAAAAATATGTGCTGAACATTATGTTGAAGAATCGTCGCTAGACGAGATTAGGTTTAGAAGCCATCTGAAATGTTGTTTATAAGCTGACGTGCTCAGTCAGTGAAGTCAGATGATATATGTATGGGCGATACTGAGTGCTTGGCTACTGACAGTCCATTATACACTTATTCTACATGAGTGCCCATGTAACATTGCAAGACCATTTATCCACTGTACTATGATGTATTATGGCAACCTGTGATTTGTCACTATCTGTGCTGTCGAGTGTGTACGTCCAATTAAACTTTAGAAAAGGTACACAGTCGTTGGTGTCGATGACTTCCAGCCATACATGAGTGTGAGAAAAGAACATTTTTTGTCAACACCACGAACCTTTATCATCATTCGCACATTATACACTCAATCCATGTCTACACACCACTGCGTAGGTCAAGTTGACATTCCATACACTACAGTGGAGCAAACAACACCATAGAGATCTTATCAACTGATGATGATAATGATGTCTGCTTCCATCCACTTATATCTATCTTTTGGTGGATATCATTAACGGGAATAAAAATCCAACGTTATCAACCTTATCACCTAGCAACGACCAACTTTAAGCGAGCACGCACAAAGCACGCTAACCGATACAGGAAAGTCGCGAAAGAGAGAGAACTGGAAGTAGGAGAGAAAGTTTTGGTGTTACTCCCTACCGGAAACAACCAACTGAGGATCGGATGGCAAGGGCCGTTTACCGTCCCGAAAAAGATGTCTAAGTCTAATTACCAGATCTCTATTCAAGGAAAGGAAAAGGTTTTCCACTTAAATCTGATAAAGAAATTCGTGGAAAGACCAGTGCCGACCTCCGACCATCTCTTGGCGATCGCCAAAACTGACGAAGATGACGATAGTGGCAGGGAAACTCCACTGCAATCACAGGAAATCTTTAAAAAATGTCAGAAGCGGCGACGCTCTTTCAAGCGCATGGGAGACATTCCAGAGAAAAGAAACTTTGGGAGTAGACTTGAGTAGGAATTGGAGAGAGATGGAGGGGGGAGATGAGATGGAGGAAGACAGACAACCTGAAGCTACGGATATAGGAAATTTAATTCCATAACGTAGACATGGAGTGCTTCCATATCTTAAAGGGGGGACGTTCTGTCACATAGGTTTTATGATCATTAAATTGCCTATTATCTTCTTCTTTTCCTGTCACCCGTATCCTCTATTTTTATTATCACTCTTTACCTTTTTTTCCTGCGTTTTTCGCATTCGTTCGTTTGCGACTATATACATTACTATTTTTCCCATTCTCACTTTCGCCAGTTTCGTTTCTCATTTAGAAACGCATTTCATTGCTGACTAAACTGAGAACGCATATATGACATAACGTGTCAGAGAGAGAGAGAGAGAGAGAGAGAGAGAGAGCGCTTAAATGCATTCTATTGCATTAGATGTCAATGGACGATAGAACGTGTGAATACTCGTCCGGGCAGACAGAGATAGCAGACATGCGTCTGTACTTTTCTCATGTCGCGGACGTTTCGTCAGGCTAGGTGTCATAACGTCTAGCATTTTCACCTGACACTAACGCTTCTCTCAGAGTGAAGTGTGATATGACACTCACGCAGCGCTCGGGAATGAGACATAAAGTCTGGGTTTTTCCATGACACGCACGCTTCTCGGTCAGTTTGTTAAACGTAGGTGCAAAAACTGCCCCTGCATTGCAGACAAGTTGTCTGAGATTCGCAACTGACACGCGCCCTCTCGGTCAGAAAGTGGCAGTTTATGACAGTTAAACGTAGTGTTATAGACGGAAAGGGGGAGGCTATTGCGTAGTTTATGGAAATAGTGGACATCTTTGTCTGGCGTTTCATATATACTGGAGGGAGTTAGATTTTATTTTCATTCAGTCCTCTAAATTCGCAGTAGACAGGTTGCTCGGAACAGAATAAGCTGTTTAGCGAAGTTTCTCAGTTTGTTTCGACAATTTGTCGAACTTCTAGACTTCCATAAATATTCAGCATATGATTCTAAGTTGTACGACTACCTGTAGTTCTGTGTGAGGTACAAATAGATATAGCTAGTATTTCGTGAAGTGTTTAAAGTGTTAAATCGCTTATTTTATTTCACTAGTTAGATTTGGTGGAGAGCGCTCAATACATAAGTCTGTATTACTTTCTAGTGACGTGTTTCAGTGGAAAGCAGAATAAATTATAATTTCTAGCTTAAACAACAATGTAGCTATAATGAATTTAATTTTACTGCTAAATAATCAGACGAGAACATATTTTTCTAAACTAACTTATAAATGCTAGAAGCCTCATGAGTGTTGACGGAATACGCACGTGTTCTTAATTCATGAGGATTGATGATTTTAAAAAAAATATAACTTATTCCACGGGAAGGGTTAAACTATAAGACAAGCTATAAGCTTGCAGTTTAGAAATGTAAGTTATATTGAGTACATAATATGTAAAATATTTCATATGTGGTTTTTCTTTATTCAGTGAATACTGTGGTACCCAAACTTTGCCAGCGTTCTAGTACGTGAACATTATCTGTGAAGAACTTAAGCACTTTCATTACATGAACTGTAACAGTTAAATGAAGTAAAAGGCCTTCGCGCCAGAATTAATTCTTCCAGAATAATACGTTAGTACAGATCAGCCCGCTGTGGCAAGCAAAATATCAGCAACATCCCGACAGAGTTTTGACTAGTATTGTGGTGACCAAATATAGCACTTTCCTGAAAGCAGACACCGATCTGACATTCCTCAATTCTAGAAACCTAAGCTAGTGACACTGTGCTCTGCTAACTTTCGTGCCTGGACAATTTTTATGTGACTTAACAGACATCCGAAAAATAAGAACACCCAAGGAATCGTTCCCTGAGACAGAAAATTCAGTAGTCTTTTTGGAACTGGGGATTTCTTGGTCGAGACTGCATTTACGGGTCTGTGTGGAGGTCCTAGAATTTATTATGTTCCCAGAGGCAGCGATTAAAGCTGTAAGTATAAATGTGCGCACGTGGCCATGGCTGAATGAATAGGAGTGTACGCAGGTCTGAGTGTTATTTTACCGTTGTATTTTGACACCTATTTGCTGTCATAACTTTCTTCATGCAAGTTTTTTTTTTTGCTAACAATATTTTACCTTAAACTAGATTATAGTGTCAGGTCTGTTCATACCTTAAAGGGGGAAAAACTCTTAGACTCAATCATATGTATCTGGGACTCTTTGCGTTATCATCTTTCTCCTAACGGGACTGTGGGCTATCCATCGAGGGAAGATCATAACTGTGGGTCTATCAGTTCTTGTAGCATTCCTTGATTTGGTTTTTTTGACTTTGTGTATATGCCTTTTTGATGTAATTTTACATGTTGTGACGTAAGTTTACTCTGATAAATAAACTTAACAATAAACTAATCAGCATGTTGGTCAGCTCGTTCTAAATATCTATATAATCATTTGTTATAGTTTCCCACGTCTGTGTGTCTACCTGTCGTCACTTGAATGTGCGTGCACGTGAGTGGATATATATATATATATATTTAATGTATATGTGTTAGACTGTCTGACTACTTTAGATCTGTCGTAGAAGATAGGTGAGATAGAGAAAGAAGATTTCCCGCTCTCAGAGACAGCCTCTATCACTATTCTAGCACCTCACTCGTGGAAATCTATTTTGTACTTCTATCTCACACTGTGACTATCACTCATTCCAACCTATTCAGAAGGGACCAACCCAAGTCTTAATTCTCCTATCAAAAATCTACGACAATATATATATATATATATATATATATATATATATATATATATATATATATATATATATATATATATATATAATATATATATATATATATATATATATATATATATATATATATATATATATATATATATACCGGTACGGTTTTTTTTTTCATTCATCATGTCTTCATTTAAATTGTTGCTTTTGTTTTCGTGATATTTGGTTTTATAAGTTGTTGTACTGCTTGTGGGGACTTGGTGCCCATTAAATGTTCTACATTTAGTTCTGTTTTGCAGTTTGTACAGTAATCTTTTATATTTTGTCTGTGTTAGTCGTATCTCCTGCATTCAAGCATGAAGTGTTTAGTGGTAATAGGTTCATAACATTCTTCACAGGTGCGTTCCTCTATTCTAAAGTAGCTGGTTTCCAATCTGAGCTGGAGTAATTTTTTATTTACTGGTATTTTTAGTTCGTCTTGTATTTTTAAAAGCTGGTATGCCTGTACTCTCGCCCCATGCTTTTCTGCACTCTTTGGATATTGTCCTTGCTATTAGACTTTGTTGCTTGTCGTCACCTCCTGCTTATAATGAGTCTTCTTGGCGAGCTATTGCATTTTTGGACTGTTAATCAGACAATTGTATTTTATTATTGTATTAAGCTAATTTTTTTTTTCATTTTTTTAATTGCTCGTCAGATTCTCTGCATTGAAATTCTTTCTTTCTTAGTTTACATGTTTACTTGCTTATTTAGTGCTACCTTTTCTCCGTGTTATCAGTATTCTTTCTGTTACGGCATTGTCTCCCCTGCCCTGTAATAGTGGTCCAACAATAGCTAGACTTACAGTATAAAATTGAGGGTCTTCGAAGGTACTCGTAGCAACCTTCGCTAAAGCTTACTCTTGGCAGAGATATGATGCTTCTGTTTAAGGGAGCGTCACGGGTTTTAAAAAATAGCAAGCATAACAACTGCGATTATCTAATCTGACATGAACGTATTATTCTCTCGCCCCTTCTGTGAAGAAATATTGACTCGTATTTTCTGAGCCTCAGCTGAAGGTGATTCAGCAACTATTACTTTAATAGCTATACATGGTTATGTATTTAAAAGCAAATGAGTCACGCGGATGCAGACAAGCAATTCACTCAATAGTGATTAATCCAATTACAGATTTATAGTTGCAGATAACAGGTTTAATAATCACTTATAGGTTAACAATTTAAAATAAATAAAGTTGTTTATCAAACGAATCAATATTATTTCTCTTCCTCGGATGATGTTCAGTGTTTGTGGATGATAGAAAAACTTTTGAAATGTCCCTTGGATGTGCTTGTATGCTACTTAAATGCCAGTGTGGTGTCAGTTGGCGTATGCTTCAGAAACTGTTGGTTCCCATGGGTGCTTTGCACTGGTCCTTCTCTTCAATAGTCAAATGTGGTGGCTGTAACACGTCCCATGCAGTATGGCTTGGGTAACTAAAAAAGGTTGTCAAGCTTCTTCGAGGCTCGTCTGATGTCGGTGACTAGTGTCGCCTGCTAGCAACTTGTACCACATATAAAAGGGAAACAAATACCTTTTTGAATATTGGGTCTCCTGATACGAGCATCATACGATCTCCGCTTCCATCCACCACGTCATTTTCCTCTTGGACAATGGAAAGCGACAGTTGAAATATATACAAACATACATATACAACTTACTATATTCTTACGATAATAAATATATAGACCATGATATCATCATCCACACCCTGCTCTCTATTGTGTCTATGGCCACCTCTGCTGTTGGTGAGGAGACCCGCATGAAGCAGTCGCCAGCTCTTGCAGTGGGGGTTCATGTATCACGTTATTTGTAGTGATGAGGTTGCCAGCCTCATATCCAACTCTACATCCACAAGCAAATTATGCATGGCAAAATGCAAATATAAAATGTTGTCACAACACGGTCAGGACATTTGGAATTGCCACCTAAATTAGTGTCTTTATGATAAACTATAAATTTAACTACAGAAATGCTGTTGTAAGTGTATGGTTAATGCCCCGAACATGGTGTTTGTTTTGCGATGTGAACCGCAACTACAAATACATGAAGGAAATCCTTATCTTTGGTATTTGACGAGGAAATTATGATTTTGTCGATAAATTCGCTCAACAGCTTTGAAATCCCACGAAAGTTTACTAGAAGAAACGTGAACTCAGGCGTGGACCTCTGAGAAAGCAAGGGTTAAATCTGAAATTATGTATATAAGCCCCGTCTCAGACACAGTACCTTACTTCCTGGAATCACTTTAAGAGGGCTGACTCTTATAGTTAGAAGTCTTAACAGACAACACAACAAGATAACTGAGAAGAAGCCACAACTGATTGCTATTGTGAGCGATTTGAAGGTCGTAGCTTTAAACAGCGGTAGACTTCGAAATACAACTGTGTCTGAGGATAATGTCTAAAAGTTTACAAATTATCATAGTGAATTAAAGTACTTTTAAAATAAATGTAATAAAAATCAGTCCTCATGTCTATATCTTGCCTTGTGCCCGAAAGAAGATGGCTTCCATCACTATATAACCCCAATCCTGGACAGCATTGGCTCAGCCAGAAATCCTTGTTAGGACAGACCAACATTAGCAATAAAAGCTTACAGTCATTTTTAGGGCTTTACTTTTGCCTTCTCTTTTTCTTTTGTGTCTTTTATTTCTGCACAATTTGTCGATGTATTGTAAGGGAAACAATTAGGCTAACTATGGCATAACCCTAAGCCAAAGGGGAGTAATCATGACTGGGTTTGGATAATATCTTTAACTGATGTCAATATTCTTAAATGTATTGTATGGTTGTACGACGTACCACATTCTCTAGACTATGTTGTCGAAATGAGGAGTCTGATCAACAGTGCTTAGTCAGTATCAGAGAGGCATCTTGGTTATAAACCACAGACACCATCTTCTTCTTTTATACTTAACTGCTGACTGTCAAAGCAGTCAGTGGCCATCACGCCTGATGGCGTCTTGTAGGGCAGCAACAAACTGCTTCCACTTTGCTGGGTCGGCGGGCATCCTTCGTGCAGCGCCCCAGCTGTGGTTCATTCTTTGCATCTCGGCCTCCACAGTTCTGTGCCAAATTGTTTTTGGTCCGCTTCTCTTATGCTTTCCTTCAGGGGTCCATAGCATAGTTGTACTTGTGATGGCATAAGGGTCTTGTTACTGGGGTTTTTCTGTCTTTAGGTTGGCATTTCTTTTATCTGGTTTATCGGGCCTACTAATGTGGCCGACGTACTTCTGATTACGCGAATAATGTGGGCCGTTTCTTTGGCTTACAGCGATGACCTGGTTAATGACAACAGGGGCCTGGTAACGATGTAGGATGAGTCAAGACTGTGTGACTACACCAAAGAGAAAGTAGACACTGGACTCGTAGGGTACATGGTGACGATACAGTTTATTGAAGACGAAACGTAGACGATCATTATTCTTTCATGGCAGACAAAGTACATCATAAATAATCATCAACATGGCCGTTGATTGACAGCACTGACCGTTACGACGTCACGGTTAACGGCTTGGTAGAATACATGGCCCCGTCGAATTGACCATGTTCATCTTCTTTACGTAGACATATATATTAATTTAAACATCAGTCCGCTCCTGAAGTTAGAGGGACACACTAGCAGCGTGACACATCTGGTCAAGCTGAAGCTCAGCCATAACACCACAGGAGATCAAGTATCCGAGGCAGGATTTTCAAAACGAGCCGTTTCTGACTAAATATTTATAATGAAACGATTCTGGGTAAAGCTCTTCAAGAATGACTTCTTCATCTTTCAGATGATTATAATATTTTCATCCGCGTGTCTTCCCTAGACTTAAGACAAGTACATAAAAAATACACGTCTATACAAAACGGAGAATATCGGGATCTGCCTCCAGTATATTTGCTGGATAGCAACAAATCGCAGCGACAAACCGCGCCATACCCAATTAAGCATGGTGCACGGTGGTACGCAAATAATTAAACATACAATTAACTTAGATGCACTCAAATGTGCGTCTATACTAGACTCACGTGTGAGGATCTCAAACATTTAACTCCCTCGCGAAAATAACTTAACAGTTTACATCGATCCCCCGATCGAATAAAAACAGTGAGGTCAATCATGTTCCATCAAGCTAAACAACAGATAACTATCATTAATATATTAAGTATGACTATAAAGAAAATAATAATAGAAGGATATAAATCTGGAAGAAGAATAAAACATCAAATGCAAACAAAAGTTGAAAGGTAAAGAGACATAGATCAAGTATGTACTAAATATGAAATGTTAAGTGAAAAGAACAAAGGAAATGACATGAAATGGAAAATGATCATAAATGGTGAAACAATTATAAGAAAACAACCAAGATGATAAAACATGTCAACATTGTAAAAAAAAATGAAATGTGTATTGTTCGTGCATAAACGCAAGTGTGGAAAACGAAATGAAACTCAAATCAATTCCCAAAATAAAACACGAGAAGAAAGCAATACAGTCCAAAAAGAGTATGATGAGAATAAACCCAAGGTAACTTAAGTAAACTACTAAGAGCTAAGTAGGGTGTCATTAAATATCCACGCGCAAAAAAGATATATCAGGCGCTAATGATGCGCTACCATTTAAAAATGAGGCGATAAGCAAAAGTGCAGTGAAATTAATAGCCTGCTTGAACAGTGAAATCAAAAGGATGCAATGCAATTACATACCCTGCCGATATAGAGTCATTCAAGTCTTTACTCGTAAGTGCAAGAACTGCACGCTGGTCTGACTCAACGACAAGGTGGGCGCCAAGTAAAAAAACTTTTCAACTGCAGTATGGACCATGGCCAACATCTCGAGGTCCATCACCGAATAGCGTTGTTCAGCTGCAGTCAACTTCCGGGAGACGTAGAGTCCTGGGTGGAGAGTTCCTGAAGAGTCGTGCATCAGAGAAGCTCCAATACTCATCGACGATGTGTCACTGCGAATTATTAAACGACAACTTTTGTTAGGTAACCGCAAAAAAGGAGATGAAAATATTAACATTAACCTATCTAAGGTGGCCTGGCCAACTTGTGACACTGCACCATGCTAGGCCACCCTTTCTTGAACAAACGAGATAGGGTAGCAGTGACAGTAGCCAAGATAGAAATGAAACACTTAACGACATGGGACGACAGAATCGTCCGCCTAAGATAACAGAGAGATAAGTAACTCGCGGTGAGAACAAAGCGGTGCATAAAATACAGGCACAAGAAACAGTCTGAAATAATCAGCTGAATGTGTGAAATGACGTAAGGAAAAATCATGAACTTACAAATGATACCGACGTCAAAAGGAAAATCGATAAGAGAGTAAGGATGACTGACTATCTCAGTCTTCGTGTAAGAGAAAGGAAACTCAGGTGACAAAGGCATATCTTTAAAAGGTTGAACTGATGTCATAGCCTGTGTACTATGCAATGAAAAACACATTAGATACACAATAAAGACGCAAAACAGACATGAGTGAATTTATACATGCGTCGAATTTGAAAAGGAAAGCAGTGAGTACGATAAAAAGTCGTAGACCAAGAAGATACTGAGCTAACCGGCCCAATAAGAAAGGTAAATATACCCCCATAATATATAAATGCACGAAGAACTAAGTCCGTACATTTGGCAAAGAAACTAAAAGGCATGTCACAATAGTAGGTGCAACCAACGGGACTGGATGTAGAATCAGCCGAGGTAATAAAGTTAGTATGTGTGTCAGACAATACAGAGGGATCCTCCTCCTTAATTGTACTCAAAGAAGAACTATAATTTGAGCGACGACGAACTGAAGTATGACGTCCTGGGCTCAAAGAAGCACTAACATTGGTATGATGAACAACAGTATTATTAGTACTGCAATATCCCACTACATTAGCAGAACGTATCTGGGGAGCAGATTGTGCCATTGTCATAAACATGGATACAGTAAGTCGATGTTGCTGTTCCCACGCAGCAATTTGTACAGGAGTACACACTTTTAACCCGTGAATCTGTCCGACGACAAGGTCGGCGATCGGATTCGAGAGCATGCATACGTTTATATACCCCGTAAAAAATGAGGTGACAATGTGGACGATTGCAGTTGCAAAAGTCTCAACTGTGGCACCGAACGTCACACATTTTACGACATTACCTGTAGCACAAGACGGGTGAACTAGTGACTGCCGAATCCCAACCGTCGTGCACCCAGAATCCGAGAGTATAGAAACCGGTTTATCATTGACAAACCCCTTGTGAAGAGTAAAAGTACCTGTTCCATTACGTGCAGACAAGGCTGGAAGAGTCGGGAGAGGATGACCGCAACTCAAGGTAGTAACTGCTGCAGGCTGAAATAGAATCGTGCAGTCAGGGCACTGTGATGCACGATCAAAATCAATAGAACAAAAAGCAGCAGCATTAGTAACAGTATTATTGTCACCCTGATTTAAAATAACTTGAGGCTCATGTTGAGCTGAGTTCGAATGTTGAAAAGATCTATCACTATTTTGAAGATCTACCTCTATATCGAGATCGATCATGACTATCTTCTCTACTGGGACCTCTGTTTAGATTAGATCCCAAATTAGAATGGTTACGATACCTATTTTCCCTGTGGTTAAAATGTCCATTATATGAATTGCGATAGCCTCTATTAGAATTACAGTAAGGTTGGCAATTACTATCGTGGTTATCACGTCTACCACTTCTTGAATTGTTTTTACTAAAATGTTGTGGTTCATTAAATTGTCTCCAGTTCCTTGGAGCAGGAGAATTGCTACTGAATTGATTCCCTTGGTGAGATCAGAAATTTCGGTAATCTCCCCTACCAAAGTTACGATCAGTGCTTTGCGACCTATGTCGTAAGTTATTATTATAATGCAAAGCAGATGCCACTGGAAATGCTTCCCTGACGTTAGAGATGCTAACAACCATGTTTGGATGTGCAGTTAGATATGACAACCGATTTCGTCAGTAACATTCAGGTTTTCAGGCCTTCGCTAATGTAAGAAGGAGAGAAATAATGGGTTGATTGAGGACATCACCTTATCCCAATTAAGTCCCTGTCGTACTCCTGTCTTCACCTTAAAAGTTAGGTTGATCTGCCCAGCATGATGGAAACAATGCAGCTAGTCTTTCCCTGTGTCTACTGTCAAAAGCCTTTTCAAAATCAACAAAGTTAATGTATAGCTGTCTGTACCATTTTGAGCACTGCTCTTTAATGTTCCTGAGTGTGAATATATGATCTGAACATCTTCTGTTCTTTCTTAATCCCGCTTGTTCCTTCCTCAGTTTATGGGCTACTGCTTTTGAAATTCTCTGGATGATTATACTACCTAGTATTTTACTGGGAACTGAGAGGAGAGTAATTTCTCTCCAACTCTTGCAGTAATTATCAAATTACCTTCTTGGGTAATTTGATAATTATTTCATTATTCCAATCCATTGGTGTTATCTCTGTTTTCTAGACTTGTGCAAATAGTGGTTCTAATAATTCTGCTGCTAGTTCAGGGTCTGTCTTAAATTACTCAGCATTTAAATTGTTGTGAACACGAACTTTTCCATTCTTTAACCCTTTGATAGCTGTGATGATTTCTTCCCTTAGCGGAACGGTTGTAATTAAGTCAAGATTATTTTAAGCCACAGGAACATTCAGTTCCGTCTCTGGTGGTTCCTTATTCAGTGTTTCTCTGAAGTGCTCTGCCCATCTTGTTTCCTGCCCCTGTGCTGTGGTGATGAGATTTCCTTGCTTGTCTGTTTCTAACGTAATGCAGGGTGTCCATAAAAGATTGTACCCTTTTCAAACAATTTATTCTCGGCCCCATAACGTGGTACGAGGATGCTTTCTATCACAAAAGTAAGATAATTTCTGCAAGTTTTTAAGCATACCTTACAAAGACTAAAAAAGTGCGCATGCGCGCAGCGGGTACTTCAAGTGAAACTTTCGCAGTTGAGTTGCAACCGGTAATTGTTACATGTCTCGCAACACACTGGTCAAGTAGATGAAAAAACGAAGAAATAGGTACATTATTTTTGAGTCTTTGTAAGCTAGAAAGCATCCTCGTATCACATCATGGGGCCGAGAATACATTTTTTGAGAAGGATACAATCTTGTATGGACACCCTGTATTATTTGCACACCGTTTTCCGCTGACAGTGTTAGTTATTTTATGTACAGTGCTTTGTTCATTTCTTAGTGCTGCTTTTCAGCCTGTCTTGCAAGATCGTCCAGAAATGTCCTTTTGTTGGCTGGGGTTTGACGTTTTACTTCTTTGTCCAGGTGATTGTACTGTTCGCTAAATATTTTCTTTAACCTAGGGCATTTTCCTTCTATTCTCTTTCCTGATATCGTCTTTTTGTATCAACTACAAAAGCTTTTCTGGTAAGGGGGTCCTTCAGTTTGATGATGTCAAACCTTTTCCGTTTAGTTACAACTGGTCCAATAGTTCTGAGTTTCACCTTCAGTCTTGCCACTACTAAGTGGTGACAGCTTCCCACATCTGCACCTCTTCTTACTTTCACGTCTCGTAATGAATGCCTCCATCTATCATTGATCATAATGTGGTCTACCTCGTTTCTATCCCTGCCGTTTGGTGATTCTCATGTTAACTTGTGAATTTCTTTGTGTGGAAAAAGCATTTCTACAATGACCAAGGTGTTAAAGCTGCAGAAACTTATTAGTTTGTCCCCATTATCGTTAATTATTCCGCGGCCGCAATTCCCCATTACCCTTTCAAAGTATGTATTGTGTGTTCCAACTTTCGCATTGAGGTCACCCATTACTATAATAAGATCATATCTAGGTGCGGTTTCAATTTCCTTTTGTAGCTGTTGAAAGAATCTTCCTTTACCTCTTCATCGCTGTTATTTGTTGGTGCATAGCATTGTATTGTTGCAGTGTTAGCGAATCTCCCTCTCAGTCTTGTTCTTATCAGTCTGTTGTTGATGGGTTTCCATTCCAGTAATGACCTTTCTATTCCTTTCTTCGGGATAGTGGCTACGCCTTCATTGAGCTGTCCATAATCTCTTCTAGAGTAAAGTACTGTTTTTCCTGTTGGTGCTTTTATTCTCACTGCCCCCGTCTATCTGCTCTCACTTATTCCCGGGAAATGTAATCTGCAGTTTCTTATATCTATTGTGATCTACCTCAGTTTTCCGGCCTCATTCATATTTCTGACGTTCCAGAATCCAATTCAGAATTCGTGTTTTGCGATCAGGACATCCGATTTCATGGCAATGGCTTCCTTTCGGCTTTTACCGTTGTCAGCCATGCGAGCCTCAGACTACGGATATTCATCCTGCGTCAAAGCTTTTTTATTTATTGCTGTTTCCGTAACTAATGTGTTTTTTAAATTTTACTTAGACAGGGGTGTCGGTCCTGTGCTAAAACCCCCAACCTGGAGGACCAGGGTGCCAGCTTTAGTCTGACCCCTACCCGCACAGACCTGTCCAGTAGAACCTGCCAGGAGGAAAGCTCCGCTGGCATAGCACTGGGGGGTTGTCAGGTACTCAAGCCGCCTTAACGCCAGGACTGTCTTAACAGCATTGTAGGCCCTGGGCAAAGCAATACACTGGGCCCCTACCAACTCTACCCACCCACTGGAATAAAAATGTAAACGGTCAATAAAATTAAACCTATAGATTTATAATTTAATGGTACGAATTCGTCAACTTACCCACGTCATGTTTGATTTGAATCCCAGGCCTTTCCAGCGAGAGATCGAGTAATTATCCACTCTGCCAAGAGATGTCTTATAAAAAATATGGCAGCATTCCAGCATGGGGCCCTAGAATCGTGGGGCCCCTGGGCACTGCCCAGTGTGCCTATGCCTTAAGACGGCACTGCCTACCGCTACAAGGTATAGGCACCAGTGAAGGCTGACATTACCATAATCTGGTCATATTTTGCAGGTTTAACTAGTGGTAAAAAATTTGACACAATTTTGGAAACTGTTAACTGTTTACCAGTGGACCAAGATTGTTCTTGGCATAAGCATAACTTCTTCAAAGTCCAGATGTTTTAAAGACCGAGGGAAGTCAGCTACGACAACGTGCCAAGCACGTTCAGTACAACTTATCGTGGAAACACAAACCAAGGCACTCATGCCAATAACATGATAAAAACGACCAAGCAGTGATACTATACTTTTCTCAAATTGTCTGAAATGTTGTACGATATTGATATACCAAGGTGCTAATTTTTAACTATACATCGTTAATCAATAAAGTGCATTGATTTGTTTATTACTGCTGTTATTTAATTATGTAAACTTCCAGTTAAAATTGTGTTGTGTGGTCAAATAAATATTAATAATTTTAAATTGGTAGGGAATAAATGCGAGCTGCACTCAAATATTTATATAACACCCCTGGAGCATAGGATAGGTCTAGCGAGAATGCGAATAACCTATTAGTTCTCTTCTACAGCTGTCATCAATAACTGTGCAGCTAATTACTTGACTTGTCTTGTACCATCCCTACCTCTTGTTCACTAGTTTTCTTCTTCATTTCTGGGAGTTACTTTACAATTTTCGATCCAACATCCATTTCACCACAAATGTGCATATTACAACGTACTCCGATAGCGGGCGAACGCAGACGTTTTGCACAGGAAACGTCTGAATATTGTCGGGCAACTGTTTAACATGCCTACCTTTCAGGTGTGTTAGGTCGCTAACTGGGTGCACTTGAAGTAGGATCCTAGAACTTAAATCGCAAAGTGATGACTCTGGAGTTACTCCCTTCCAATTTTAGAGTTCACTTCCAGTCCAGTGGTCTTTCCTATATTGGGGTCCTGATATTCCTTGTTCCTGGCTGTCTATGATCTCTCCTTGACAAAATTGGAAGTCAGTGAAGTAGTCTTACAAAGCGGTGTGTTATAAACGAAATGTTCGCCCACACACCCATGTTGCTTCGTTGAAGAGAGATCTAATCAGGAGCAGTTTATCTTAGTATCTAAAATGCCAAAACAATTACAAATAAGTGTCTGATTTTGGTAGAGATCCACCCACCCCACACCTATTCTCATGAAGAACATTACTACATGACAACATAAGATATTGCCCTTTACATGGTATTTTCAAACTCCATGACCATATAAGGTCTTGCCATTTGCGTTGTTGCCTGTCATGTTTACTAACTCACTAATTTACAGACCTATCGCTGGTAATCTGCTCCAAGATGTTACTTTCACGTAGTTGATTATTACGACAAAGTAAATCTGCCAGAAGTGTCACATAAGTTTCCATGTCTTAATCTTTAACAAGACTGACATCATCCGACATTTCAGTGGAATTGGCCGTGTCATGTTTGTGAACTGACATCTATCTCCTAAAACCATCTGTTAACCATATTGGACAACTGAGACAAAATTCGTAGTGGCAATTACCTTCAACCCATGTCCCTGTATCAAAGGGTGTTATCTACCTTCGTCGACACGTATGGCTTTTCATCCTATGCCATTTTGTGCAAAGGTAATTCCAGCTTATCTTTCACTCCTCCATCTAGTGTTGACACTACGAATATTGCCGTAATCTAACAAATACATCGAACGGTCAGGTAATACCGAGATGGTGAGTGACGAAGTAGGATAAGATATGATAAGATAACCATGAACGATGAAAGAGTAAACAATAAACAAGGGAAGAATTGGCAAGTATATGGAATGGTCTATCAGCACTGCCAGAGAGGAGTGAAGACCAGAAAGGGAACTAATATATTTTTTCACACTTTCTTCCTCCCATCTTTCTGTGTCGCGCATCCTATCTTTTTTGTTCATCTACATTTCCCACGTGTTTGCGTATTCATTGGCATGTTTACGTTACTGTCCACACAAGAGTTTGCTTGCGACGTCTTTGTAAAACATTCGCATTAGCTTTTCTGGAAAATACGGATAAGCTGTGCATTACACAATGCTTTGGGTGCAATCTATCTTGAACACCCATTAGAATCATCCCACATAGAGGCTAATAATCTATTTTAGCTGAACGTTCCGCACAGAATATTCACTTGCAGTTGTTGCAATATTTCCCTTCATATTCTGTGCGGAAAATTCAGCGACGTTCATTCCGATATCACCCAATTTTATTTGCATTTCACAGATCTCTTCGCAAGTAGCCAGTCATAAATGATGGCGAAGTTTAATAATTTAGTTTCATAATAAAATAGATAATCCAACTCAACAAAAAGTCATTATACCACAGCTCCTTACGGAGCAGACATGTTCCTCAACAACCATACTCATGTTTCTGACATATTTAAAGCCTCCTTTGACACGGACGGTAAGCCGATATCAAACTTCCGTTTCTACTTAAATTCCGCCAGTGTGAATCATAAACTTCTACGCGGTTAAAGAAAAATATTTCTTTACCGTCATTATTAATATTTACGTGCTTCAACTGTCGAAACTGCTTGTATTAAATCGTTTTGCAAGTTCAAATAAACGACATTCCTCGCCTTTTGAAAGTGTTGAATTGAAGCAATGACTCGTGGGTTTGTAGTCCTTGAACAAAATCAATTCAGCACGGGGGTGTGAAAAGTTTTCTTCCTAAAAATAACAACACTTAATGTCCGAAGAAAAGAAGCTTATCTCGATCATTTACTGTGTTGATAGCATGTTTTTAGTAGTTCTTGCTGTTATAATTTATTCATTTATTTCATTATTCCAAAGCTTCCTGTGGAGCTTAGGTCTTTAACGGCTTATAGTCAAGCCTTCCTGTTCAATGTCACTCGTTCAAGGGTCGATCATCTTGTATTTATACATCACGTTTACGTCTATCTCCAAGTCCCCTATTTATGTGCTCCCAGATCTTAGTCCACTTCTTTCACCTCGGAGTTTCAAGATCACGAACTGCCACGCAATATCACTATCAGGTTTCCTCGGCGTATGCCCCGCCCAACGCTTAGTGCTTCCTCACTTCCATTCCGCACAGGTACTTGTGAAGCTTATACATTGATAACATTATATATTACAACATTGGTTATCCTGCCACACTATTTCAGTCCTTCCACTCCAAACAAGAACTTATCCTAAAAGGTTCGCAAACGCTTGAATATCGCCTCTGCTGTTCTCTCTGCCTCAGGTTTGTACAAAAGGACCGCCGTTACAGCCCTCTAGGGATTCAAGTTTTTTCGATGGGCCTGATCGTTTCGAAATACAACGAAAGCTCCTTTAGCGTGCAGTATTATCACTTTGATATCACTGTCCGTATTTTCAGCCATGTACATTTTGGCATCACGATATATTTATGAGACAATATTCTATAGGATAACCCCCTGAAATTTAATCTTACCATCGCCCTCCACACCCATTCTTACAATTCCAGTCCTTTTTTCCGGGCACCCTTAGAGAAAAAAAACATTTCTGGGATCTCCCTTCAAGATCTCCCATTCCGCTCCTGCGTCTGGCCACAACCGCTGGGCAGGCGAGCCGGGCCATCGGCAGAATCCAGATGGCCAAGCCGCCCTATCTGAACAAGTTATTATGTAATAAGATAATCCCCGTGTAGCGCTAAAGATTGCTTTATTAATTCATTACACTTAACTCTCGGAGGATCATAGGTCTTTAAAAAATTTACGCCTAACCCCTCTACCCCCCACCTTGTCCCGTGCCATACGTTCACGAACTTTCGACGTCTTCATAACCTCTTTCGTTTCTGTCCTTTAGCTCTTTTATTCATGTGTTTTTCGGTGGACTTCCACTTCATCTGTTACCCTTGTGATTCTGGAACAAGGACTGCCTTGCAATGTTATCCACAGCCAAATCAACTGAGCGATAAAGATTAACCAGCACATAATTCAAACTTACCGCAACACCACTGTACTATTCACGTGATCAAATAGATGTTGAGATGATGACGAAATGACGTTAGTTGACAGATCATAATACGCTCAATTTATTCTTCTTGCTCTTGTTCTTCTTATTATTTCGCGTGTTATTCTTCATCTTCGCCTTCCTTCGCTCTCAGGTAACCACATCCATGTACAAAGAAACTTGGCTGAACAGATGGGCCATGAGAAACACCGTGAGAGAGGTTTACAGACATATGGCCGGTCCTGATGCTATGACAACATCGGCCATCTTCCAAGTAGGGATCAGAGCACCATTTTTCGGCTCAGATCACAACATATACCACTCAACAGTCACTTGAACAGAGTCCATCCACAACACTCCAGAGTGCCAGCTTTGTAACTACCCCGACGGAACTGTTGATCACCACCTATTTAAGTGCCCGGTACTCGATGATGTTAGGAAAATGCTCCTTCCTCCGAGGCCAGATGTAGAACACCTTGTACGGAGAAAAAAAAACTTGTGAAAAAATTCAGGTAGCACTAACTAGCATTGGGCCGAAGGGCGAGAAGAGCCCAAACGCTGCTGGATCAATTAACAACAACAACTCTTATCAAGCTAGCTGTCCGTCCTAAGCTTTTTTCGCCCCAATATATACTACTGGACAAAAGTTAAGGGCCACCATTCAGTTTAGACAAGGTTTATATAATTGATTGGCAAACTGTAAAGACAAGTGAAAATGTTATTAAAACTGAGCTCAGAGAAATGTGTATACATTTCTGTGTGCACTAGGTTAATTTTTTTTAAATGTCCAAAAACTGGGTCACTTTAACCCGCACGTGAAAATTGCCATTGTTTCTGCAAAAACTCGTGGTTTTTGCAACACGCCCCACTAGTTCAAAAGGTGAAAAAGTGAGTTGAATTTGAATGCACGTGGAAAATGATCACCTTTAAAGAGTGTTCACCGTTGGTATGCAATAAATCAGTATGACAAGTGGTCGAAATGATCACTGCATTAGCCATGCCACCAAGGAGAAGTCTCGGCACTGTAGACCGTGGTCGAGCCATGGCATGGATTCAGGATGGTCAATCTGTTCGTCATGTTGCAAGACGTGTAGCAGTGTCCCACTCTACCATTCAGAGACTTCTTGAGAGATTTCAAGCTACCGGACATTTGGAAAATCGACCATGCTCACGAAGAATTATATAAATCTTGTCTAAACTGAATGGCGGCCCTTAACTTTTGTCCAGTATAGTTTCCCCCTCAGCTGTCTTTGAGAAGACCTTGCTGCCACTCTGCTCCTATAATGCTCCTGTTTGTCCTCTCCCACATGACCACATGTCTGTCCGTCCGATGTTCAATTTGTTGAACAGATGATATCAGAGTCTGCAATGACCTGCTCTCAATGTTCTCATTTAATCTCTTCTTGCTAATGAGTAGGTCAAGATAGTTCCGCAGCAGATACTGTCGTAGCGGAATGGTGTTAGAGACTTCACTATACTACGTTCAGCTTTGAGAGTTGGCGAGACCAGTTCCCTTCCGCACTATCTTCGCCTTCCCTAACTTAAAAGCAAAATCACGTCCCCATTTACTGGAGCAGGACGTCTTCGTGTTTGGAACCCGATACCTGTTCCGAGAAAGACCAGCATTCTTACCCCTCTGCCAACCGAACGCACTTTTTCTTGTGAGTAGTATTGTTCCAAACATTATGCTTGTGTTATCGTTTCATGTATAAGCGGGTTCAAGGACACCACCAGTGTCAAGGCATCAATTTGAAGTAACAGAGTATTCAAAATATCAACCTGTTACAATTGTTCTTCAGACTTTCAAATAATGATTGTCACGGCATATTTTGGAGCTTAAAAGATATAGGTTGTTGATTGTGGATGCTCCATTTGGAGCTTTGGTATACTGGGTGTATGTGAGCAAAAAAAGAAAAAAAAACATGGACGGGAAATTAAGAAAGGAAAACAATGGGGTGTGAAGGGTGAGAGGGAAAAAACTCAATAAATTTTGAGGGAAAATGGGGTGAGGGGGTGTGACGTATAATGGAAATACAGCCTACTGTATCCGAAAGGCTTTCGTGACCTCGGCGTAGTTTTATAATTCGCTAGCAAGCCATGCATTAACACCTTGCGTTTACTCATACTTAATCCACGCTTCTTTTTCTTGAGATGTAAACAAACAGACATATTACCAACTTCCGCGACCTGGCAGCATAACAGGCAGCGAGCTCTGATTTGTTAACCTACATTTCTCACGCGAGCGGATCTGTCAATCATCAAGATAGCAGACAGACGCAAGTGGGATAAACACTTAACCCTTTGATCTTCAGATACAGGGGAATATCTGACGCCGATTAGCATTTCATCTCGAGACGCGAGCGATTTTGAAAGAAACCCCGTTAACGAGACGAGGGTCTTTTGATGTCGGTCAAGCAGCGCTCGACGAGAGAAACGGTGGCGGGCTCAGAGGACTGTTGACGTCATTTTGGACGGTGGAAAAACACCAACCTAATGTATGTTTGGTTTAATGTGATCAAAGAGAGATAAATGGTAATTATCTTTCTGTGATAGATTTGACTGGTGATTATCTTCTCCTGTCTTATGTTGTCCTGTCTCAGGCAATGTCTTATAGTTGACATGTCTTAAGTCTATTTATAGGATCATATACGGAGTATCTTTATCACCCGTTTGGGCGGAAACGCCTGGTCTGAGTTTGCCTCGATCTGGTCCATGCTCTTTGGGCATGCGCGGGTCTTGGCGGCAAAAGCCGGGAGACTGATTCAGAAAGAGTGTACCTATGGCTTAGAACGGATGTACCGATCCGTAGATTTCTCTCTGCTAAGTTTTCGATAGGGATTGGAAATTCTGGGAATGACTGTTTTGGCATTCTTCCGTCCCTGAGTGTTTCTTTATGCCAGTATTGGCTGTGTTGTGTTACCTTAGAGTGTAAGGATTCTTTGAGAAGGTAACTGAAACATTATTCGATCTTTTCGTCTCGTTTAGATCTTACAGGTACATTTATCGCTGATGGCGACATAGTGAGCGAAGCTCACAAGGAGTTATTATACTGTACTCCAGTATGGCGTCATAGTTGAAGGACTAGGTCTAAGTTGACCTATTACATACATAAGCCTAAGAGTCATCTATATGGATCCGCAATGCAGGCGGAATATGGTTTGGCAGAATATACAGTAGAACTCCATTTATCCGAACCCCATGGGACCGAGCATCGTTCGGATAATCAAATGTTCGGATAATTGGATTACATGATGTATCGAGTACATGTACACATATTTCTAAAAATAATTAACAATCACAAGGAAAATACACTATAAAACATATTTACTTGTACTGTAATAATAATACCCACACTGTATTAGATCACTGTATCACCAAAATCTTTCATTACACTGCAGTGCATGTACTACTTGTATTAATTATTTTTGTTAAGAAAGAGAAATGTTTTCAAAATAACATTACAAACAATTCAAAACCAGGCGCAACTTACGTATACATGTACTTGCACAGATGTAGCCCACTATTTAAAATAATGAGGAATCCTCTTTTGCGCCAAACTGGATAGTCTCCTTTTGGCTGCTAAGTCCCGCATTCTCTTCAACAGCAGAAGCTGTGTAGGACAGCTGTCATCTTCTTGCTCGTACCAAGCCATCGCTGTTTCTAGTGCTATAAAGGCCTCTTCAGGACTTGGTCGACGTTTTGGGTTTTCTTCATAATCTACAAGTACATCATGTACTTCTGAGGAGTCTTCATCATCGGTCACTACATGTATTTGGTTTTCTTCTTGCACAAAAGACAAAATTTCTTCGTCATTCAAAAACTGAAAACCAGAATCATTATCATCTTCTAGCCACATGTGTGCATCATCTTTGTCACAGTCCGAAAATCCGGGCATTGCTTGAAACAGTTCCACAACTTCATTTATACAATCATCATTTGTGTCCACTGCAGTAGTTTCATTTCCTCCTTTTTTCCCAAGCAATCTATTCCAAGCCTTGTTGAGATTATCTTGTGACAGGGTGGTCCAAGCATCAGCTTACATATAGCAGCAGTCTTTGAGATTAAGCTTTTTTTTGAAAACGCCACCACACTTTCTTCATCTTCAGCCAACAATAAACGACCCAGGACTTCCTTCTTGTACATCTTTTTAAGCTTTGCTATAACACCCTGATCCATTGGTTGAATCAGTGCTGTTACATTGGGAAGCAGAAAAATTACTTTAAAATTTGCATCAACTGCATTCAATGTATCCGTCTCTGGATAAGATGGTGCATTGTCCAGTAGAAGAATTACTTTTCCAGTTTTCTTTTCTTGTTCTTTCAACCTCTTCACATTTGGGATGAACTGATTTGTATACCAATCAAGAAATATTTCACTATTCATCCAAGCACTCTTCTGTGCTTTGTAGCACAATGGGAGACATGTCACATTCTTTAAACAACGTGTTTTTTTGGCTTTGCCGATCATTAGCACCGGTAAACGATGACTTCCACTGGCATTCGCGGCTACCAAAATTGTTACTCTCTCTTTGCACTTTTTAAACCCAGGGGCAGCTGCTTCGCGCTGAGATGCAAGTGATTTTTGAGGCAATGATTTCCAGTATAAGCCAGTCTCATCGGCATTATACACATCATCGAGTAAATAACCTTCTTCTTCCAAAAAAGCCAAGAATGTTTCTTTAAAATTTTCAGCGGCAGTTGCATCGCTAGATGAAGATTCCCCTTGAATCTCCAATTCTCGTATGCCATGACGAGATTTAAAGTTTCTTAACCATCCCTGGCTAGCCTTAAAGTCAGGAGGACCGTCAAGTTGACTGTTGAACTGAAGTGCCTTTTTACACAATAGAGAGCCAGAGATAGGTTCCCCTTTGCTTCTTCTTTGCACAAACCATATATACAAAGCCTCTTCCAATTTCAAATCTTTCGCATTTCTCATGGTTTTATGTTTCTTCGACCCATTTTCACTATCCAATTTCGATGCAAAACTCATAATTTTATCCTTGTTACTTTTGATGTCAGAGACGGTAGCTTTCTCAACATTGAAAATCCTCGCAAATGAAGACACAGTTTCACATTTTCCTAGTCTCTTGATAATTTCTGTTTTCGTTTCAATTGACAAAACATTGCGGTTCCTTTTATATGCTTTAGGCCTACTGGAAGATGCCAGGTCGCACAGAGAAATACGTGTACACCAAGATTATTCTGCTGTAGTAGCAGACACAATTATTTTAAGTTGAACTGTCTGTTTAGCCAGTGTTCTGCCTAGAACTCACACGTACACTGGATTGGTAAACCAGATATTAACAGACTTTATGATCTAACTGACTTCATGTACGTAAGCGACCGTCCATTAGCCCATCTCATTGTCTACAAATTGTTCGCACACATTTGAAGCTTGCCGCATCAAAAGATTCAGAACTGTAGTCTAACGTGACTGGTGGAGACTGATTTTTTTTTTTTCTGGAAAAAGTGTTCGGATAATTGGATGTTCGGATAATTGGGGTTCGGATAAATGGAGTTCTACTGTATATTTAATCTCAGAAACTTGTGTAAACTGAGAGTGACCTGATTATCGAGGCCCGCGACCTGCGGCCTGATTTCGTTGTCATCATATTGGTCCGTGTTTACGGCCAATTTTCTTCACCATAATGAAGTATCTGGCATGTGACGCCAGTCTGAAGTCCTTTGCTAATTGTAGGACAATGGCATTGACTTTGTTTAAATAACTGATATCGAACGTACTAAGCAATATATTTGCTAGGGCTTACCTGACGGGGCTCAGTCATGGATTAGAGCTATTGCATGAACAGTAAACATTTCGTCAAGACATTGTTACATGTCTGGGATCGTGATGCCTGAAGCTGACCTTTGTAACCACACATATTATGTACACGATCTTATACTATTGACTGTTTCGTCCATCATCATCGTATTATCGTACGTCATGAATAAATATTGTAAACGTCAGCAGCATTCACTACTTCACTGACTTCTTCTTGTGGTTGTGTGAGTTAATGTGAAGACGTCCAAGAGCCTATACGGCCTTCGTGTTATCAGCACTGTTATTTACTCACCTACACAATCAACCACATTGTAATACAAGTACTACACGTCTGAATCTACAGGAATACTGACATTATGTATGTGTCTACTATACCCTGGCGGCACCTCACGCTAGTGACCTAATTCCTCGCTGCTACTTGGTACTGTCCAGGACAACACGACACGCTCAACGTATTAACAGTCATAACACATCAGCCAGTACGTTACATCTGGGCATTTACACTGAACAACCTTTTACATCTTCAGTCAAACGGACTTTTACATCTGGTGGCCAGTATGGTCCACAGTTTCTCAATTCTTATAGTTAGCACGTTAATGCGAAATTAACACCATTAGGGATCCTAGCGTTAAAACTAGCGAAATAAATAACTATTTTTCTTTGCCAGAGGTGCAGTTAGAATGTAATTTTATCACCCGCTTCTCTCACCAGAAGATACGGTTTAGTTGACTGATTAAGTGTTTAGCGTGACTATAGTGACCGAATAGGATTCACGTTTATTTCATTTTGTGTTTTATAGTAAGTGACTATTGTTATACCGTATGACTAAACTAACAGGCGCCGACAATAAATTAACTATTAACGACAGACGATATTTGTAAGTGCGCGTAGGAGTAATTAACACATTAACTACCGCAAGCCGCTGTCAGCGGCTCACAAAATAATCACATTTGGACCGCAAGCCGCTCACAGCGCCAATCTAATTTTAGTAATAAAATGAATGAAAAATGTACTGAAACACTCTCTGTTCTGGTTCGAGATTTTAAGTTGCCACCGGAAAACAGATTCCCAAAGCATGGTTGTTGTAGAACACTGAAAAATTGATATTATGTTCATATTTGACAGCGTTTTGGGTTAGTTACCAAATTGTGTAAAACTGTTTACCGTGGCAACTAGTGATAAAAAAATGCGTGTACATCTCGTCTAGCGGCTGAATAGGATAGAAACGTGTTTCAACAATTGACTGATAGATCTAGCGACGAGGACAAGAGTGAAAACGGTGTGCACATTGATTGAAATTGTGATTTTGATAGAGATGGGGCGCAAGCAGTTATAGTTGTGAAAATATTGCAAGTCCTCGGCCATCGGAGGGCCGTTAAATAGCAACAACCTCTATTAGAGTTACAACCAGTGTTTATTGTAATAAAACATTCATTTATCTTTAAAATGACGTGTAATTTATAAAAATCTGTAAACAATTACGAAAACTACAGCTTACTTTGTGCAAACACCTACACGATGAAAATGGGAACAAAATTTAATTCGGCCACAGTGTGTTTTTCAATTTGGTAGTTAATATGTTAAACAATAGTTGACAGTGTGAGCTGATCGTTAACGCCCGCGCAGAGGGGCGGGAAGGGGCATGCTTTGGTCCTAACCTGAAAGTGCAGCGCGGGTGAAAAGCTGACCATATAGCTGTAAATAAAGTCACCGTGTGCCTTTTAACTTTAAGCAGGACTGCCGGAAAGGGAAAGAGATCGTCTCGTCCCCGTCCGTGTACTTATAGAATAGTTGCATTTCTGTTTCATAATGTCTTGTTTATTTCTCGCAGTCCTGACAGAGCGGCCAGCGGTTTTTTCCTTTACTATTGTCTCCAGTTACTGATAGGATTTTTGCTGTCTTCTTCGGGGCTTACGAGTCCCCAAGTCCATGTTGTGAACAGGACTGGCTTAAAGACAAATAAATATTTAACTATTAAGTTTAACTGGACTATCAATTCCCAGATACTTTTTTCCAATTTATCTGCCCACGGGAGGGGTATATGAAATAATATCAACATCTAACTTTTGACAGTCGTAGCACCGGATTTATCCAGAAAGCTGCGATGTTTCAAAATCGGCACTTCCACTATATATGTAATTCTGATGTATTTGATCTTTCTTTTAAACTCTATTTTCTTACACTTTTACTTCTCACGTACTTATCACTAGAGAAACTACTCAGTCCAGAGACAGATCTTCTCCTTACACTATCCACTCGTGAAACTCTATTTTCTTACACTTTTACTTCTCACGTACTTATCACCTCCCGTATACTCAGTCGGGACCATAAATCACTCTAAAACCTATCTAAACGCGACAGGGAGAGGGGGGGGGGAATTTAAAAAAAAGAAAGAAAGAAATGGAGTCAACAAAGAAGCAAACAAACAAACAGAAACGGGAGAGAGAGACAGAAAGAGAGAGAGAGAGACAGAGAGAGAGCGTGAGAAAGAGTAATAACTTAAAACAAATATATACTGAAGAAATTAAAAACGCACCACTATTATATTTACTGATGCCTAGAAGCTGGAAAAAAGTGTGGGAATGGATTTTCCCCGTGTTTGTCATGAGGTAGAGAGCGAATGGCTGTTGGAATGGAAAGTGCATGATTCAACCCACAAGTTTGTGTACAGACTACATGAAAACAATGAAAGGTACACGTGCAACACGATTCCCAACAGCTATGACCCTGAAAATGTGTACGCGTTGTGGCAGTATACTCGGTATAAAAAGGCCGTTGAGACAAAACACCCAGTACATGTTCTTGAAATGCCACGACTATCTGAAAACGACCGCCAACGAGCCATTGGTATGTTGGAGACCGGAATGAGCTCGCGGGCCATTGCTAGAAGGATGAATTGCCACCACAGCACTATTGTACGTCTCAATGAACGCTACGGAACCACTGGCAGTGCCCGGGATAGACTTCGGAGTGGCCAACCACGAGTTACTACCCCATGCGCAAGATCGTCATATTGTGCTGAGTCACCTAAGGAATCGTTCTTTCCCGGCAAGTCAAACAGCAAGAGCAATAGTGGGTAGACGTGGGCAAGTCTCTCGAATGACAGTCATACGACGACTCAGAGATACAGGCCTTAATGCAAGACGACCTTATGTTGGGCCAAACTTGACTCACAGACATCGTCAGCAGCACCTGCAATTTGCAGAGCAACATGTCAGATGGACTAGACTGCAGTGGAATGCTGTCCTATTCACAGACGAGAGCAGATTTAACACATCCTTTGCTGATGGACGTATGTGGATTTTGGCGACGGTGTGGGGAGCGCTTTGCAGATTGCTGTGTTCGTCAGCACAACCGATTTGGAGGTGGCAGTATTCACATTTGGGGAGGATTCAGTTTTCACCATCGCTTGCCTCTTCACGTCTTCCGTGGAAATGTTAATGCTGTGACATATCGAGATGAGGTTCTGGATGCATTGGTTGCTCCTGCGTTCACAAATTATCCAGACTTGCAGCTTCTCCAGCAGGATAACGCACGTGCGCACACCGTATGCATTACGCAGCAAATTCTACAGCAGCAGAACATTGTGACGATTGATTGGCCTGCCCTATCACCAGACATGTCCCCTATAGAGCATCTGTGGAACGAACTTGGACGCAGAGTCTACAGGCAAGGTTCTCCAGCTAATCTGCAACAGCTCGAAGCTGCTCTTACACGTGAATGGGACTTGATTCCCCGGAATTTCCTTCAGAGACTTGTGCGTTCCATGCGGAGCCGCTGCCAAGCTTGTTTGCAAGCACACGGTGGTCATACCAGATACTGAGGATAGTGTGAATGAATTTTTTTATTGGTTGCATTTTTGGTTTTCTCCCTTGCCTGCACAGAATGCAATGAATTTCATAACAATCAAATGTATAAATTAATGACCAGCATGGATTCATAGGAAAATGAATAAAAATTCCAAATATGTTAACTTGTAAACACTTATATTTACATCATTTCACACTCTGTTCCTGGATTATACAGGTGGTGCGTTTTTAATGTGCTTCAGTATATATATATATTTATAAATAAATTAATTTTTTTTTTAAAGCAATCAATTTAGAGCAAAAAGAAAGGGGATAGAAATCAGCTGTAGAAATACGACTGAGTAGACAGGGATGCCTCACTTAAAAAAATGCTGGATGTTCAAAACGTTGGGTTTTAAAAATCCATAAGGTGGTTCAATGCGGAACCGACAGTTGGCATCCGAGGAACTGGATCTGATAGCTGTGACCTGAATGTCAGTAGCACCATGGCGGTCGGGGCTATTGAAATGGATGGCTTCATGGGGGGGTTCCATCCAAGAGATATCGTAGAGGTGTGCGCAAAATCGGTCCCAAATCGTGTACCCCTTTGACCAATGTAAGTTATTCTGCACCATTCGCATTTAATGGCATAATTGACGTTGCACGACTCGCATGTAAAGCCCTTGGTGATTAAAAAAGGGAGCTTTTAATTTTACTATAAGCGAGTGCAAGAATACACTATTCTTATCGGAAAATTTTAAAGCCACTTAAATTGTTCTGTCATTAAAGCGTTAAAACCCGTTGAGAGCAAACTTCTTTAGCGGGAACAGCTGAGTTCAAAATAAGTACAGAGTAATTATAGAGAAACCGTAAACACTTTACACTAAAATTAATAGAATAAACAAGCGATAAAGCATCTGCCAAGTGCTAGCCACTAGGGCTTAGCCAAAAATGGATCCGAACAAAAACATCCTTGTCATGTCTTGAAAGATGACAGACACCTGTGGGAAATTTCTTGTTTTTTATTCACGCAAAACATTGAATCATACAGTGTTTCTGAACCTGTAGTCCATGTACCCTTGGGGTACTCACTTGCTGTTGTGAGTTAGTGCGCTGATGGCTGCAGCATTGGCCATGATCGTAGCTTTGTGTCTATAATCTAGTTTTATTTAACTGCAGGACTATTATTTATTTTCAAGTTACCTACCTTGAAGGATTTTGCCAATTGTATGAAAACGACAACAACCGTTGCAAGTTAAGTAAAACATTTCAAACTGTTCGACGTAGAGTAACAACTTCAACTTGGCGTGTCTTCAAGTTGGAGTTTCTTCAACTTGGAATTTCTACAACTTGTAGTTTCTTCAACTTGGAGCTTCTTCAACTTGGAGTTTCTTCAAGGTGGAGTTTCTTCAACTTGGAGTTTCTTCAACTTGGAGTTTCTTCAACTTGGAGTTTCTTCAGCTTGGAGTTTCTTCAACTTGGAGTTTTTTCAACTTGGAGTTTCTTCAACTTGTAGTTTCTTCAATTTACAGCTTCTTTAACTTGGAGTTTCTTCAACGTGGAGTTTCTTCAACTTGGAATTCCTCCAACGTGCAGTTTCTTCGACTTAGAATAATATCTAACGTAATGTTGTGCGTTGATAAATAAATCAGCTATAAGCTAGAGTCCCAGTGTTTCTCAACGGGGGTGGTACCGCCCCCTAGGGGGCGTTTTCAAGATGTCTGGGGGCGTTCTGATGGGTCGCAACGATTGGGTGTCGCTACTTCCATTCAGGGAAGGCGGGGGGGGGGGGCGTTGTGTACATTTTTACAAGAATCAATATGAAACAAATACAAAAGATATTCCCCTTCGCATAGCTTGTAACACGACAGTTTTTATTTGCCCTGGAGTGTTTCAAGGATTCCAAACGCAAAATGTCAGTACCTGGGATGTTACCATTGTCAGGAGACAGTAGAGTTTTTGGATTCAATCAAAGAAGAATTTAGCATCGAAAGAGAAGTATTGCGAAACAATGTGGCCTATCTTTCAGATATATTTGAAACGTTAAATGAGGTTCTTCTTAAGCTACATGGAAATGAGATCAGTCTGATTAAAGTGAAAGGAATTATCATGGGGTCCATCAACAAATTGACATTATATAAAAATAATCTTAGTAGCCGAGAACTTTCTCATTTTCCTTGTTTACTGCAGTTAGGTGGTGACAGGCTTAAAGATTCAGATTTAGAGGTTTATTGTAGTCATTTGGACGCTATTAAAAATGATATGAGCATAAGATTTAAAGACTTGCAAAAACTAATAATACCGGATTGGGTGATTAATCCGTTTGAATCAGACGTGTAACAAGTTAGTCAACATTTACAAGAAGAATTAATTGAGCTACAAAATGACTTCGAGGCAAAAGCACGATTCAGTCACATACATTACGAAAAATTTTGGATCCAGCAAAGGCTTGTGTATCCCGTTCTTTGGTGTGAAACTAAATTGCTAATTACAGCATTCCTAGAATCGTATTTGGTGGAGAAGGGGTTCAGTGCAGTAGTGTTGCTACTACAAAAGCAACGAAACCGACTGCAGATTTGTAACAGAGGATTTTAACAGACTTAGAGGAGCCGCGCTAGCGTACTGGTTACCACACTGCGCTGTCGACCGGGTGACCCAGGATCAAACCCGGGCGAGGACATTTGAAGATTTTTCGTCAACCGGGATTTGGACTGGATTAACTCGAGCCCTGGCGAGTACATTTGAAGGAGTGTCGTCGACCAGGGACTGGCGGCTCCTGAGCCGACCCAGCTCTAATGGGTACCTCCGAAATCGGCGAGTATCTGCCTGAATGGCGAGGAACACCTGTCTCTGTGCAAGAAAAAAGGGGTACTCACGTAAAATCAGTCTCAGGTTAGACATAATAATAACCTGAGATTTCTCCAAGAGTGATTGCGGGCGTACGAAAAAAAAACAAACTTGGAACCAAATATTACAAAACTGGCTGAGTCACACCAAGCGCAAGAATCTCATTAAGCTTCATTAGTAAGTGAATTTTTATATAATTATATCATTATTATCAACTAATAATTTTTTTAATTTTTTCATGTTAAGGTGGTTACATAAGGAGAGGCTTTAATATTCAGATTTGAAGATATATATGCAGTCATTTAGGTGCTATTAAAATGATATGATTATGATAGTTATAGATTTGTAAGAACTAATTTTACATCATTTGCTCCGCCAATTTGTAATTCAAGGATAATGAACTTGTGGTGTATATAATTCCGTACTTAAACACATATTTAATATAACTATGCTTTTATAAATGTGCTTTCTCTTTTTCTTTATATTATAACGTGGGATCCTTTGTCTGTTTTATATATCTACCCAGTAGCTGAAACTTGACTTCATTCAGTCCTTCTAAATCTGCAGTAGACAGATCACTCGTATGTGTGTGTATGTGTTTCTGTATGTGTATACACGATAAAGAGCAAGAGGGTGCTGAAAGGGTGGGGGGGGGCATTTTAAAATATTAGTTGTCAAAAGGGGGCGTTGCTACTATCAGGGTTGAGAAACACTGAGCTAGACTGAATTACTCGGGTCATGTTCATCGATTTGGTACGGCACCGAATAATATCTTACGCTGTTCATCCTCTGGAGGACCTTGAATAGCTAATTGAAAACACAACTGTTAGTTTTAGGGGAAACACGACAAAACGTCATAGGTATTTTCATATCGTCTCAATGAGCGTCTGTTAGCAACAAAGTACCTCATTTGCATTTTTAAACATTGCCATTAGTCTGGCTTCTAGACTACAACACAATTATTTATATATGACGTCATGACTATCTATTGCGCATGACTGGAACACGCGGCCATAGTGGTTCGTTAATGGATCTAGAGGGTCCGTGTGCATACACTAAAATTTGAAATTTAAAGTTTTTGTTATAATTTTATTTAAATGTTTTTTTTTTCTTTCCAAGAAGGGGTTCATAGTCTTCAAGAGACAATCAAAGTAGTCCACAGTCTTCATCGGACAATCAAAGTAGTCCATATTCTTTATCAGACCATCAAAGGGGTCAATAGTCTTCATCGGACAATCAAATGGGTCCATCACCCAAAAAAGGTTAAGAAACCCTGGGTTAATGTGTAATTTGGATAGTTGCTAAAAATAACCTAGACAATCTTTGAAGGACCGAGGACTAGAATGGAACCAGGCCAGGAAAAAGACAGCCGATAGGATAGTCTGGCGCTCTCTCTTCCAAACCTCTACACCTCACGGTAGAAGAGGAACGACTAAGTAAGTAAGTAAGCTAAAAATAACCTATTGTGACAGAGTATGTAAATATATTTACATGTATCAACACGTTTTTGCTTCCACCTGTTTCCCACCTCTCTTTGCTTTTTAATATCCACGTTTCTTTAACACAGAAGGTATGCGCTTCGATATCTGTCGAACTCAAATTGTAGCCACGCCTATTTTCATGTTCTCTGTCTATCAGGCACTAGTAATGTTTACCAACAGACCTATTAGTTAGTCCAGAGCCGTTAACTGTATTTATCACGCGAAGGATTGGACAATCGCTGAAATATTGACAGATCAGAGAATGAGTCGTCTAATTTTAAAATCAAGGGCGATAAGTTAAGACGTACTTTTTCGGTAATTACTTTGGTCAGGGGGAATTAATCTGAGGAAAGGGGAGATAATCAACAGTTACCCCTCCCCCCATATCCGTTTGTTCGGAACGTAATCAGCTACAGCGAGAGATGCCAGATCAAAGCACGTCCGTTCTCTAGTGGCGATTCTACGGTCGGCATAAGTGTAAAAATAAGCTTTGATTCAGCATTCGACCGAAGAATTTCCCAAAATCTAAGCGAAGGCGTAAAATCTAGCAAGTGATAGCGATTTTCTGACCATTTAATATATATACTCCAGCTTTTCAACTCAGTTTATCTAGTACCCACAGAAGTTTCAGACGTCTAGCTTCGAATTCTAGATCCATTATACCAGTGGAATTTCTTAGTTTTCTTATTGGAGATAGTCATATTTCTGTGTTGCGGTAAATATTATTCTAGAATTTTGAGTGATTTAATTGTTAAGTCCGTCATTATATTTCACTAGGATTTACTGTGTTAAATTGGCTAGCAGATTAAATATATATAGCTAATATTTTCCAGCTGTAAAATAGATTCAATTAATTGCTAGTAACCAGTAAGATATATTTTAATTGACGAGTAAATGCACTAGGCAAGGTATACCGACGAAATATATATTTATCTTCTATCCATCATATGTCAATTTTGTAAATGACTAGAATTTATTTCACGGGTTAATAAGACCGATAGATAAGCTTCTCATGTGTGTTTCTAATCAAAATCTTATAACCGAATGGATAATAAATTATAACGTTGCGCGGGTTAGGATAGATACTGATATTGTGATTAAATGTTTATATTTTTCTTCCTAAAATATAGTACGGGTCACAAACCTAAAACTACCAGCGGTCTAAGCCTACGCCTAAACCTAAATCTGAAAATAACGGATCTAAGTCCAACAGTACAAAAAAAAAAACATTCTTACATAAATATCGGGTCTTCAAGGTTGACCTATTTGGCCTCTTGTTTACACCCAGAAAGAGACAGAGTACCAACAAAAAGAATTAAGAATAAATTGTAACTGGACCTATAGCTATCCACATTTCTTTTTTTCCAATTTCATATACGAAGACTATTCCAAAATCAACCTCCGATTGGCTGGTAAAAATTTTTAAAAATTGACAATAACATCTAAATACATTCAAAAGTTACATACATCACTGCTTTACTTTTCCACATAGTCACCACCCAAATTCAGGCACTTGTCGTACCGTGGCACGAGTTTTTGTAACCCCTGGTCAATTAACGGGGCCGCCAGGGTACTTAGCCAGTTGTTGACTCCATCCATCAGCTCCTCGGCGGTGTCGAAGCGCCGGGTAGCCAACCAGACCTTCATCTTGCCGAAGAGATGATAATCGCTTGGTGCCACGTCCGGGCTGTAAGGGGAGTGGTTGAAAATTTCCCACTTAAACTGCTCAAGTAAAGCCTTTGTGCGAGCAGCAGTGTGGGGCCGCGCGTTGTCGTGCAGGATAATGACGCCTCTGGTGAGCATTCCGCGCCTTTTGTTTTGGATCGACCGACGAAGCTTCTTCAGTGTTCCACAATAAACGTCTGACGTTATTGTGGTCCCTGGTGTCATGTATTCCGTCAACAAAAGTGGATCCAAAACAAAAGGCGCGGAATGCTCACCAGTGGCGTAATTATCCTGCACGACAACGCGCGGCCCCACACTGCTGCTCGCACAAAGGCTTTACTTGAGCAGTTTAAGTGGGAAATTTTCAACCATCCCCCTTACAGCCCGGACGTGGCACCAAGCGATTATCATCTCTTCGGCAAGATGAAGGTGTGGCTGGCTATCCGGCGCTTCGACACCGTCGAGGAGCTCATGGATGGAGTCAACAACTAGCTAAGTACCCTGGCGGCACCGTTCCTTGACCAGAGGTTACAAAAACTCGTGCCACGGTACGACAAGTGTCTGAATTTGTGTGGTGACTATGTGGAAAAGTAAAGCAGTGATGTATGTAACTTTTGTTTGTATTTAGATGTTATTGTCAATTTTTAAAATTTTTTACCAGCCAATCGGAGGTTGATTTTGGAATAGCCCTCGTACATTCAGCTCGTTGTGGCAAAAAAATCAAACATTAACATTTCCCGACTATCGACCATTTGTGGTGTGACAAGGAATTTTATACTGAGAGAAGTTACATACCTGACATTCCTTTATGTATTGGAATCCAAAGCTACTGACACTGTGAGCATTGTTAATTTTCTTACCTGGACTTATTAATGTGACATAAACAGAAATCCTAATAACAGTCACGAAGTAAACGTTCCCCGAAGAAGAGGATTTAATCAGTCTTTGAGGAGCTGGGGTTTACTTTGCCAAAAATAACACTGGATTTGCTGTGTGTATCCTAAAGATTGTTCCAGACGTTGCTAATCAACAATTAGGTAAGAACGAATGAACGTGGCCACGGGTTTGTCTGGAGAGAGAGAAAGAAGGAATGAGTACGGTAATTCTTTTTAACGTATAAGCTTTGTACTCACTTTGTTTTGCTTTTTTTCTTTTAGTTTGCTAGTACTGTTATTATATTTTTTCAGAATAGATCCATTAGAACTTTGTTCTTTACAGTATAGTCAAATTCTATACCATAGTGCTAATCTTTTGACCTTTTGGGGGTTAATACTTTCTTCTAACGGGATCTTGTCTCAACAGAGGGAATTACACTTACGGGTCTATTTCATTTATTATTTCTGTAGCATATGATTGTCGCATTTTTCTATCTTGATAATAAATGTTGTACGGTTCTTTATGATAAATAAACTGAACATAAAACTTAATTACCTGTGTGTTGGTCAGCTCGTCCCAATATCCCTACTCCATTAATATAGTTTCACGTTTGTGCGTTAAGTTGTCGTCACTTATCTGTGCGTGTGTACGTGAGTGGTTAATAGTGTATATGTCAATATATATATATTAAGGTAAACTGTCTAATACACAAATTTCAGTAGTAAGATAGGCTGGACTAGAGTATCTTCTAAATCCAGGGACAGACTCTACCTTTCCACCATTTCACTCGTGAAAGCTATTTCTTTACCTTATCTCTCACTGAGGTACCACCTTTTCCAGTTCTATTCAGACGGGACCTATCTATCTTAAATACCTATCCTAAATCTACGACACCTATTAACTGTTTAAAATTAAGGAATTTGAACTCTGTATTGTACATTTTACTTCAACCACTTCTGATGATATTTGCGTGATGAATGTATGTGTGTATGAATTAGTGTATAAAGGGCCTGCTGTCTGTCAGGCCTCGCGCATAGACAGAAAACGAGGGCAGATAAACGAACCAGTTTCATTTGTAACAACAGCTGACATATGTTGGTATATGCTTTGTAAAGACCTGGAAGCGTTCCAACCAATTCTTCCATCTGATTCTAGAAACCCCTGCAATTCCTACGGCCTTTCGATTGGTTAAGCGGTAGATATCATTTCTCTCGTGGCACGTTTACCAGGTTCGGAGATTGAAACCTATTCTGTCATGCTTCAGTCTACCCAGCTGTAAATTGGTACCGGACTCTGCTCTTGAGTTAGGTAAGACTAAGGCAACGATGAAGGGAACTGGTCACCATACTTAATAAAAAAAAAATGGACTTAGTAAGGTCAAGTCTTTAATACTCTACTTTCCTACGTCAGTTTCACCTGTTGAGTACCTTTACTTTAAAAAAAAAAATTGCTACAATTTCGATCAACATCATTTCTAAATTAATAAATAGCAATTGAAATCCTTTTGACTAATCCAGTAATCACAGCCTCAGGAGTGTGGAGTTTCTCGAAACTAAATCTAATTAAAACATACCTGCGTTCAACATTGCAGGAAGATCGATTAACAGTTTGGAAAGTCATGTCAATGAACGCGAATTAATGAATAGTTAGGCGATACACTGACAGATTTCGCCGAACAATAATGAAGGAAGAATAGTTGTAAAAACATAAAGGTGAGGGGTGCAATAACATTTTTTTTATCCACCTTGATATTAAAAATATATGACATAGTGTACGTAATATATAAAATCCCCCGGTCTTACGGTGATAGATTAGTGCTTTTTCGATATAACGCTGTTTGTGTTTTATGCTACAGTTCAATTATACGCTTTAAAAAATTAGATCTTACGCTAATCGTTAGCCAGTATCTAATGAGGGGATCTCGTCGACTTGGAACAGCAGCGAGCACTCCAGTATCAAGAAGATGAAGATGAACCAGAGAAGACGAAGGCAATTACAACAGCAACCCTTAACGAGATTCTCAAACTTCAGGATGCATTAATTGCTTGCATAATGGAGCATAACACCATAATGGAATGCAGTTCTACTATACTCTGTAACATAGAATCTAAATTGCTACACGGTGCGTCTTGAAGAGAAAACAGAAAGTGGCAAAGACAAGTAAACTCGATTCGTAATTTTAAAAGTCTCCATTGACCTTACAGCCGTACGTCCTACTACTGGAGGTAGAACATCTTTTTGAACACCTACTAAAACACTGATGATAAAGCCAGCTCCGCCGTGGTAACTGTAACCACAAGCGACGGAAGCAGCAGTATTTAAAATCCTATAATATTTTTTTATATTTTTATAAGAACAGTACATATAATATTTCGTTTGTGTTCAACGGGTCTGATAATTATATGAAGCTAATAAATGTTGCTGACTTTTAGTTTTTTGTTTTTTTAACCGCTTTTTACTTAATTTTGATACTGTTTTCTGCCTCTAGGGAACGAGTTATTTATATTTCTATTAATTCTTATGGGAAATCAATTTTTTTTCGTTTAGCGCTTTTTCGATAAGGGCTCAAGATTTCACGAACGAATTAAAAGCACTAAACGGGTGATTTCTGTATTTATACAGTCATGGAAAGTAAATAATGCACCGAAGGAATGAAAGTTTTTTAAGGCGATTTTTCAGTCATCCCTACCGAGGCCCCGTAGTAACAAGTCGAATTATGATTAGCAGTTTCTAAAGCGCCCCTGCATGTGTGCATGTTATGTAGGTAGTGAAATGCATGTATGGAGGTATATATATATATATATATATATATATATATATATATATATATATATATATATATATATATATATATATATATATATATAGATATATATATATATTTTTTTTTTTTCTATAACGAGCGGCACTCGAGCTTTCCAGCTCTTTCGGCCCAATGACATGTCATTGCGAGGCTGGGGGGTCAGTGGACTTTCCTTCCAACCCGGTCAGGAGATTCGCTCCTTCCCATCCACACGGGATTTATGTGCAGGAGCCGTTCAGGTTATTCAGTCAAATTTCCGGTCGTAAACATTTCTTCAAACGCCGACGGCCGGGTTTGAACCATGAACACCTGGTCGCCAGTACAACGTCGTAGCCATTGCACCAGCGCGGCTCCCATATATATATATATATATATATATATATATATATATATATATATATATATATATATATATATATATTTATGTACTTATGTATGTAATACCCCAGTTTAGTTACCAGGTGTCTCATAGGAGACACAGAAAATTGCAGCCCTGACTGGCTGTCTGAAACTTCGTTAACTAGAGCCGTTGTTGTATCAGACTCTCAGTTGTGACTCCGGAGGGACCATAATGGGTGGCTTCGGCATAAGTGAATAACATCCATGAAAGCCTCGAATCTTCAGGAACTGGTGTGGATCTACTGTCCTGGTCATGCAGCGGTACGCAGCAATGAGAGATCTGACAGACTAGCAGCTTTGAGAGCACCCATAGTGAGTGACATTGGATATGGATAAGTGTTGTGATTTGAATTAAATTTCAGTCACTTTTAGCCGAGTGGTCTGCCTTGTCTCGTTCTGTATTTTTGTCTAGCCCACTTTTCTGTCTTCTAGCCCCTAATAGCTCTATTTCTGGCATGTCAATCTTACGTTGGACAGGCTAAATTCGACCCCTCTGCACGTGGACAGTGGCATGTAGATATAGGTCCTTTTATTCTATCTTTCTTGTAGATGATGGTTAGTTCTAGTTTTTCTATGATTGCAATAACTAGCCCATCAAAGCTAGAGAAGTTATTATTTTATGTTGGTGTTGTGGTTTTTCTTTAATAAATATATTTATATGTTTACAGTGGTCAGAATTCATTCTATTCTAACTGTCACTTTATGTTTGCTGTTGTAGTCCTTACTGTAATAGATTTTCCTATTTTTCATGAGAGGACGAAGAATGGTATGACATGTTAAAACGTAGTCTCGAGTATGGCTGGGAAGTAGACCTTAGATATTTGAATTATATCTCTCTTCTCTCCAGAAGTCATATCTCTCTCCATATTTTCATTAGTGACTCAAATTTTCTCTACTTCCACATTACTCATTCATATTCTGTCTAAACTCAGACATTCTCTATTTCCATACTCGCTACAGTAAGGGAGAGATACTATGGACCTTTAACGATCGTCTATCAGAGAACGAAAATGCAATCGATGAATCATTAAGGCTAAGAATGCTGGAATTTGGCATCAAATGTAAGACTAGCGGAGATGGGTGTATGAGAGGATACATCCGTCGAGTATACAACCAGCGCGCAACAGGAACAGTTAGCATTAACATACTTCGGCATTTGCTGACGGAGACTGAGCACCTATGGGTTTGTCCGGAGTACAGTGATGTCGATTCTGATCAACAATAACAATAACAGTCGCATGAGACGGCGAACATGAGGTTGTGCATAAGGCTAGCAGCCTCACCACGGAAAACAAACTGTTACACAAGCTATCACTGCAGGAGCATATAGACTCTGTGGTGCAGGCTTACTCATATTAGAACCTTCTTTCGACATTTCTGAGAGACCGGAAGTCCCCTTCTTTCTGTGTATCCACTGAGCTCCCCCGGGAACTACACGAGGCATACATAAACAATGACAGTCATAAATGAACAATTTATTTTGTGATATAGACAGTTATATGACTTTTCCCTAACCTGTACCATTCACATACATTCGTATAGAACACACTTTTCAATTTGCGCGTTTTAGAAGTACGTGCCGCTTTTCAAAAACGTAACCCCCGCGTGGAACAAGAAGTGGGTGTACAGAACTGAATAAAGCCCTCGAATTACACGCATTTTATACATACTTTATTCTATAAAGTCATTGAAATGTCACTTCTTATTTTTACATTTTTATAGCTCCCATTCCTAATAATATTGAATAATATTGGCGGATCCAAGAGGGTTTCGACGGGGCGATTGACTCTTCCTTGGGACTTTGAAAACCTTTATTTCATATCAACCGCTCCTGTATTTATCCCCCCCCCCCCACCCCAACTTGAGGCTTAAATGTATGTAATCGTTATATCGGACGACGGACGAATGAAAATATGTCTGGCACTGGACAATGGCAAGTACCCTAAAGGTTAAGAACGTAGTTTGCAATTAATTCCATGTGGCGGGACGATATGCGTAAATATGTAGCGGGAGGTGGGACGGGGGAGGAGAACCTTATCATTGTGACGCATCGTCCTTCTCGTGGACAATTCCTAAATCCACCAGTGAAATTTTCCTATCCATTGTACACCCATTAAACACATGTCAAAACTTACTTAATTACTTAGTCCCTCCTCATGGAGCTGCGGTAGCATAGTGGTTAGTGCACTGGCTTCCTAGCTCAGTGGTCTATGGTTCGATCTCCAGATGAGGTGGGAATTTTTTAGGCCGCAAACGGCTCCTGGGTCGACCCAGCCACAATTGGGTACCAGAGCAACTTCTGGGAAGGTTAAGGCGGCCGGCGTGATGCTGAACACATCACCCCTAGTGTGTCGATGGTCAAGAAAATATGGGCCTAACACCATATTCCCAACATGCCTCAATGGGCGTGTAACGGGATCCTTTTCCTTCCTAGTCCCTCCTCTTCTACCGTGAGGTGTAGAGGTTTGGAGGAGAAAGCGCCATACTATCCTATCGGCTGTCTTCCTCCTAGCCTGGTTCCATTCTAGTCCTCGGTTCTTCAGAGATTGTCTAATGTTGTCCTCCCAGCGGACTCTGGGTCGTCCTGGATATCTGGATCCCTGGCTCTTAGTTTCCCATACTTGTCGTGGTAGTCGATCTTGTCTCATTCTGCAGACATGGCCAAACCATCTTAATTGGGACTGCTCTACTTGGGTCTGCAGGGGCCTTGTCTTTAGGCCTTAACGTATCGTTCAAAACAGTGTAATAACTTCCATTTGACAACGTTTTATTTTTTCAATTTGTCTATCCCCAAAAACAAAATAAAACAAAAAACATTTATAATGACCAATGAACTGACGTTACAAGAGAAAACCAAAAATTGCTACCCGCTATAAATTCATGCCGATTTTAACTTTACTGAGACACATCATTTTGTGTAATAAAAGGGCAGTAACTGTCTTTATTTTGACGTTTGCTACATTTAAATTAGTTGGATTGGAGTGCAGAAGTCACAGTCTAAAAATAGGAAGTGACCTTTCAATAACCCAATAGTACCGTCATTGTTATTTTCAGGGCTGTGGAATCGAAGCCGTAGATCCGGTGGCTTTTAATGGAGGGCGGAGTCGATAAAAAGTGACCGGACTCATACTCCGAATTTTATGTCATATCTTCTTCTGCAAGTACCATGCCTAGAGCGTAGGAGATCATATCTCCAGTACAATTGATCAATTGTGCTGTTAACTTATTTCCATGCCACGATGTCAAATTGTCCAGTATTTCCTTTTTCTGTCTTCCCCTATCTCTTTTTCCTTCAATCTTACGTGCTGTTACGATATATTCCAGCTTTCCTCTTCTCGTAACATGCCTAAATAAAGTGGATTGCTTCTTTCTAACTTGTGAAAAAAAGTTTCCTTTGCACATTGGCCTCTGTCAGGACATCCTCATTACTCTTTTGACTGTCCATGATATTTTTAACAATCATCTGTAATATCACATCTCTGTGTCATCTGGTGCATTTCCTACTTATTTACTAATTGTCCAAAACTCCCTCCCATTTGTCATATTACTAGTAAAAAACTGTAGTAGGAGTCGGTGTCGAAATCGTACTTTCAAAATGTCAAGTGTCGGAAAATGTTTTAGCCGATTCCACAACTCTGATTATATTATACTCCAGCACAGAATGAACGTGAATAGGTAACTTTGAGTTTAACAAAATTGTGCCTTTCAAGTGTGAATATGGAACGAAACACACAAGCCTGAATCGTTCGACGCTTTGAAAAAAGCATGCATTCAATACGTTTGCCTTACTTTAATGTCAATAGAATGTTTATTTTACCCGCCTTCTGGGTTAAGGGAGATTCAGTACGCCATAAACATTGCGGAAGGGGAGTTTGTTTGCTTAAATTAACTCTGATAATATTATATTTACTGAATGAAAAATACACACAAAAATGAGAATATTCAGCTGAAATGTCAAGATAGTTCTAACGTATGTCTCTGAAACATGGATAAGTAATGTATACATTTTAATAAAAGAAATGGAATGGAGAGAGTTTTACAAATGGTCTATGCACTAGACACATAAGTCGTTTCTGGGTTCAGAATTCGGCAGCCAGTTACAAACAGGCGACAAAAACAAGAAATAGAAACAAGTCAATAGAAATACAGGAATATAAAAGTGCAGAAATAAACAATTATGACAAATCGAAAACAGGGTAGCAGTAATAGATGTAGTACAATGTAAGTCAATGTAATAAGGGCGCGGCTTTATTAATTTATTAATTTGAAACACGGAGAACAAACAAAATTGATTAATTAGAAGAGGCTATTAAATATGGGAACATACGCTGGAAAAAAGGCATCAGATTATGCTGGGAGAACAGGTCCTGGAGCAGGTCAACCACTTTAAATACCTTGGAGCTGTCATAGACTGGAATGGACGTACCAAAGAAGAGTTGCTACCCGAAGAGCAGCAGCTGATAGACATTTTCTGGCCGTAACTCGAGGATTCCTCAGCAAAAAGGGAAATTGGCAAGAAGACGAATATAGGTGTATACCGGTCCTCTTATATACCAGTCTTGACGTATAGATGCGAGAAATGGGCAATGACTACAACCCACAAAACCCAGCTCTAAACCTCAGAAATTATGTACCTGAGAAAGGTGATTGAAGTAACAAGAAGACACATGGTCCGCAACCAGACGATACGTCATGACGTCAAAACTCAACCCCTGCAGACCCAAGTGGAACAGTCCTAATTACGATGTTTTGATCATGCCTGCAGAATGAGAGAACATCAACTATCACGACAAATATGGGAACCCAAGAGCCAGGTACCGAGATCTCCAAGACGACTTAGAGTTCATTGTCCGGGGAGGACAGCATTATACAATCTCTGAAGGACCAAAGACCAGATTAGAACCAGACAACAAAGAAGACAGTCGATAGGATAGAATGGTGCCCTTTCTAGCATATCTCTACACCCCAGTGTAGAACAGGAACGACTAAGTAAGTTAGCGCTGGATCTTCTTCTTTGATCCTTAGCTGCCGACTGTCAAAGCAGTCAGTTCCACATCACGCCACGTGGCCTCTTGTCGGGCAGCAACAAACTGCTTCCACTTTGCTCGGTCGGCTGCCATCATTCATGCAGTGCCCCAGCTCTGGTTCATTCTTTGCATCTCAGCCTCCACAGTTCTCTACCAAGTTGTTTCGCTTTCCTTCATGGGTCCATAACATAGCTATTCTTTTAATGGCATCAGGGTCTCTTTTGAGGAGGACGTGGCCAACTTAACTCCAGCGTCTGCCAGCTATGACGGTGTGCATGTCCTCTTGGTTACACCGGGTAAGCAGTTCTTGGTTGGTGATGGTATTCGGCCAAAAGATACGGGGAATTTTCCTCAGACAGGTCGTATGGAAAGAGGACAATTTCGACATTTTCTTCTCTGTTACTCTCCAGCATACCACATCACAGAGAAGCACAGAAAGTACACAGCTCTCATATAATCTTAATTTGGAGTTTGTGCTGTACTGAGAGGACTTCCAGGGGTTGTTTAGACTAGCAAAGGTTGTTCTCGCTTTATTCATTCTGTGACGAAATGGACGACCTCTATCGATCTCTGGTTCTCTCCGGCAGTATCGGTACATCTGTGGTTCTGATTTTTATTATGTGCTGTCAATTATCGCACTTTTCTGTCTTTCTTTCTTTCTTTATTTTTCTGCTTAGTAGCAGATACTTGATTTTATTAAATCACCCTGTAGGTGATAAATATCACATTTGCAGGAGTAACTGACATGATACATCACATTTGCTTGGCGCTACACAGATATGTTGGTTATAGGCGCGGCAGATTAACACGTACATCGGCCAGCGCTATCGGCTAAAATCACCGATAAGACACGGAGTTTGCGCACTTATGCGACAGATAAGGAGATTACTGTCTGCGTGACACATGTGGGCAGACAAGAGTGATATAATCGCTTCCGGTCACTTGGTTAAAAGTAATCATGGATTTATTACATTTTAGACAATATGAGTCTACAAATGTGTTTGTGAGAGTGTATGCAAGGCATCAGATGTCCATATATGGTAATACCATTGCAGGCACACACCTTATTTCACGTGGGACTATTTTGAAATATCACACCCTATCTGCCTGATTTGAAATGATTGGATCTTTCTAATTATATTCAAACAAAATTGAGTGAGAAAATAGGCTGACCGTTTTCGCAGTTTTATCTCACTGTGAATTTCAAGCTCGCCGAGATAACCTCAGACCTCGCCAGAATGAAGACTAGCTTCATAATTCCCTTTTGTTAACCGGACCTTTTATTGGAGAACCAGATAAGACTAAAAAAAGCACAGGAAATCTCTTTCAAATTTTAATAAGGAATCTCGGGACTAGGAAACTGAAGAAACACGGAGAGAGGGGAATCTATTGTAAAATTAAAGACATCACAGACACGTGTAAGACGCCTATACCAGTGCCTTAACTTATTCATCTGAGCAAAACGTCTGTATCCAATATTGGCTTATTGGTGGTACCAGCAGAAAGTACTATCTCTGGAACCAAGTGAAGGTAGAAGTGGACTGACGTTTTGCGAGACGCCATCATAAGAGGGTCTTATAGACAGACGCAGAACCAACTTAGCCGTCACTCCTTGACGATCTGGGAACGTGCGGTGTCTAAACTTTGACCAGGGACGAGCGAGAGCAGAGTGAAAGGTACTGACCCAGCGGGAGAAGAAACTACCATTGTCAGCTAAGTGAAGATATCCGCTGCCAAAAGTGACCTCCTTTATTCGATTAAATCCCATTCAAGTGATGAAATCCTTTCATAAATATTCAAATTAATTTCCAACTGTTAAAACTTAAAGTGATTATTAAATTTTGTTATTTGTAAAGTTACAAATTTAACTCCGATATATACTTTTAAATGTACTACATGTTTGTCTTAGTCAAAGTTACGAAACACACACTCTAAACAGAGCTATATATATATATTACAACAATAATTCCACTGATTAAATCAGCGGTGGGGGCTCAACGAGCTAGAATAAAGCATTGCTAAATTCTTCATAAAAGTGTCGGCAGATTAAAGAAGTAACGTGCTCAGCGACAGCCAGCATTTTTTTCGCTTATCTGAATATCTTATGAAGACTCCTGTATGATAGAAACTTTACTACTCTTCTATCGACAATTCTGCCAAGAGTAATCTTGTGTAAAAATCGACACCATTGAAGCCTATAATAGATGCTCTTGAGCTTTGGCCACTGTTGGAGCACTACTACAAAGCAGTGGAGGCAATCCTGTCACACAATCTGCTGTTGATGTCTTTGCTTGTTCCGCCGTCTGGTGTTACTATGCATCCTAGGTATGTAAATGTGTCTGTCTGTTCCAGTTTATGATTCCTTTTTGTTATAGGCTCAGGACTGTGCACATTAAGTGTCATTGCCTCTGTCTTCTTTAGATTGATAATCAGACCCACCTGCTGGCTACACTAATTCAGTCTATCTGTTATTTCTTGGATGTGTTTATGTGAATGTGCGAGTCATCTGCATAATCTAAATCTGCCAGTGTAGAAAACGTTGCCCATTTTATTCCTCTTGGACTGCCCTCTGTTGTATGGTGCATCACCCCGTCTATGACTGTCAAAAATAAAGTTGTTGATAAGAGGCATCCCTGTCGTACTCCTGTCTTCACCTCAAAAGTTAAGATGCTCTGCCCAACGCTACATGTAAAGTTAGCAGAGGCATTTTATGATGGAACCAATGCAGCTGGAAATTCCATAAGCCCTCGGTATTTTCCATAGGCTGTCCCTGTGTATGCTGTGAAAATCCTTTTCAAAATTACCAAGTTAATGTATAACTGACTCTACCATTTTGAGCACTGCTCTATATTGTTCCTGAGGGTGAATATATTATCTGCACATGTTCTGCTCTTTCTGAATCCTGTTTGTTCTTTCTTCAGTTTATGGTCTACTGCTTTTGAAATTCGGTACATAATTATCCTGCGTAGTATTTTACTGGGAACTGAGAGGAGAGAAATTCCTCTACAGTTGTTGCAATCTGCAAGGTCGCCCTTCTTGAGCAATTTGACAATTGTTCCATTATTCCACTCATTTGGTGTTGCCTCTGTTTTCCAGACTTGTGCAAACAGTGGTTCTAATAGTTATGCTGGGCCTGTCTTAAGTAACACAGCATTTAAATTGTCGTGACCGGGAGCTTTTCCATTCTCTAACCTTTTGATAGCTGTGATGATTTCTTCCCTTCGTGGAATGTCTGTATTTACATCTAGATCATTGTTAACCTCAGGAACATTCAGCTGCGTCTCTGGTGGTTCCTTATTCAGTGTTTCTCTGGTGCTCTACCCATCTTTTTTCCTGCCCCCCTATGCTGTGGTGATAACATTTCATAGCTTATCTCTTATTAATGTAATATTGTTTGCATCCTGTTATCCGCTGATAGTTTTAGTTATTTTATAAATTGTCTTCTTCTTGGATCCTTAGCCCCTGACTGACACAGCAGTCAGTGACCATCACGCCTAGAGGTGTCTTGTAGGGCAGCAACAAACTGTCCCCATTTTACTCGGTCAGTGTTCATCCTTCGTGCTGAGCCCCAATTCTGGTTCATGCTTTGCATCTCAGCGTCCACTGTTCTCCGCAAGTTTGTCTTTGGTCTGCTTCACTTTCGCCGTCCTTCTGGGGTCCATAACATAGCAGTTCCGGTGATGGCGTCAAGGTCCCTTCTGAGGACATGGCCTATCCAGATACAGTGCTTTTTTTTATTTCTCAGTGCTGCCTCTTCTTTCTGTTCTGCAAGATCGTTCAGGAATTTCTTTTTGTTGGCTCTGGTTTGACGTTTTGCTTCATTGTCCAGCTCACTGTACTGGATAGATGGATTAAAATAGTATATCAAAGGTATCAATCTCGAACTTGTAATAGGAGGGAGACAATTTCCAGATGCAGCAATGGATGGATAACGAGGCTGGTGTTGAATAGGACAATCATTGAGTAAACCAGCGTTACAATGCAGTTCTTGCTGTGGTATCCTCAGGGTAAGAGAACAGGGATGACCGGAGAAAAAAAAAACATACGGAAAATGAAAATGGTGACAGAAATAAAAGAAATAAAGAAGATATGGAAAAGAGCACAAGACAGGAAGGTTTGGCTTGAAGTTGGTGAAGGCCTCTGCTCCACAGGGGGGGGGGGGAGGTGTAGAAGGGTAATGCCATGAACGAGTTTTATGGAAAATCTTTGTATATTTCTTTAAAAAAAAAAACCAAGGTTTCATCATCATCATCATATTCATCATCCTTCTCCTTATCATCATCCTCCCCTTATCATCATCATCACTTTCCTTTGCTCTCTTTACGAAGCATGAAGTCACTGCTGTAGCTTGTCCCCTTGCAGGAAGCCTGCACCATATATTCACATACTCCTGCTGTAGTAGTTCTTGTTGCTATGTGTTTTACAAGATAAAGTTGCCAGCCACATGTACTACCTCATATATGTCACTTTGTACGACGTAACTGAGGACGTAGTAGCCCAATTGTTTCTTTGTCTCTTAAGTTAGTCTTGGTGGTGACAAGATATTCAAGCAAGAGAAGGTGTTGACAAGCATGTCTTCGCCAGATGAAGACGCTCGAGAATGTAAACAAAAACAGATGTCAAGTAGCTTGAAAACGCGGTAAAATTGTGAACAGTAAAACAAATGTCAAACTCACTTGTTTTCATGCCCAGTGGTCTCTGCGGAGAGACAGAAAGAATTGAATAGCATCCTCAGGCAACGAGTAAGAGCCGACTAATATTAGGTTGTGCATGAGGCTGCCAACCTCATCAGGTAACACAAATTGCTACAGAACACACAGCTACAAGAGCCTATGCCTGCTTTGATGGAGGCTTTTTTGCTGGAGAGCTACTGTAGTGGTGGCTCCACAGTCCATATGGAGAGAAAAGAAAGAAGGAGAAGGACACTTGTTGTGACGACAAAATCTTGACAAAAGAATTAATGTGTCTACATTTCGTTCTTTGTTGAGCAAAAGGAAACGACAAACTGAATGTATCATAAAATACAGAGTAAAATAGGGTTTCTTAACGTCTGGTCCACGGGTCCCTTGGGGGAGTCTATGGATGTATTATGGAAGGGGGGGGGGGGGGTCCGTGTAAATAACCTTAACAATTTGAATTTTATTTTTACCTAAAGTTTTACTCGGAAAATTATCATAGATTTTTTGCATACGTATATTCTTTTTAGAGATTGTTTTAGTATTTCAGTATGACTGTATAAGCTTAGGAAAGGAAAGGATCCCGTTACACGCCCGTTGAGGCATATTGGGAATATGGTGTTAGGCCCAAATTTTCTTGACTATCAGCACACTAAGGGTGATGTGGTCAGCATCAAGCCGGCCGCCTTAACCTTCCCAGAAGTTGCTCTGGTATTAATCATGCATATCTGAAGTCTGAGAGAGCTGCAATTGGCAGCTGTTTGGGAAAGATCGAGAGCTGAATTGGAAATGCATTACAAGTGTCCGTCTTGTACAACCTCTGGGGAAAAGAAAACGTGAGAAATCCAGAGTCATGTGGAGAAGGAAATTCGAGACCAACTTAAAAGGGTTAAAATGACATGTAAATACATTAAACCAATCATACATGATTGGAAGATTTGGACACGCTTGTGCCTCACAAGGAGATCAAGAGTTAATGAGTGAATGTTAAAATGGTAACGCAAGATAGCGTGTTGACTAATTGGTCTTCGACCAGAAGAAAACGTACGAATATAAAACAAAAGGTAAGCCACTGCTTTATCGTCACTAAGACGCAAGTTCTTTATTCAACTAATGGAAGAAATAATATGAAGCTCAAAAATTGAAGACATATTATGAAGATCAGATGCCCCCCCCCACCCCCCCCCCCCCCCCCCCCCCCCCCCCCCCCCCCCCCCCCCCCCCCCCCCTCCCCCCCCCCCCCCCCCCCCCCCCGCCCCCCCGCCCCCCCCCCCCCCCCCTCCCCCCCCCCCTCCCCCCCCCCCCCCCCCCCCCCCCAAGCCAACTTAACCCCCCCCCCCACACCCCACCCCCCACACCCCCCCATAATAACAACAGCATCAAGAGTAAACAGTTTCTAGAGTTTAAATACCTGGGAAGAATTTTAACAGAAAATGGGAGGCTGGGCAGGGAAGTTGAATCAAGATGTCAAATAGCTAGTGTAGTGATTTACCAACTGTCACTGCTACTCAAACATGTGAATTTGAGTATAGAAACTAAATATAATAAATAGTATATTCTTACCAATGTTCCTGCTGTCAGTGTCAAAGAAAGTCCCTGATTAGAACACATGACAGAAAAATGATATTATGTGAGATAAAATGCTTAAGGAAAGCCTTTAATGTTACCGAAAGAAACTGAAAGATAAATCACGACATTAGACGTATTGTAAGAACTATATTCTGCATCTAATGTATAAAGTTAGTCGGTAAGCAGATACTGTTGAAGGGTAATGGAGTGTTAGAAATGTCACTATACTAGATCCAGCATCGAGACGTTAGGTGACCAGTTTCCTTCCTCACTACCTTTTTCCTTCCCTAACTTCAGAGCAAAGCAAAATACCCATTTACAGATGAGTAGACTGGAGCGTGCCGATAATGTAAATTGAACACTGCACCTCTGCCGCGAGAGACCAATGCTATCTATACTGTTCAAAAAAAGAAACGCATAGCTACTGAAGGCACACACATAGCCACAATTTTGACATTCAATAACTTTTTTAATTTAATGAGTTAATCGTTCAAATTGCACACAAGAATACCTTAGGGTTCAACCAATCAATTGACATTTGTTTTGCATCTGGGTCACGAGCGTTTTTTGGCGTACGGGCTTTCCCGTTAGTATGGTGTGGCCTCCTCTTACATCGATCAGCGACTGGCATCTCCTGGGCATGGATGCGATCAGACGTCTGATGTGGGCCTGTGGGATGGCTGCCCACTCTTCCTGGAGTGCCTGCAACAGATCACGACGATTGGCTGGAGCAACGTCTCGGCGAAAAACACGTCTATGCAGCTCATCCCACAGGTGCTCAATCGGACTCATGTCTGGAGACAGGGATGGCCAGGGAAGGGTGAGAATGTTGTTGCAGTCAGGAACTGCGTGGTCAACCGTGCACATTGGGGTCTGGCGTTGTCCTGTTGAAACACAGACCTTTGGGCAGCCAAAAGTGAAAGGACATGGGGTCGAAGAATTTTATTGACGTATCGTTGCGCATTCAAGCCTCCTTCAATGTGCACCAATTGACTCCTTCCGTTGTAACTGATCATTCCCCACACCATTGCACCTCCACCACCATGCGGCGGAGCTTCATCAACGCAATTTTGGGCAAAACGTTCATTTCGCCTACGGTAGACCCTACGCCGTCTATCATGACGCTGCAACAAAAAGAAAGATTCGTCACTAAACCAGACACGTCTCCATTGATTGTCAGCTGCCCACGAACGATGCTGGTTGGCTCAAAAAAGTCGATTTTGGCGATGGCGGCGCTTAATTAAGGACAGGTCCTCGGTGAGGTCGTTGTGCCCAAAGTCCAGCGTCATGCAGTCTATTCCGGACAGTTTGATCAGACACATGACTTCCTGCAGGCAATGACCGGGCAGTTGAGGAAGCTGTTGTAAACCTGTCTCTGAGGTGACGAAGCCGAATAAAGCGATCCTCCGCTGCTGTTGTCACTCTGGGTCGTCCACTGCGATGCCGGTCTTCAACTGAGCCAATGGCTTGGAACCGGTGCCAAAGTCGACTGATGGTACTCTGATGCACGTTTAGATGCCTGGCAACCTGACTTTGACTTTCGCCTGCATGCAGTCGGCCAATAGCAATGTTCCTTAAATTTATCGATAGAGACGCCATAAATGTCTGCTTGAAAATGAACTGAGTTTTTTGTGTGTAGCGTTATCCTATTATAGGGTTTCAGTTGCGTAGTCAGTGAATAGTGTTCACCCCAAATTTTGTTGCTTTCACATGCGCGCAACATGAGCTGTGGTCAAAAATTGCGTCATAAACACTATTGACCACTGCGTTGTAACGATTACAAAAACGAACGCAATTCAGGTCAACACGTGCATTTGACACTGTAAAGAACATTTGAGGCTGGTTTTTATTTACCCTAGCACCAAATTTTACTTACAAACTCATAAAAACGCGCCCTCGGATAGCTATGCGTTTCTTTTTTTGAAAAGTATAATACGAGGCAGAAAATAAAGTGGAGTGTCTACCTTGTGAAAATGGAGCACGGTCTACTACTACTACACGTACACGACAGCAGACGATCTGGTTGTTGGGAAGACCAAGAGACAGATTGATTGATAATATTACAGATATCCTGCAACAAAACTGCCTCAAAACCGCCAATAGAAAACACCTCAGTCTCGAGACGTTTCACGACAATAGTGGATAGAAACTGTACAGGTAAGACAAGATGCAAGCACATTCACCAAGTACAGTCCAGAAAGTAATCACTGGGAACCGATCTGGAGTTGTTTACAACATTGCTAATTCTGAGAAAAACAAACATACACACACATACACACAGAGATTTATTTAGCAAAAAACTAAAAAATAAAAAAGAAATATATATATATATATATATATATATATATATATATATATATAGATATATATATATATATTTATATATATATATATATATATTATATATAATATAATATATATATATATATATATATGTAAAGAAATAGACGTAAGAAGTATCAGTACTGCCAGGCCCGTTCTACTCACAGAGTGTGTACTTTTATAACCAGTTATCATCGCGTTTTGTCTACCAAACTGATAGCCGTTTATTCAGCAATCTAGATTCTAGAGCATGTTATTTTAATCATTGTTATCCCATGGACCTCTTTGATCGTCCGTTGGACGCTGCGAACTCCTTTGCTTGTCCGATGCAGGCTAAGAGCCCCTTTTTAGAAAAAAAAAAATAAAAAAAGTAAAATAAAAACACATTACAAATTTTTACTTTATGTACACCCCCCCCCCCCCCCCCCCCCCCCCCCCCCCCCCCCCCCCCCCCCCCCCCCCCCCCCCCCCCCCCCCCCCCCCCCCCCAGAATCCATTAATCGGCCCCCAAGGAGTTATCCAGATAACTTAATAAAGAAGACCTATGAAGACATGACATGCAGAGTTCGTCGTGAAAGACAACTTATAGAACCGTTTAGGATTAGAACGGGAGTGAGACAGTGATGCCTCTTGTCTCCATTTCTTTTCTTACTAGCAATAGATTGGGTTATGAAAACATCGACATCACACAACAGAAATGTAATCCAGTGGAATTTGACAAAACAGCTTGATGATCTAAATTTTGCAGATGACTTGGCTCTTCTGTCCCATAACCATAATCAGATGCAAGAAAAAAAATTAAAATTCTCGATGAGAATTCACAACAAGTGGGCCTGAAAATACACACGGAAAAGACAAAGATTATGAGAATAAATGCAAGAAATTATAGCAAGGTTGAACTTGAAGAAACACCACTAAAAGATGTAGAATCCTACGCATATCTAGGCAATAATATAGACAAAGTTGGAGGGACAGACAGTGATATCAAAATAAGAAAACAAAAAGCAAGAGGAGCTTCCATTGTATTGGGAAACATATGCAGAACACGAGAAATCAAGTCCAACACGAAAATAAGAATCTTCAACTCAAATGTCAAGTCAGTCCTTTTGTATGGCTCTGAGACACGGAGAACAACAAAAACAACAACCAAAAAGCTACATACTTTTATAAACGGGTGCTTGTGTAGAATAGAAGGACTGAAATGGTATGACAAAGTCACAAATGTGGAATTGATGACAAGAACCAGACAAGTGCCAGTGGAACAAGAGTTGAGAAGAAGACGCTGGCGATAGATAGGACACACATTGAAGAAACCTGTTAATAGCATTACAAGGCAGTCCTTGTTCTGGAATCCACAGGGAAAGAGAGGCAGAGATAGACCAAAAACACATGGAGAAGAGAACTGGAAACAGGTGAAAATGATGAGGAAAACATGGAAAGAACTTGAGCGGATGGCACAGAACAGGAAGATTTGGCATGTGTTTGTTGAAGGCTTATGCTCCTTGGGGAGCTAAAGGGTATTGATTGATTGATTGAAGGAGGCTGTGGACCACAGGTTAATAAGCCCTGATCCGAAAAGCCCCTTTGCCCCCACACACACTACTAAATCGTTTCTTTATATATGAAGATTAGGTTTGTTGTTGTTGAGTAACTATGACTGCTGAACTTATGCATGGAGGCATATCTGGAGTCATCCTTATGTGACCACCAGCTATGCACAATGCTACAATATACTTACGTGGAAGTGAACTTATGTCTGTGAGGCTAAGTACATCCCCATTAACTCTTGAAATCAGCCACACACTTCCAGGGATTCCCCCTGTGGTGAAACTTGTTGAGAACCCAGCATTGCACACTAAGCTTGGAGAAGTCATTTGAGCCCTAGGCGTAATTCTTTTGCGTTGACTTGGTTGACGGCATGCAGAAGGATCTTACTGTGGACCCAGATATAGGCAGCAGAAGATGGGAAGTGGCTCTGTGCAGGACGTGACAATTCCTTGGGAGAGCCCAGAACCAGAGTACAGTAATTTAGCTCTGCATAGTTAGAGATCCCCATTGGATGGCGGGGAATGCACAGTATGCCACACACTTCTTACTCCTAGCGTGGGACCAGATGTGATGATCCTTTAAGTGCAAGCCAGGCTGGAGAAATTGGAGCTCATGACTTCAACTCTTTAAACACGCTTCGGAATGAAGAAAAGCCACAGGAAAAGCCTAGATCTAAACTGTAGATTATACTAAGGAGTCTTCAACCTGGTATTGGCTGCTAAAGAGAGAGAAGCTCAGCAGCCCTAGTTAAACAACAACAACAATTGCTAAGCTTATCGATCTTTTTCAGCCAATACCAATTTGAAGACTCCTTGGCATTATCTTCACTCTAGGCTTTCCCTGTGGCTTTATTGCCATTCCGAAACGTGCTGTGTTGAAGTCATGAGCTCCAGGTTCTCTAGCTTGGCTTCCACTGAAGTCATCATTACATCTGGTCAGAAGCTAGGAGCAAAAAGCGCAATGCTTACTGTGCATTTCTCGCCATCCAAGGTGGCTCTCCAAATATGCAGACCTAAAATACTGTGCTCTGGTTCTGGGATCTCCCAAGGAATTAACACGTACTACATAAAACCACTTCTCAGCTCCCACCGCCTGTCATGGATTCATAGTGAGATCGTCCTGCATGCTGCCAAAGAGGTAAAATCCAGAGTTACATCTGGGGGTTCAAGTGACTCCTTCAAGCTTTAGTGTGCAATGCTGGGTTCTTGATCACAGGGGGAATCCATGGACGAGTGTGGATGATATCAAGAGTCAATGAGGGTGTAATTAAACTCACGGACAGAGGTTCACTTCCACATCTGTATATTTTAGCATTATGCTTAGCTGGTGGTCCTATAAAGATGACTCCAGATATGCCTCCATGCATGGGGATTAGGTTTAATAGTATTTTTTTTAATCAGTTATACTTCTGATGTCCACATTACACTTTTGCTACAACTCAAACACCAATACTATCGGCATGAGCGTCAGAGCTTTCAGCGTACAGGATGAAACGTCACCATGTCTGATTACTCATTTTCTGTAACATTTATTATGTAATGCCAAGATGACCCAAAGTTCGCTGGGAGTACAACATTAGCCAATCTCTGAAGCACCGATGACTGGATTGGAACCAGGCCAGAAAGAAGACAGCTGATAGGACAATTGTGACAGAGAGATTATGATTAATACATTTCTATATCTTTTCTTTATTCATCACTATCTTTTACCTTTCTTTCGTTTTTTCTGCCTTCTTTTTTGCCTGCGCCTGTTGGAACTTCTTCTTCTTCTTCTTCTTCTTCTTCGATCCTTAACCACCGACCGTCAAAGCAGTCAGTGGCCATCACGCCTAGTGGCGTCTTGTAGGGCAACAACAAATTGATTCCACTTTGCACGGTCGGTGGCCATCCTTCGTACAGTGCCCCAACTCTGGTTCATTCTTTGCATCTCAGCCTCCACAGTCCTCCGCCAAGTTGTTTTTGGTCGGCCTCTCTTTCGCTTTCCTTCAGGGGTCAAAAGCATAGCTGTTCTTGTGATGGCATCGGGGTCTCTTCTGAGGATATGACCAACCCAGCTCCAGCGTCTGCCAGCTATGATGGTGTGCATGTCCTCTTGCTTGCTACGAGTAAGCAGATCTTGGTTGGTGATGGTATTCGGCCAAAAGATTCGGTGAATTTTTCTTAGGCATGTTGTGTGAAAAGAGGACAATTTCGACATTTCCTTCTCTGTGACTCTCCAGCATTCCGCACCATAGAGAAGCACAGAAAGCACGCAACTCTGGTATAATCTTAATTTTGTGCTTGTGCTGTATTGGGAGGACTTCCAGATGTTATTTAGGCTAAAGAAGGCTGTTCTTGCCTTATTCATTCTGATATTGATGTCTTTGCCTGCCCCACCGTCTGGTGTTACTATGCTTCCTAGGTATGTGAAGGTATCTGTCTGTACCAGTTGCTGATTCCTTACTGATATGGGCTCAGGGTTGCTCACATTGAGCGTCATGACCTCAGACTTCTTTAAATTGATGTTCAAGCCAACCTGCTGGCTAAATTTATTAAGTTTATCCGTTTTTTCCTGGATGTGTTGATGTGAATGTGCCAGCAGTGCAATGTCATCTGCATATTCCAGATCTTCCAATGTAGAAAATGTAGTCCATCTTATTCCTCTTGGACTGCCCTCTGTTGTCTGGCGCATCACCCAGTCTATGACTGTTAAAAATAGAGTGGTTGATAAGGGGCATCCCTGTCGTACTCCTGTCTTCACCTCGAAGGTTAGGTTGCTCTGCCCAACACTACACGTAAAGTTGGCATAGAGGCTTTTTATGATTGACATTATGCAGCTTGGAATTCCATAAGCCCTCAGTATTTTCCATAAGCTGTCCCTATGTATGCTGTCAAAAGCCTTTTCAAAATCAACAAAATTTATGTAAAGCTGTCTTTGCCATTCTGAGCACTGCTCTATAATGTTCCTGAGAGTGAATATATGGTCTACACTTCTTCTGTTCTTTCTAAATCCTGCTTGTTCTTTCCTCAGTTTGTAGTCTACTGCCTTTGAAATTCTCTGTATAATTATCCTGCCTAGTATTTTGCTGGGAACTGAGAGAAGAGTGATTCCTCTCCAATTATTGCAGTCTGAAAGATCTCCCTTCTTGGGCAATTTGACAATTATTCCTTTGTTCCATTCTGATGGTGTTGTCCCTGTTTTCCACACTTGTGCAAATAGTGGTTCTAATAGTTCTGGTGCTAGCTCAGGGTCTGTCTTAAATAGCTCTGCATTTAAGTTATCATGGCCCAGAGCTTTACCGTTCTTTAACCCTTTGATTGCTGTGATGATTTCTTCTTTTCGTGGAATGTCTGTATTTACATCTAGATCGTTTTCAGCCTCAGGAACATTCAATTGTGTCTCTGGTATTTCCTTGTTCAGAGTTCCTCTGAAGTGCTCTGCCCATCTTGTTTCCCGTCACTCTGCTGTCTTGATGAGATTTCCTTGCTTATCTCTTACTAATGTAATATTGTTTGCACCTCGTTTTCCGCTGATGAATTTAGTTATTTTGTATACTGTGCTTTGTTCATTTCTCAGTGCTGCCTCTTCTGCCTGTTTTGCAAGATCGTCTAGGAAATTCCTTTTGTTGGCTCGGGTTTGGCGTTTAACTTCCCTGTCCAGTTGACTGTACTGTTCGCTATATAGTTGCTTTAACCTGGGGGACTTCGCTTCTGTTTTCTTTCTTTTCATTCCCTTTCTCATCTTTATGGTGTTTAATGTTTCTGGTGTTATCCAGTCTTGCTTCTTCCTTTCCTGGAATCCTAAGCATGATTTGCTACTTTCCTTATATATTGTTGAAATGGTGTTGAAATTCTGGTCTATATCATCAGTCAATGTCTTTTCCTGGCTTTTGGCAAATTGATATCGTTTCTTAATGTCGGCAGCAAAAGCTTTTCTGGTAAGGGGGTCCTTCAATTTGCTGATGTCAAACCTTTTCTGTGTAGTTACAGTTGGTCCAGCCCTTCTTAGTTTCACTTTCAGTTTTGCTACTACTAAATGGTGATCGCTTCCCACATCTGCACCTCTTCTTACCTTCACATCTTGTAATGCATGTCTCCATCTACCGTTAACCATGATGTGGTCTATCTGGTTTCTGTCCCGACCATTTGGTGATTCCCATGTTAACTTGTCAAGAACTTCTTATTCGGAGTAACCAGGAGGACATGCACACCATCATAGCTGGCAGACGCTGGAGTTGGGTTGGCCATGTCCTCAGAAGGGACCCTGATACCATCGCAAGAACAGCTATGCTATGGACCCCCGAGGGAAAGCGAAAGAGAGGCCGACCAAAAACAACTTGGCGGAGAACTGTGGAAGCTGAGATGCAAAGAATGAACCACAGTTGGGGCACTGTACGAAGGATGGCCGCCGACCGAGCAAAGTGGAATCAATTTGTTGCTGCCCTACAAGACGCCACCAGGCGTGATTGCCGCTGACTGCTTTGACGGTTGGCGGTTATGGATCAAAGAAGAAGAAGAGAAGATGTTAACTTGTGAATTTCCTTATGTGGGAAAAGTGTTCCTCCAATGACCAGGTTATTAATGCTACAGAAACTTATTAGCTTATCCCCATTTTCGTTTGCTATTCCGCTGCCGCATTTCCCCATTGTTCTTTCATTATATGTATTGTGTGTACCAACTTTCGCATTGAGGTCTCCCATTACTATAACAAGATCATATCTAGGTGTGTCCTCCATTTCTTTCTGCAGTTGTTGATAGAATTCATCCTTGACCTCCTCATCGCTATCATTCGTTGGTGCGTAGCATTGTATTATTGTAGTGTTGGTGAATCTCCCTCTCAATCTCAATCGTATCAGTCTGTTGTTGAGGGTTTCCATTCCAGTAATGTCCTTTCTATTCCTTTCTGTAGAATAATGGCTACGCCTTCACTGTGCTGTCCATCCTCTCTTCCAGAGTAAAGTACTGTTTCTCCTGTTGCTGTTTTAACTTGTCCTGCCCCTGTCCATCTGCTCTCGCTTATCCCCAGGATGTGTAACCTATAGTTTCTCATTTCTGCCGTGACCTGTCTTAGTTTACCTGTCTCGTACATTGTCCTGACATTCCAAAAACCTATTCTTGTATCCTGTTTTGCGGTCAGAACATCCGTTTTCATGTCAGTGGCTTCCTTTCGGCTTTCACCACTGACAGTCATACGAGCCACAGACTCCGAATGTCCATCCCGCAGCAAAGTTTGTTCATTTGATGTTGTTTCCGTAACTTCCTTATTTTTTTTTTACATAGACAGGGGTGTCAGCCCTATGCTAAAACCCCCAACCTGGAGGACCAGGGTACCAGCTTTTGTCTGACCCCTACTTACACAGACCAGTCAAGCTTGGTTGAACCTACCAGGAGTAAAACTCCCACTGGCATAGCTCTGGGGATTGTCAGGGTACGCAAGCTGCCATACCGCTACAAGGTATAGGTACCATTGATGGCAGTGTTGGAACTTGGCCCTCCAATATTCAAACCTTTGTCATTTCTTCTAGTTAGCATGCACAGTTTATCGCTTTCTGCTAATCTCTTTGATGTTGAGAGTACGAGCAGACCTGGTCTTGCTCACCTGTAATTTTCTTGGCAGCGATCATTAAAATCGCTGTAATGAGATGAGTCAGTGATGGAAAGGGGAGACAATGTGTCTATCACCTCTGCCTGAATTCGTTCGTTGTAAGTTAAGTTGCAACATGCGAACCGCCATATAAAAGACTCTCGCTACAATTCTTCTCAGACCAACTCTGCAGATGGCGAGAGAAGGCGATAAGATATGTAGATTCTATGTTATCTAGATCTTAATAGAGACCTGGCTTCGGCATTGGTGCGAAGTAATTCGTGTGAGCAGATCTTTGATTTCGCGTGTTTCACATAATTTGAACGAAGAACTAAACGTAGGTGCTAACATCTGGGATTCGAGCCTGTTTCGGGTTTTAGACGTAACCATTTTCCTTTCATCAGAGATATATTTATACCAGAGCAGTTTAGACTCAAATTCATTCCAGACTCCGCAGTTCTCTAGACAACCTAGCTACGTTCTAGAAATCACTTTATTTAAGTAGAATTTCTCAGTTTTGTTGGAGAAAATAGTCTTAGTAGGCTGTGTGGAAGTAAATATATTGATAGTATTTGTGAGTGATTTAAGCGGTATATCGCCTATTGTATCTTTACTAGATTTAGGTGTAGAGCGATTAAATGAAAGTCAGTTATATTTTCTCTAAGTACCGTGTTACAGTGGATAGCAAAATAAATTATAATTTCTAGCTAAAACTCATACAGCTATAAATAAACTTAATTAAAATGCTAGCAACCAGTCAGAGAATATTTTAACTAACTAGTAATGCACTGATTCATCATTGAGTATTGACGAAATAATATTTATATATATATTTCTAATTCACGATGATTGATTTTTTTCAATGACTAGAATATATTTCACAAAAGTTTAAACGATGAGACAAGCGCTAAGCTTATAGTCTCTAACTTAAAGTTAATAACCGAAGTGAATATTATATTTTACTCGGGGTAGGATAGGATGTGTGTATTATGGTTAAGTATTTTGTACTTTTCTCTTCCTTATACAGTCTTTGGGTCAGCCCAACCTCTACCAGCGGTTTTGTTCAGTACATATGAGAATAAATAGAAGAAACATTTTTATGTCTTTAAATACGTGGGTGTACAACTTAAAACCTGTCTGGCATTGTGTCACATCCAGAAATAAACAAAGTACCCATTTCACGAACTTTAAGACAACATGAAGTAACTAGGCCTATTGAGCCAGATTATAATTCTTCCCAATAATCTCAAGTACATTCAGCCCCTGTGGCGAAAAATATTATAATCAATAACATTTCCGACATTTTTGACTAATTGTGGTGTGACTGTAGTGGTTTTTGATGGTATTGTATGGTTGTTGTGTTACCTAGTGTAATATATGAGGTCAGCTGTGAAGGCTCCTGAGATAAATGTTGATGTGAATTACAGAAGGCCCTTCTTACTACCACTTACGACCTCAAACATATCTCTTTTACTATTATGAATGTAGCTACGTTAAAAAGTCTAGGGTACTGAAATGTAATGTGTTGTAGTAGAATATACAAACACACACAAATAATTAATAAGTCTAATAATATTAATAAAATCTATAACACACTGAACTAACTCAGACTGTTTTAGTTTCAATATTAAAATTTTTTCTAAATTTATTTGTTCTGAACCAATGTTTTATTTTGGTCAGAACATATGAAATGTTATGGAGTTATAAATGGAATGCATAAATATATGGCATAATAAAATGGAATTTGTGTACATAGGTATTTTATAAGACTGGTTAATATTAATAATATTTATAATGTCTCTGGGAGAACTATTACTGGATGTGCTGTTGGGGTGGTGTCATCACACCCACTCTGTGACTACAACAAGCTTTGTCCATTGACTCATAGACTGTAGTAAATGTTATATTTCCCAAATTTCAGTATATTTGTGATGGGGAAATATTTATAAATAGTTAAGACTTCTGGTGAATCTTCAGCAGGCCACTTATTCACTCATCTTGTCTGTGAAGATCTGATACTGGATTCCTGTGGCCCACTCCTCTCGGTAGCTGGAATACAATGCTAGGCTGCACCGACACAAATGTTAGGCGGCACACACATCGGCTTGTGTATTCTTGAATAATTATGTGGCACTACCTTAGTGCCACAACAGAAACTCACAATTCTGAAACAAAATGTGTGTCATGTGTCAGTACTCTATCCACTGCACCACTCTTACACACAGCACAACACATCAACATTACACAGAATGGGTCAGATCTCTCTGACCAACGTAGCACATCTTACCCAGTTGTTTTCATATAGTACCAGTTCCCCAAGACTGCATTGCATCTGAGATATGTTCAATAGTTTCGTTTTATTCAATAAGATAGGTGATATGTTCCCACTGATCTCAATAATAGATCCGCCTTCCATAGTCTTAGTTAGGCGTCCATATATTTTGTTTGTCTCTAGACCCTGAACTTGGGCTGGGGACCTAGAGTGAGCACTTACTTGTCGTAATCATTTTATATGATATGGCAGTATCAATCACTCGAAATATTAAAATATACAAGATAAATGCTTTCATTCTTACCAGAATTCAGAATTGAGAACACAGTTATTACTAGCAAAACTCAGCTGAGCTGCTGGCTATATTATGGCGTCCCACTAAAATGTATGTAATATCTTCTGGGAAAAACACCACGGGCAATAACTGACTGTGTCCCTGGACAGAATTATATCAAATGGCAAAAATGCGCGTCTCTGTCCCGCTAATATGATTACATTTGTCCAATCACAGACTTCCCCCCTAACTTTTTCAAATCTACAACCAAAAGTCAAATTTCAGTCAGATCTCAGTCAAGTATGTATTATTGTCTGTTGGTCCGTCTGTCTCTACTTGGTTTTTCACAAAAACACACTTGGTTCTTGGACCAACTACATGCAATATCCTACACAAATCTGCCTCCCAAGTTATTTTTAGCCACAATTCTCCACCTTCCCCCTCTCGTTCATTACAGCTTGATTTTTGCATTTCCGTGTCTCAAGGACGAAAATTTGAAACTTTAGTGAAAGTATGAACAGTACAGTCGCTAGTCTGATATGAACAACACAGTCTTTTGTCAATATCTTCCTTGTTATCTATCCGTCTGTATAATTTAAAGTATATTAGTTCTCTGCTTAAGATGGGCTATTAAACTAGCTAGGTTTTATATTCATAACGCTATTATTAAGAAAAAACATATTTTTCTCAAGTTTAGTTTTTTGAAATTGTTCGCGAACCTTCTCCACGGCGTTTGCCGCTGAATTCAAATAAAACGACCAAGTATCGTAAAATGTCCAAGAAATGACTGTTTCGAATAAGAGCTACGGACTTTTCTGTCCATTTCCTTACATTGTGTCAACTAGTGACGTGACTTTTTTTTTCTTTTACTACCAATTGTGTCTTTTTGCCTTTCTAGATTCAAACACGTGTTCAGTCATATTTTTCCTTTTTTAGATCTCCGTTTCCCTCTCGTCTACAAAGGGTAAACCGTTTCGTCTGCACGTCTAACTAGTTAGTTTGAATGGCGGTAGGAAATGCGGGCATGGGCGAGCATGTCTCCTAGTATCTTACGCATTATTTTTATCCCTACATTTTATCTTTATAATTGGAGATATTTTAACGTTGTATCACGGTAAATTCATCACAGTGACCAAAAAAAATTGTTATACGGAGAGAAGTCACCGACCTGTCATTCCTAGTTACTGGAAACTTCAAGCTATTGGCACTGTGCGCGCTGTTAACTTTTTTGCCTGGACAAATTAAATGTGACATAAACAGTAATCCTAAATAATAATAACCAAGAGAACGTTCCCTGAAGAAGTAAATTCAACTTGTCTTTGTGGAACTGGGGTTCCCTTGGCCAAAAATAACACGGGAGTTGCTGTAAGCACGTGTCCTAAGTATTGTTCCAGAAGTTACTACACAAGTTGTAGGTAAGAAAGTACGCCTGTGGCCACGGCTGAATGAATAGAGAGAATGCAGGACTGAGTGATTCCTTTATGATATGATTTGTGCACCCACTTTGCAATTTCATTCATGCACGTTTGTTGCTCATGATGTTTTTTCCTCTTAGAATAGATTAAGGTATCAACTCTGTTCTTAACTTTAGAGGGAAATCTTAGACTATAGCGTATAAATCCGTGACTCTTTGGGGCTATCACTTTTCTTCTAACAGGATCATGGGCTAAACATAGAGGGAAAAGATTACACCTATGGGTCTATTATTCTTTTAGTAATTCATTAACCGATGTGTATTTATATGTGCTTGATATGCTAACTTAATTTTTGTAGTGAATTTTCTTATGTTAATAAAATTTACATAAACATTATTCGAGAGTGTCAGTCAGCTCGTCCCAAATATCTATATTCCATGGTTATAGTTTTCACGTCTGTGCGTCTAACTGTCGTCACTTATGTGTGTGTGTGTGTATGTGAGTGGTATATGTATATATATATGTAAATATATATATATATATATATATATATATATATATATATATATATATATATATATATATATTCTAATAGACTGTCTGACTCCTCTAAATCTGTTGTAGAAGATAGGCTGAAAGAGAGAAGATTCTCGATTTCAGGGACAGACTCTACTAGTTTCTACCATCTCACTCGTGAAAATCTATTCTATTATTATCTCCCACTGAGCTATTCACCAATTCTATTTCTATTCAGAATGGACAATTCCAAGTCTTAATTCCCCTATCAAAAATCTACGACAACAATGTGCTTCTCTCTCTTACAAACCTCTTACACTCCAGTGAAGAAGAGGAACAACGAAGTAAGTAAGTTATGTAATGCATTGGACAGCAATTACACGGTTAGAAACCATGTAGCGTCACGCTCTAGTCTACCCAGATGTAAATGGGTACATTACTCTGCTCTTTAATTAGGGACGGCAAAGAAAGCAAGGAAGGGAACTGGTCACCCCTCTTTAAAAAGCTGAGACCTTTTATAGTAACATAACACCACTAACACTTCAAATACATTCTGTTATATTTACTATGGGACAAAATTTAACAGACTATCTTTGCAATATCGTGTTGATTAATTGACAACTATCTTTGCAATATCGTGTTGATTAATTGACAACTATCTTTGCAATATCGTGTTGATTAATTGACAACTATCTTTGCAATATCGTGTTGATTAATTGACAACTATCTTTCAAAATCTTTATGTTTAATACATCCTCAGATCCTTGTTCCTTCGTGTCTACCATATCAGTCCTTTCTATCAACAGTTTTTAGCTAGCTGCAGTTAAACCTGTGTTATCAGTCTGTTGCATTTTGTTTACAGTGTAAAAGAGGAATTTGTCTATAATGAACTCTAAGGAAATAAATGCATAGCATATCTCAAGTGATCGCTTAAAAAAAGGGCCGTATCTAGGATCAATAATCTACTTCATTGTTCATTCCACGTGGTTACACTGATATGCACAAAAGGACTTAGTTCACACAACACACTGTAGATTAAGCAGTGAAAGTTGACTTTGTGTGCCAACTCTGGCAGTTGTTAAAAGTCCTCAAGAACCAATATAACACCTTAAGTTGTCCGCGAAGTCAAGTTTAACGTTTCGTGAATTGCAGCCTTAGTTTATGACTAGCGTGTATAGAGGGGAGTCATTTGTGAATCTCGGGGGTCTCTGATGAGACAAAGAAAGAATATGGCTACAGCTCCCTCAAGCATGTCGTACAAGGCAACAAATATACTGTTGTGCATGACATTGACAACGTCATAACGTAAAATAGATTACTACAACAACCACCGCTACAAGAGCATTGGGAATGCTTAGTGCTTGCTTCTTGTAATGATACTACTTGTAATGGTGGGTTACATGCGTGTAGTAGGAGTGAATACGGAACATGATGGATGATGATGACCATAATAAAAAGGACCCCCGTGTAGGTCACGGAGGTCACTGAACAGACGAAGATTGAATAGGACGGCTACACCATCAGGCTTGTCTTATTATAGGTTGCGCATGAGCTGGAAACCTCATCTTGTAAAACAATTTGTTGCAGACACCACGCTGCACGTGGCTTGTAGATGCCGGCTGCAGACGTCTGGGGGAGGGGAGGTGGGGTGGTGGAGAACCAACTGCAACGTAGCATTTTGCTCCGTAGTGGGCGCAAAGGAAAATGATGATGTTGATGATGTGATGATAATGATGATGATGATAATAATGATGATGATGGTGGATTAATGAATGAGAGTAGATGATGATGATTATTATAACAACGACGATGATATCGATGATGATGATAATGATAACGATGATGATGATGATGTTAAAAGATGTAAATTCGAAACGACCGTGAGTCGTTAACAAATAATGTAAATTATTAAACTGGTTTGGAATTTGTTTTTTAAATTAATTACAAAAAAAATAACAGAAAGAAAGACAGAAATATGAGGCCAAAAAATAAAGAGACAGGCTTCTGACAAAAGAAACGACAGAGATCTAATGGATCCAGGCCTTCAGTTCCGTCCCATCCCAAATGACGCCATCGCATGGCTGTAGAAGTGAATTATTAGGACAAACGATTATCTAAGAACCTGGGGAAAAATGATTGTCACTGAGGGTAAACCTTTCACTCCACAGCCGCACCTATGGAATTTAGATCCACACGAAACCATATAGTTTGTTACAGATGTGGTGCTTCCGTATGCTTCCTCTACGATGCAAAGGAATTCAACGCTACTCTTATTGAATTTCCAGGGAGCTTGAAAAGACCTCTACTGGTGCATCCTGGAAAGAGCCAACCGTCGTTTTAACCGGGCAAACGATTCAGGATCGACTAAGCCACGTGACCCAACATCACGATTCCCCCGTGGTGAACCATGCTGAGAACTCAATATTGCACACTAAAAACGTGGGGAGTCACTTGAACCCTCGATTTTAACGGGTTGGCTGTGTGCAGGATAATCTCACAGTAAATAGATAGCAGTCGAGGGAAGCCGAGAAGCGCTCTGTGTAAGAGGCACACGATTCCTTGGGAGAGCCAAACTATGGCACAGCAATTTTATCTTTGCATATTTAGAGGAGCCTCCACCCTTCCCCCGGCCATTGTATGGATAGAATAAAACACAACATGATATCAAAAACAAAGAGCAAGGAGTGTTATTTGACATTTAACTAATACGTAATATTTAAGTGGTCGGAGTGGCTAAGATGGTATGGCGTCCGCCCTCGAATTCTAAAGGTACCGTTTTCGATTCCCAGTAGAGGAATATAATTATGGAAATATTTTTCAGTACCAGGGGTCCTAATGATGTCATACTCACCCCTGGTCTCTTGGGTAGTGAGATCAGATGGCTAGCCTTCTCGGATAGAGGCAAAAAAATAGGAGGTCCCACATGCAAGCTGCGCACGTTAAAAATCCAACGGCCGTTGGAAATCGTAAAGAGTAGGTCATAAGGCCGCTGCCCTGGCAAAATATAAAATTAGAAACCTACCCACCTCAAAAAATATTTATAGAATTTGTGGTTCCTATGTGTCGTAAATTTGGGGGGTTTGGGATGTCAGGTATTGGTAGTACCTCTGGTTAAGGAGCTGTCATGTCCTTTTCAGGCAGCTCGGCCACCCGTAAGGAGCATGGCGAGGCACATAGAAAGGCATGGTCATCCACTGCACCTGACTTCATCTCCAGTCGTCTTGACTTGTCTTGCCACTGGATTAAGATGGACCCAGGCGAGAGAGTGAGGTCGACGAATTGCGCAACTCTTCCTCACTTTAAACCAAATCACTGCGCAAGTCACTCTTTCATCCACTCATCCATCCACTCACAACAAGTCCTGTGGCGATGGGTAGCGGCAAAGCGGCAGGCGTGGGTGCGCTGGCAGTCGTAGTCGCAGACCTACACACAGGCGGCTCAGGCCATATGGTCGTCTTCCACTGATCGGAGCAGTAGTGGGATTCGGCAGCCCCCTGAGTGACTGAGCAGCCCTCTTTAGGAAAGCACTGCTCACCTCCATGGCATGAGGAAGGGGCTAGAAAAGGTGCCCTAAACATTGCCTGCTCCACCAATACCTAACCAGCTTACCGCGGTTGGTGGGTACCCTACTTCAGCGGGCGACACATAAGAAAAAGAAATGACAGATTTTTCCCCCTCATTCTAGGCGCATGGAATGTGCGCACTCTACTCGACAAAGACTTTAACACAAACAGACCCGAGAGGCGAACTGCCCTGATTGGGAGAGAACTGACCAGATACAACATTGACATAGCAGCACTGAGTGAAACTCGACTTGCAGGCGAGGGCTAACTTTGCGAAAAGGGTGCAGGTTATACATTCTATTGGAGCGGAAGAGGAACTGAACTGAAGAAAGACGAGAAGCAGGGGTTGGATTTGCAATCAAAACCGCAATTATTGGCAAGCTAGCGGAGCCCCCAAAGGGAATAAATGACCGACTCATGACGGTCAAGATCCCGCTGCTTTATGGAAGGAAACATGCCACCATCATTAGCGCGTATGCACCAACTATGACAAACCAGGATGACGTCAAGGATAAGTTTTACGAAGAACTACATGCAGTCATTGCATCAGTTCCTAAAGCAGATAAGCTTATTATTCTTGGTGACTTTAATGCAAGAGTAGGCTCAGATAACATCTCCTGGAATGGCACTATCGGAAAGTACGGCGTGGGTCGCTGTAACAGCAATGGACTTCTTCTCCTCCAGACTTACGCAGAACATAACCTCCTTGTCACCAACACCATTTTTCTACTTCCTATCCGCAACAGGACCTCCTGGATGCACCCTCGCTCGAAGCATTGGCACCTAATTGACTATGTAATTGTTAGGAAGAAGGACAGGCAAGATGACCGGGTGACCAAGTCCATGTGTGGTGCCGAATGCTGGACTGATCATCGCCTCATTGTGTCTAAACTTAAAATTCGTATCCAACCTGCCAGGCGCCCTCAGGGAAAGAAAACTAAAAAAAGGCTGGATATTACCAAACTAAAGAAGACAAAAATTAAACAGTCATTCACTGACACCCTAGAAGACCGTCTCAAATCTATCTCGTTAGACGGCCAAAGTGCGGAAACAGATTGGACAGCCCTAAGCGAGCAGATGTACAACACTGCTAGAGGTCCTGGGTCCCGCCATCAAGAAACAAAATGACTGGTTTGATGAGAACTCAGATGATATAAAGAAGATGTTGGCTGAGAAACACCATCTCCATAAAGCATATTTAAATGATCCAAAATCTACATCCAAGAAAGACGCTTTCAACAACATGTGTAGAATCGTCCAACATAAACTACGCCAGATGCGGGATTCATGGCTGAGTAATAAAGCAGATGAGCTCCAAGGCTTTGCTGACAGCCATGACTTGAAAATTTTTTACCATGCACTCAAAGCGGTCTATGGTCCAACATCATCAGGATCATTTCGCCTCATTAATGCAGATGGAAAAACACTAATTACAGACAAGGAAAAAATCCTCCAACGCTGGGTCGAACACTTTAATAATATTCTGAACCAGCCATCATCTATTAACGATGAAACCATCAACCGACTGCCCCAAATTCCTATAAATGAAGCACTAGATGATATACCGACTTTGGAGGAGACTCAAAAAGCGATTCGTCAACTTTCTAGTGGAAAGGCCCCCGGCTCCGATTCAATTCCTGTTGAGGTCTATAAAGATGGCGGTACAGTTCTGATAGAGAAACTTCACATGATCTTCCAGCAAATGTGGCAGAGTGAAACCATCCCACACAATCTCAAGGATGCGTCAATTATACATCTTTATAAACGTAAAGGTAATCGCCAAGACTGTAACAATCATCGAGGCATCTCACTACTATCAATCGCTGGGAAGATATTTGCCAGAATCCTTCTTAATCGCCTTACGGCTCATCTTGACAAAGGTCTTCTACCTGAAAGTCAGTGTGGATTCCGGAAAGAACGTGGAACCACCGATATGGTGTTCGCTGCAAGACAGCTTCAAGAAAAATGCCAAGAACAGCACTGTGACCTGTACACAGCTTTCATCGACTTGACAAAGGCGTTCGACACGGTCAGTAGAGAGGGTCTATGGAAGATCATGGCAAAATACGGCTGCCCAAAGAAATTTATCTCAATAGTGCAGCAGCTGCATGATGGAATGCAGGCTAGAGTTCGGGAAAACGGTGAGCTATCGGAGCCTTTCCCATTCTCAAATGGAGTTAAACAAGGGTGTGTACTTGCACCGACTCTTTTCAGTATCATGTTTTCTGCTATGCTGACTGATGCTTTCAGAGATGGGGACACAGGAATCGACATCAGATATCGTATTGATGGAAAATTGTTTAACCTTAGGAGGCTTCAAGCAAAAACCAAGGTCAAATCACACACCATCAGGGATCTTCTGTTTGCTGACGATTGTGCCCTTAGTGCTGGCTCAGAGGCTGATCTGCAGCGTAGCGTTGATAGATTCTCCGAAGCCTGCTCCAACTTTGGGCTTTACCATCAACACGGGGAAAACAGAAATCATGTACCAACCAGCTCCTGGCACAATTTATACTGAGCCAGTCATCAAGGTAAATGGTGAGAAACTGAATGTTGTGAACAGGTTCACATACCTTGGTAGTACACTATCCCAGAACATCGTCATTGATGATGAGGTGAACACCAGGATCTCCAAAGTCAGCAGCACATTTGGCAGACTATACACCAACGTTTGGCATCGAAGTGGCATTAGTCTACAGACAAAGCTGAAGGTATACAGAGCTGCGGTGCTTCCAGTGCTGCTTTATGCATGTGAAACATGGACTGTATACAGGCGCCACGTAAAAAAGCTCAACCACTTCCATACAGTCTGTCTCAGGAAGATAATGAACATCAAATGGCAAGACAAGATCCCGGATACCGCCGTTCTTGACAGAGCTGGTATCCCTAGCATCGATACTATTCTGATGCAGTCACAGATTCGCTGGGCAGGTCATGTAGTCCGCATGCCAGACCATCGACTGCCAAAGATACTCTTTTATGGTGAGATGCAGAAGGGTAGACGCTCCCATGGTGGCCAGAAAAGGCGCTTCAAAGACACGCTTAAGGCTTCATTAAAAACCTTTGGCATAAACCCAGACACATGGGAAGCTGCTGCGCAAGACCGAACTGCCTGGCGCACATCTCTTCGTAAAGGTGCAGTGGCATGCGAATCTTCCAGAAGAGCAGCAGCGGAACAGCGGAGACAAGCTAGAAAAGATCGTGAAATAAAACCTTCACATGAAGCAAACATTCCCTGCCCACACTGTCCGAGATCCTTCCAGGCCCGCATCGGGCTCATCAGTCACCTTCGTACTCATAGACTATCCTAACATCCTAATAATTGGATGAACAGAGTGGTCTTCATCACCTGTGATGGACGAACAACAACAACAACAACAAAAAAATTTGATAGGTAGTAGATATAGATTTGGTCCTTCTGGATAGAACTGGGAAAAGGGTTAACTCAGTGAGAATTAAGTATGAGAAACAGAGTTCACGTGTGAATAGTTTAAAGGTAGAATCTGTCACTGGATTGAGAAGATACTCTAGTCCAGCCTATCTTTGCGACTGTAATTTATTAGCAGACAGTACTACTCTCAGTACACAAAAAACATATACTTTTAACTACACACGCACACACAGTCACGTGACAACAAGACGCACAAACGTGAAAACTTTGGTAAATGGAATATGGGTTTGGGCTGAGCTAACCAACACAAGTAATTAAGTTTTTGTTAAGTTTATTATCATATAAACTGTTTACGACATCCAACATATATATATATATAATCTATAAAATCATAGGTTACAGAATTTATAAAAATACCCTCAGTAAGTGCCCTCCCCTCTGTTGAGACAAGATCCCGCTAGAAGTTAAGAACCCCGAAAGGTCAAAGATTCACGCTAGGGTATAGTAATAGACAATACAGTAAAGAACAAAGTTCCTAGTTAAGCTATCCTGTAAAAAAATAACAGTATTCGCAAACAAAATTAGAAGTGAGTTCAATGATTATACAAAAGAAGAAATATTCACTCCGCTTTCTCTCACTCTGTCAAATCTGTGGCCACATTTAATCTCGCTTACCTATTAGTTGCTCACCAACTTATTGAACATACACATCAGTTGACAGATCTATCATAATCCAGGGTTTGGCTTCTCCGAAAATAAGCCCCAATTCCTCCACGAATTGTTAATTTCCCTAAGGGGGAACGCTTACTTTGGTAATGCTTATTGAATATGATACTGTCACATCAGGTGGTTCATGTAGCGAAATATAATCCGCGATCTAGTGGTCACAGTAGACAATACACAGTACTTCAACTGGTTAAGGCAACATATGGTTGGTAAACTGTTAGTAAGAAATGGACGATGCTGATCGTATCGCCTATCGGCTTTTCTCTCTGGTGTTGATGCCGATACTGAAACAATGTATTCTCCGGGATAAATCCACTGGGAACCACAATTGTCAGTAGTCAGAAAAATATGTTATGGTTAGATCTTTGGCCACTGCGGGCTGATAAAAATAGATTGAAAAAATCTGAGTATTTGTTTGTCCAGTTAAAATGATCTATTATTGTTCGTATGCTTAGACTCTCTCTGTATGACAACAAGAGGACCGAGCAGGTCAACATCACTGACCCGAATAATAATAAGAATTGTTTACTGGTGCTAACTCAACCGCTGGCAGCTGGTTTGCGATCCGTGCTAAAATTAAGGAGAAACAAAACATAATCACAATATCAATAACCAACCTATCACGCGCAAAAGTAAGATCTCTTATCCACTCCGTCCTTTAATTAAATTAAAAGCACACAGGTCTTAGCCTATCTTATCACGCTGCGCTCACCGGTTACGGGTTTGGATTTTAAGGTATGTGCCTTTTTCCCTTCCCACCTCGGTAAACTCTCAGCGCACAAACAATGTTTGTCTTCCCTGCAATAGGAATCGATTTGAAAGTCACTGTTGTCCATTCTGTATTTTCCATTTTTCAAAGTCCAAGTTGAGATAAAAAATTTATTTTGTTATGTCCCCTTTGACTTTTTAGATATCGGCATTTTCTAGTTGTTTCCCTTTTTATGCAAGTAGCAGTCCATTTTAAAAGGAAAGTTATTGAATAATTCAAGAATGTGTCTTGAACAAATCGCATTGCCACTATATCTTGAAAATAGTCATATTATAACTTTGCATGTAGTATAGCAGTGTAATTCTTGAATAATCGTATTAGTAATCACATGGCAAAGGGTTTGATATCTTAGTTGATCTAGGTTATACGTAAAAACATCATCATCATGTTGCTTGGCATACTGTTCGTTGTTTAGCAAACTGTTTCTGTACATGACAAAGCACTGTGGCAGAACATTTTCCGACGTATGTACCACTCTTGTCAATGGATGGTCCATGTAGCAGTTTATACAACGTTAAAGTTGTGCCATTGTTTTTGACTTGCTAACAGCAACATAACGCAGGCTTGATCCTTATAAATGTGTTGAAGCAGAATTTGATTCGTCAACCAGTGGATGTTTCACACAGCGCGACAGCACATTGGCAATGACATTAACGCTTCCCTTGATAGGTTTTATCTGGTATTCGTAGGGTTGGAGAGCCAGAGAGGCACGGGCAGCTCTTTCGTTTTTGAAGCTTGCTGTTTTCAGATACGATAAGGCTCTCTGGTCAGTTTCCAGTATAAAACTTGCTCCCAGCAAGTAGCGTTGTAGTTTGGAAAAGCAAAATACCACTGCCAGCAACTCCATTTCTATAATGGGGTATCTCTGCTCCGTAGGCGTTAGCTTTCTACTCACGTAGAGTGTGGGATGCAGACAGCCATTCCATTCCTGCAACAACGAACCGCCAATCGAAGATTTTGAGGCGTCGACTCTGAGGGTAAAATGTTTAGCAGGATCAGGCAATCTCAAGATAGGCAATTATGAAAACAACATTTTAATATAATTTAAGGCAACATAACAATCATGGCTGCATATAAACCTATTGGGTGAATTTTTCTTCACAAGGGACGATAAAACAGATGTAATTTCAGAAAAAGTAGGGATAAATTTACGATAAAAATTGAGTAGACCGAAAATACTTCTAACCTGTTTTTTTTGTTTTGGGCACATCCAGGTTTAGAATTCTAGATATAGTAGTATCGTCCGTTTTCAAGAAACCTCCTCCTACTTTATATCCTAAAAATGAAATCTCCTATAGGTGATAAGATCTTCTCTATCGGAGAAGAGTCTGCACATCATGCGAACGAAGGTCGCAAGCGCGTTTACTAAGCTAAAAGACATATAGTTGAATTCAAAATAGACCTAATGGCGTAGCAAAGGCAGTATAAGGGCTTGGATTTCTCCGTTAATGGCACCTGTCAATAGCCTTTAGAAAGATCAAATTTAGAGAAGAATGTAGCAGAAGCTAATCTGTCTAATAAAGACTCTAACACTGGGAGTGGTTCAGCGTCATTTATGGTCACAGAATTTAGACGTCTAAAATCTATGCATATGCGTATAGATTTATCTTTTTTCCGAATCAAGACCATCGGAAAACTGTAAGGGGAATGAGATGGAGAAATGACATTTAATTTCACCATCTGTTCTAGTCCCTCCTTAACTTGAGTCTGTAAGTGTATAGGTAGGTATAGGATAGGGTTTCAACTTAATAGGTTGAAAGTCAGTAAGAACGATATCATGTTCGATGATATCGGTATGTCCTGGCACATCAGTGAGGACATCAGCAAAAGACAGTAACAATTGAGTAGCCTGTTCTTTCTGGACAGAAGGACAGCGATTTGGAGATAATGGAAACATCTTTCCAACATTTTTTTCAGTTAGCTAGAAAAGTGAATACTAGGTAACACTAAGAGTGACTCATTTCCATTAGTCCTATCATAATTTTTCTTTATCTTCCTGTAACACAGCCAAAGAAGAGTGAACGAGTGGACAGGGAAATCATCAAGAGCTTGAAAAGACTGTTCCCTAAGATATGGTGGTACGGTGCATGGAAACTTGCTGTTAACATATTGATATGAAAAAGGTCTTTTCTCTTTTCGCCATCTACTGAAACAATATAATCAAACATCAAGACAGGTTTTCTTCACAATCCTCTGTAAGGTCCCTCTCCATGAAAACCAATAGTTTTGGTTGTACGCTTTCTTGGGTAATAGGAACGGTATGCTTCATCATCAGGCCACAAGTTTTGGGGCGTTATTTGCGGATTTGGTTTATGAAATAACCTCGGCTCTCAGTGTTGGCCTTTTCAGATAGATTTTACTGCAATGGGGCAAATGTGAGTCTATGATGTTGTTTCGCCGTGTGAGGTTTTGAAGACATATTGGGATGAGTATGAGTTTGAAATCCTCTTCCATTCATCATCAGCTCCAATTTAATAGGCTGTTTTAATATTGACACACGGGCCTCTTGGGTTTGGCAACCTCCCGATAATCAAATAAAATAGCGGGAGAACCCTATGTCCCAATATGGTTGTTTGTGGATTTTTAAAGGAAAACCTGTATGTAACATCTGTTTTTATAGATCTATTGAGAACTTCTATTTTCCAGTTAGACTGTGGGTGATAAATTGAGGCTAAGGAGATCCTCTCAATCCCAAACATATCCATAACCTGTTTCATGGCATCAGAAACTAACTGCGTTCCTCTATATGAAATAAAATGTTTCTCGAGAGAAACCTATACGGCTAAAATCAAAAATAGGTGCATAATCAATATCTTCCCTATTAATGGGTTTTTTAATGGTATGGCTTCCTGCCAGCGTGGTGAACGTATCATGGGGCTTAATTGGGGGGGATGGGGGGGGGGGGGGGGGGGGGGGGGGGGGG
>JAMPIV010005555.1:0-235036 GCA_024509875.1 Oreohelix idahoensis
GTATTCGCTCAGAAGAAGGAAAAAGACGTCAAAGTGGGAACCATGGCCAAAGAAGTGAAAATAAGATTTTAAAACAACATTACTACGATCTAAAACGCCCCGGATCTTATGGCGGAATCGCCCCCTTACAACGTAGCACCAAACTTAGTCGTAAAAAAATTGAAGAGTGGTTAGGTCATCAGGACACCTACACCCTACACAAACCGGTGCGCAGCAAAAATTTAAACGACGTACCACCATTGCAGGTGGTATCGACCAACAGTTCCAGGCTGATTTAATTGACTTGCGTGGTTTTAAAGAAATTCAACGATGGATTTTCCTATCTAGTAACGTGTATTGACGTGTTTAGTAAATTTGCTTGGGCTGTTCCATTGAAAAACAAGACTGGGACAGCGTTAGTAGCAGCGGTAAAGACAATTTTTAACAGTCGCAAACCGATAAATTTTCAAACAGACAAAGGCAGTGAGTTTGTCAACAAAACATTCTTAAAGTTTCTTAAAAACGAGAAAGTCCATTTCTTCACTACGGAGAATGAAGACACCAAAGCAGCCATTGTTGAACGGTTTAATCGAACCCTCAAAGAAAAAAAACGTGGCGTTACTTTACCAAAACCAACAGTCTTCGCTACGTCGACGTGATACAACAACTGGTCCACAACTACAATTATTCGTATCATCGGAGTATTAATTTGGCACCGGTGGAAAATACCCCGAGCAATCAAAAAGAAGTGTGGCGTACGTTGTATTCGACCCCTGAAGTCGTTGGTAGAAACGTCTATTTTAAACCTGGTGATCGCGTGCGGATCGCCCAAGCCAGACAAACTTTTAAAAGGGGTTATACGCCGACGTGGACAGAAGTGTTGTTTACGATCAGCCGACTAAACCAAACAAGACCGGTCACGTACGTCCTTAAAGATGATTCGGGTGAGGAATTGAAAGGTTCTTTTTACCAAGAAGAGCTACAGCGAGTCGGCGACAAGATAGTTTATCGAATCGAGTCCATTTTGGAGGAACGCCGCGGTGTCAGGGGTGTAAAAGAATATTTAGTCAAATGGTTCGGTTATAACTCGTCATTCAACAGCTGGATTTCGTCCAAACAACTAGCGAGATATCGAGACTGATGGATATTGAAGAAGACGTGAGCACCCCAGTATTGCGGCCACCCCCTCCCAAGACCGCGAGAACCTCATTCTGGCCTTTTTTTGGGGAAACTAGTTCCGCGACTAGAGATCGTTTTCATCTGTCAGATGATCGTTATATATGTCGTCATCGGTGTCTCGTTATTCAATCTGAGTCGGAGCAACGCAGAGGGACCAGACGGCAAGTTTTGGATCTCTTTAATGAGCAGTTGTTTGGGTACATGTTACCTAACCCTAAGATAGGATGTTTTTTTTTACGTGACTTTACCCAGCAATGCCTCGATGAAAATATACCCAAACACTAACGCCGGTCACTTTTTCGTCAAATTGCCACAGACTATAGACTTGACTTCGCGTTACGAAGTTGGTTTGGTTGAGATTCAATTTCCCAAAAGTTATTTTAACGTGCTAGAGGATGATGTATGGCTACATTACTTTCCCAACAAAGAAGATGAGTCTATACTACTCACGTTACCCGCTGGTCTATACACGTCACCCGACACGCTGATCGACGAGTTGAATCGTTTGCTTTTAGCCACGGATGTGGATGAAAAAGCCCGAGTTAGATTCCATTTTAACAATAATAAGGCCACCTTGAATCGGTATGATCCGGAGGTTGAAGTTAGAATTAGCGAGACGTTGAAACACATGTTAGGTTTTCCTGCCTCGCTCGCCACAGACATTGACCCAATACTACGATGCAAGACTGAAGTACAAATGGATAGCGACATGAAAAATGTATACGTGTACTGCGATCACGTAGCGGCGAGACCGGTTGGAGATGCCTCTGTCCCTTTGTTACGGATTGTTCCTATTTTGGATAGGACTACCGCTTCTGTTTTCAGGATTTTACGACTAACCACATTACGTACCCCTGAGCCGTTTTTTCGTTTGACGCGGTGGAAATCCTTTTAACTAACGATCAGGGTAAGACTATCCCATTCACTAGCGGAGCTTCGGTGTTGACACTACACTTCTGAACTCACAGACGGTTTGATTTTGACTAGAAACATAATGATGAGACACGTACCCATCCGACGAAACCCCAAGATGTATGAGGAGTTTTACTGCAACCAAGCTGGCCACGGGATGCCAGTGTTTATCGGAGGCAGAAGTCAAAGAGGACATGGTTTGGATAGTTTTTTCAGCGGGCTCGGTCGTATGGTTCTCCCGTGGTTAAAAACTGGAGGCAAAGCTTTACTCAGAGAAGGGCTTGGGACCGGTCTACAGGTCGCGAGCGATGCGTTAGCCGGCAGAAATGTTGGCGAGGCATTTCGCGAACGAGCCAAGGAGTCGGGTCAACGTTTATTACAGGGAGCGGTTGAACACCTCACCACTAACCAATCGGGTAGCGGGCTTAGAAGAAAAAGAAAAACGAGAGCTGCCCCACCTGGTGAGCCGAAACGCATAAAACGCAGTAACCGAACTCGACCATCTCATTCTCACCAGAAGAAGCGAAGGTACTCTGATGTATTTGAATGATGGCGCTTATTCACCCCAGCTCGTGCGAGTGTCTTCACAGTGGTCTAGATTTGTTTAGCGTACCACTAACGCAGACAACCGTAGAAGAGGGACAATTTGTGGAGATACATCCGTTGGCCGCCTTAGCCCCCAGAGCCCCGGTGGAATTTGTAATTTCGGGAAACGGTGAAGAATATCTAGATTTGTTCAATACTTGTCTGCACGTGCGCGCTAAAGTTACGTTAGCTAATGGCGGCGCATTACCCGCTGACGCAGAGGTGGCCCCGATCAACTATTACCTGCATAGTTTATTCTCCCAAGTCGACGTTTCACTGAACGATACGCTGATTACACCTAGCGAGAACACCTACCCTTATAGAGCTTACATCGAAGCCACGTTGAATTACGGGGAGGAACCCAAACGAGGCCATCTGACATCGGCTCTGTTTTACAAAGACACGCCAAATTTTATTACGGACACAATTGGTGATAAAAACAACGGGTTAAGACTGCGTCGACATATAGCGGCTGGTTCTCAGGAGATTGATATGATGGGTCGTTTACATTCAGATATATTTGCTCAAGATCGTTACCTGTTAAATGGTGTGACAGTTAAAGTAAAACTCACCCCGTCTAAAGATGCCTTCAACGTGCTGGGACACGACCCCACCGCTGGTTATAAATCTATTATAACTTATGCGGCCTTGGTTGTCCGGAAAGCCAAATTAAATCCCGCCGTCTCTCTAGCCCACGAGAAAGCCTTGGTGCGAGGTAATGCCAAGTACCCCTTGAAACGAGTTGTGCTAAAAACTTTCTCTATCCCTAGAGGTATGCTATCGCACATGCAGAATAATCTGTTTCTCAGTCAAACACCTACACGGATCGTGATTGGACTAGTCACTTTGTCCGCTTTTAACGGGTCGTAAACGTCTAATCCGTTTAATTTCGCTACCTTTGGTCTGATATATTTGAACGTCAGCGCGGACGGCAGAACCGTCAGTGGCAAGCTTTTGTCCATGGATTATGAACACAACCAGTACGTGAGAGCCTTCTTCGCGACGAATCTAGCTATGGGACTGGTTGGTAAAGACGCCGGCAACGACCTCGAGTATAGACATTTTAAGCACGGTTACACCTTATACGCCTTTGACCTCACCCCCAGTCTACTAGACGGTGACCAGTTTGAGATGGCCAAGTCGGGCCCAGTCTCAGTAGAACTTAAATTCGCCGAGGTCACACCCGAACCATTACAGGTCCTCGTCTACGCCGAGCAAGACTCGATCTTGGAGATATCGAAATCACGCCAAGTTTTGACAGACTACACCACTTAGACAATGAATACAGACGAGATACGCACCATCCTCTTGTCAGACATATTTGTTAAACGAACTGGGCTCGTTAAAGTTTTAGCTCGTGATAAATTACCTCTACGCATCGATCCGACCAAGACGGCTGCTTTCGTCATCAACACTGATCCTAGCTATCGCCGCGGTCGACCACTGGGTCGCTCTATATTATAACGGACTTGGTACTTTTGAATATTTTGATTCTTTTGGCCTACCACCTACACACTCGGGCCTGACTAATTTTATAACCAAAACTCTACGCGACCTGTTAACTACAACGCCAGACATTTACAAGATGTAGTCACCAACGTTTGCGAGCTCTACGCAATTTATTTCATCTTGATCAAAACACGAGGTGGTACTATGCAGCGGGTCCTACTACCCTTTTCGGCTAGACAACACGCCAACGATCGATTAATTACGCGCTTAGTCAGACCCTGGCTAGCAAAACTCAACCCCACTTTCATAAATAAGGGACGAAATCAATAGACAGGTGTGTGTATTTTTCGCTATCGGGTTTCTCCCCAATACGACCATGTGTCATTGTTCCCACGCAATACATCGACGAATCACGTCCTGCCTAACACACGATCGATGTTCGACGAATCAAATCCTAGCTATGGCACGCCTAAAAAACCAGATTGAACTGGTATTCCTGCATATAAACGGAAGACACTTTTATTCAAGCGTTGATAATCTACACCTCGTTAAAAATGACTGCTCCCACCAACTGGGTCTACATCAAGAGAAGTGATGAAATGCTTAAGCCTTTGACTAGTGGTCTGAAGGCTGCGTCTGTAAGTGTTTACCGAGGCCAACCTTTACTGCACGTGCGAAGACATTTTGGTGAATCCTACCTCAAATTTCCTACCAAACACGGCATTACGTTAACTCGATCCGAGTTTGACCATTTATTGACATTATAGAGCGAAATCCTCGCCGAATTTGACCGATTACAGCCACCAAGCACGGATACCTATCCTGCTACTGGCACCACGTTTGATCAGTACATCAACTCCAGCTGTTACCAACCAACAGAACCAAGTTTGTTTCCTACCACAGACCTGACCGATGTCACCAATCTACCCCCGAAGAAACCTACCACCTTCACTAACCTGTTTGACGAATACATGAAGTCTAGCTGTCCATTATCCCCAGACCCGAGTTGGTTTCTAACCACAGACCTGACCGATGTCCCTAATCTACCACAGAAGAAGAAGAAACCTACCAAGCGATTGAGAGTTGCCCTTTAGTATTTGACAAAATAAAAACTATATTAACTAAAACGTTTTTTTGTTACCTATATCGTCCGTTGTATGTCTAACTGTTGTATAACTATTCGTCTAACTGTTTGTATAACTGTTTGTATAACTGTTCGTATAACTGTTCGTATAACTGTTTGTATAACTGTTCGTATAACTGTTCGTATAACTGTTCGTCTAACTGTTGTAAAATATATATATCTAAATATAACGTATAACTGTTCTATAAATATCGTCTTCTTGTTATGTAAATATATCCTATTGTCTAAAAGTCTTCTCGTTATCTAAAAATACCTCTAAATATATCCTCTTCTTGTTATCTCAAGTCCGCCATCTTGCCCCATATACCCTCTTCTTGTTATCTCAAGTCCGCCATCTTGCCACATTTTCCTTATATAAAAAGCCGCCATCTTGCCCCATATACCCTCTTCTTGTTATCCCAAGTCCGCCATCTTGCCACATTTTCCTCATATAAAAAGTCATACAATACAACAACCTACTTATCTCCCCCTTGTTATCTCAAGTCCACCATCTTGCCCCATATACCCTCTTCTTGGTATCTCAAGTCCGCCATCTTGCGCCTCCTTAATGCGCTTATATAAAAGTCACGCGCCACCTGGCGTTTTTGCTATATAGAAATCACGCGCCACCTGCCGCGCCACCTGCGCGCCACCTGAAAACGCCTCGTTTGGTACATTGTATACTACTGAGCCTGGAATCGATCTTAGAGGGTTCTATAGTCAAATTTCAAAACACTGAAGTCAAGTGGACCTTCGATCCTGCTACCTAACCATAACAGGAGCCCAGAGGTTGAAGTGTTCCATATTTTTTCCCCTGATTGCTGTGATTGGACTGAAGTGACTTTCAGAAATACTGTTATGTGTCAACCCATATCTGGACAAGGGCTGTTTCAAAGCTGAGTAAATAGTGACTATTCCGGTGGCAAATGTGAGATATTCAACAGTCAGATGATGATAAAGGGAACAGAATTAAAAGAGATAGACTAGTATAATTAACAACAGTGAGAGAACATTTTTGATGTAAAGTAAATTTAAAGATCCCATGAGGACTTTTATTGTTTCAGTTTAAACTTCTAATTATATTATCAACTTGATGTAAATACATAACCATAATCACCATCGTCCAACACACACCCGTCATTTCAGAATTAGATACATACCCATAAGAAATTATGAAATTGTACTCATGAGACTTGTTAAATTTTTAGCTGTTTAAGTTGAGTTACTTTTTCTAATTTTATTATAATATCACATGGGTTACTACAGCTAAGGTGGCAAAGTATATTTCTGAAGCCTTAAACTATTGTCTAGCTCAGAGTATTTGCAGCCGTGGCTCAAGTGTGATACCAATGTTTTTCTCTGACACTAGTACTTCATACATTCCGGAGAGAATTCTATTTCTTCCCTAAACACTTTCATTATACTATAAAAACCTTATGCTACAGTGCCCTAGGCGTGTGGTTGTAATAACAGTTAAGGCGTTACGAGGGTAAGTCTCAACTGAGAGACTCCAGCTGATCGAAGAACGTTGACTTGTGCAAGGAAAACGAATGCTCACGGGAGAGGTCAAATGACGTATTACCAAGGCCAAGTAGAGATATATTGGGACAGCTTCGCAGTGGTTCAACCGATTAACCACGACTCTCTGACTTTCTGCCCTGATATCTAGGAGTAGCAATCATCTATCGTAAGTGCCGAAGTATAAGGGGTGGTACATGAAGTACGCAGTCTATACCCTATTAAAAGAGACTGAGATACACAAATACAGAGGGTGGAGAATAAGAGATTGAAATAAAAAAAGGCGAAGAGAAGAGGCGCATATATAACTGAGAAGAAAGAAATATGAGGAAGAGAGACGGAACAGTGACAATGGAGAACGGAGATAAAATTATAGCAGGTTAGATGGAAGTGGAGACACGTGATATAATCGAAATATAAGATTACAGATGTTAGGAATTGTGGTGAGTTGATGAGGTATAAATATGGTGATAGGGGACCTAGTGTATTGAATGAGATCAGCTGTGAAGGTTTCTGAAGATAATAAGTTTGGTGTGTATACAGAAGACCTTACTTGCTACAACATTTCGATCTCAGTCAGACTTATTCTTGATCAAGGTGAATAATAGCTTCGTTAAGTGTCTAGGGTATTGTAATAGTGTTGTGGAATAATCTCAATACAAAACATATACAAACAAATATTAAATCCTAAGATAAACTTAACTAACTCCAGCTGTTAAATTTTATAATGAAAAATTTTCTGTTAAACTTTATTGGTTGTGAGCCTAACTATTGTTTTGGTCAGCACTTTAGTCAATGATAATCAATTTGATAGCATAATATATTACAAATATATATTAAAATATTTACATGCAATAGACAGTATGTCTATAGTAAACGGGTACAATTTTCAAATGGATATTCTTTAATATATCTAATTACTGGTATTATGAAGCATGTCGGGAATTATCATCATCCCAATGTTCTTTAGTTTTACTAATATGGTCTCTGTTATTCTTTTTGGAGGAATGTTTTTATTCAATACAGGAGATCTTTCAGGAATAGTAATAAGTTGTTCCAGGCCAGATACATCACTTATCTGAGCCCTGGAATCGCAGCAATTGCAGTCAGTTTGGCCAAACGCTTCAAAATCCTCTTTTATAACAGCAGGTGTCAGAGACTCCTTGATCTAGTGCTGAACTGCTCTATCATTCAGTATCAGCATCATACAAGTACCAGCAGGAACCTTTGTCAAAGCAAGTTATGGTTCTGTCTTAATATCAAACTAATTCCTCCAAATTTACCTGTAAACATACATTTCAAAAAAAGAACATGGTCAGCTCTTCTGACAACCTAGCTTCTCCACTTTCATGTGATGGAACAAATGGTACCAGTTTTCTTTTATTTTTCCCTAATGGAGGCTACGCCTCTGCCATTCCTGCAATATTTCACCATGGAATAAGATAGGTGTAATGCTTCTGCATGATCATCATATATATTCCTGTAGTTCTAACTTTCTTAAATGGTCCATATTATAATGCATCAACAACTAGGCCCTGCCTAAGTCTGCTATGGAACCATTTAATTACAACCTTTTGTCATGGCCTTTTCTTATACACAACCCTTTTTCAAATAAAAAAAGTCAATAAAATCAATCTTACCACATGTAAAGGAAATCTAAAGAGGTTACAATGAATAAGGCATTTGAATATGGCACACTTTTAGATTTGCCCACTGTCCCAGACTGATTTCTGTAGTTATATCTTATAAAACACAGCACAAGTCTGACACCGCTTCCTGCTCTTATGAATATTTTTTTTTTAATGGCAACGAGCAGCGTACTCTTTCGTTAAGGTCACATGCCTTGGCCAATCGGACTAAGCCTATCTTTATTTTTGAATTAACTTCAAAAAAAAATCTCACACTACTATGTGTTACTATCAACAACTAGATTCGTATATCTAAGTTAGCCAATCATACCTCGGCTTCCTTCAAAATCAAGCCAATCCCCTACTTCGTATTATCTTAGCCTTCTTTCACCTACGTGTTTTAAAAAAAAATCATGCAATTCCATCCAAGCAGATATGACTCGACATGACGGTATCTCTGTTCTCTATATGTTTTATTACCAATATTTAATTATCTAATGGACTATTTAAACAACCAATTACATATTCTTTGTCCACAAGTCTTCAGAAACCCGAATATACAATTATCATGAGACTAGATGACTTATTTAAACATACTGTCTTTTTTCGATCTTAGTTGTTTATTTTTAACTAACATCTGTCCGCATCTTTTTAACTGTACTATTAGTATAAAGTCAGGAGCTCAGACGTAAAACAGTAGAGTATCAGGTTTCCTAATAAGAATTAAACCTGTTTTCGAAACCTAATGTCGTGTCGTTAGTTTTTCATCACTGTTTATTTGAAAATCAGGCCATGCAAACGGTGTGCGAGATGGCTTACACAGCGAGCGGCATAACTGCATGCGTCCCTCAGTGCATCTCTCTCTCTCTTAGTTCGTCCGTCTGTCTTTCTAAGTTCCTTGTGCGTGTAATTACACTAATGTTAGTTTTAGTATCTAGGTCATTGAGAAAATACAGTACATATTTTATAGGGGGTGTGGAGATACAATTATTTGAAGAATTTAGCAGGGAAAGCAGAGATTTTGCGTTCATCCCTTCCGGCGTTATTAATCTCAGGCTTATGTGCTATTGTGAAAGCACTGGTCTTGCTCCATTCTTCTTTCTTTCGTATATTTGCTTTCTGCTTTACATTTATGTTCTAATTTATATATGGGTATTAGAATTTTTAACCACAGGAATAGATAGATGATACGGAAAACGCAAATAGTTCGAATTAGGGGACCACACATATTTTTTTGGGTGAAGAGTTTAGCCAGGGGGATAGCAGTAACGAAAACTCAGTGACATCATAATGTTTTAAATGGGTCACAAACGGCTATATACTCGTATAATGTAAAATAAGTGTAACAGGCAGTTACAGTACAGTACGGAAAAAGTGGTAGCTACAGAAGAAGTAAATAAGAAAGTGAGTGCGGGTATGATGATGCTCAGTAGGTCATGATGGAGTGACTTACAATGGTTCACATATAGAGCTGGATATGAGAGAATACATTAAAGATTGAGCTCTGAAACAAAGTAGGCAACAGAGAGGTTGAGAGTAACAATGGTGTGTGAAAGGTATAATAAATTGTGGATGAAAGAAGCTTACAATACATACTGAAGTCACAGATTGTTATGCTTATACAGTGTGGTGTTGTAGTTAGTATAATATAATTGCAATATGAGGATGTAGTGGGAAGAAGGTGATGAATGTATAAGGGATTATGTTACATGGGTAGAATTATGAGGTGTATTCCATTTATATATTAGTGTATGGTAATACTGGTCGCGGGAGCACAGATTAGGTTCTTGGGGTAGAGATAGGCATATTAATCAATGAGAGAGAAAAATTTGTCTTGGGGGACAAATCTGTTTTTAGGATAAGGAGGGTAATGTGATAGGAAAGGGAGATAACTGAGATTAGAAAAGCGAGGGATAATTAGTGGATAGGGGGGACTTGGTTCATACGTCGTCACAAGCGGTATATAAGTCTTTGAGCTGACAACAGAGACACGACTTCACTCTTCGTTTTTGCTCAGGTAACCAGCTGTGAGCAGGTTAGGTTAGACTAATCGTAGCGACCATCTGTAAAGTAATGACCAGCTCAGATAACATTGTATTGTCGGTAAAGCTGCAGTTTTCAGAAAAGAAGATAGAGAAAAGATGTTTTCACGACAAGTAGAGTCCACGTCGAGCTGTGTAAAAATATGTCGCCAGCGGTTCATTCAAGAAACATTGGTAAGCAAAACTTTCGAATAGTTAATCACGTGCAGATAGTCAAGAACAAGTGTTTAGAAGCAGTGAGCCAGTGTCGGACGCACAGGGCAGACTTTATAAAGATCAGTTCTTGGTGGTGACCCAGTTAATATCTCGAAGCCAAACTGAATATATTGAGAACAGCCAATAATCAAGTATAGAAAAGTAGACAGTGTTGCACTAGTCAGCAGAGGTGAAACGTTAATAACTACTTCCTGACCAGTGAATTACGTGCTATATGAAAGGTTAACGTAGAAAACATGTGTATTCTTATTACCTGTATAATCAGGCACGGAGATGGCCAACTGTCATTATGATATTGATAACAATACATGAATTTTGTTGTCAGCCACGAGTCGACCAGTCACTGCAGTCATCATAGTTGTCTGGTCATTAGGTATCACTCAGTAGTCACATTAGCAAGACAAGCCCAATAATTAACGTGACAGACAAGCGTGCACAGGAACAAAGACATGTCACTATTATCATCGTTTAATTAATAACGGGAGCATAACAGGGTCAGTATATAAACGTTCAACTTCACAAGCCTTGAACCTGGGTTGCAACTATCACAAGAAAAATTCCACTGAGTACATCAAGGTGGGGATTAAACGAGCTGAGATTAATAATTGCTTAATTCTTCTTAAAAGGTGCGGATAAGATATAAGTTAACAATTGCCCTGCCTAATGCGGCATTGTTCTTGACTTCTGAAATATCTTATGAAAACTCCCTTGAGATAGAAGCATCATTATTCTTATATCTACAACTCTGCCAAGAGTAATCTTGTGCGAAGGTAGACAACTTTAAAGACCCATACTAGATACTCTTGAGTTTTGGCCACTGTTAAACCACTACTGCAAAGCAGGGGAGGCAATGCCGTGACACGGAGCAATCGTTTGCCAAATGAAGTAGCCTAACAAAATTGAAAGCGTGACCTATGGCAACCGAGAAAAACACAAACCTGAAGAGCATGTTCAGATATATCTTCTTCTTCTTCTTCCGTCCTTAGCCACCGACCGTCAAAGCAGTCAGTGGCCATTACGCCTAGTGGCGTCTTAGGGCAACAGCAGATAGGTTTTCTTTGCCATTGTTTCCCATCACGCCTATTGTTCAGATATATACAGAGATTTAATAAGCACCCTGCTTTAATCGTGATTTCTCTGGAGTATTTTCCCTCAGATTCTTATTATGTGTGAATGTGTAGCAAAATGACTAACCTGAAATATCAGGACAAAATTGTGATCATATAATCCAGTAAACAATATAGAGATAAACATGACTCATTTTCTTTTATTGTTAGCCTGCCTGAACAAGATTGGTAAAGTAAATGTTTGTGAGAGGATGAACGACTTTTTCAGGAACAAGCCCCTAAACTCTCACTATTATGTAAAGCGATGTAGTCGTAAAGAACGTAGAAATACATATCTACTTTTTAAAGCAAATGAACATCTTAGAAGAGAACGTAAGAATTAAGCTATCGATCTGAACAGATATTTTCTTAACCCGCCACAGGCTGTCTTTACCAGGAACCTGCAGATGGAATAATGATGTCACTGAAAGGCACGAATATGGAGAAAGAATTTAAGAAAATAACTAAAAAGTGAATAATTCTGTTGGCACATTTTTCTATCTCCAACCGGAAGATGCTTTCCATATTCTAATTTTTGATTTAAAATAAATTCAACAGTTTCGATCATCGTGCAAAATTTCATTTTGTTGAAATAACTCCTTCATGTTCAACTGATACCCCAATAACTTTGGATGCGTTTTTCTCAAAACAAGCTTTAGTACAGATGGAATAAAGCAGTAAAAGGGCGATACGCGGTATATTCAATAAATTATTGAAGAGCGCATGTCAGCGCAGACGAAACTTGTCCTTGTCAAGACTGGTTTGTTGTGGTTTTAAGGACTATCTTCGATGTACACGGACAACTCCATCAGTGCTCCGATCTCCTCCCTTAGATCACACAGGGAGGATCTCAGCATAGTGCAATGGAGTATAGTAGCAATGGAGAGAATCCCAATATGTGTATTAAGGAATCACACATTCTATAAATATTTTTGTAGTGGGTAAGTCTCTACGTTTTAAATTTTGCCAGGGCATTGACCTTATATCCTCTTTACAATTTGCAACTGCCGAGGGATTTTTAACGTGCGCAACTTGCACACGTGACTTCCTATTTGTTCATCCTCGTCATAGAAGGCTAGGCATCCGATCTCATTACCTAGGAGACCAGGGGAGGGTGGATTTTGACATGATTAGAATCATTGGTAAAGATGTCTATGCTGAATATGTTTGTGGATTACTGTTTAGAGTTTGTGTCCAAATTGTCCTCATTCCACACGAACTGCGTAAGGAAAATTCTTGGAATATAAACACTGACGTGATAAGTAAGTTGTGATAGGAAACTCTTTACAGAGCGATACAACAGGAGGCAATCTGATCATCAGAAGTAGCCCCCCGTCCGACAAGTGTTTCGCCCCAGTATACTTCTTTACACTCTAAGGGGGGCGGGCCCACTTGGGTCATGACTCCCAAGCGTCTCAGCCTCCTGTTGTCTTGTATCGAAAATGAACCCATTTCACTTATGATAAGCAACTGTAAATTCCACAACTCCGCCAGCCGTGAAGGCAATTGTGAAAGTAACAAAGAGAACACAAATTATTCCGTTCGTTCCGTCGCACATCACAACTAAGGACACACACCGAGACACCTGCGCGAAGCCAACGAGGCAAGCCACTGCGAGCTAGCAACTGAAATTCTGTGCCTAACACCTCTTATAATAATATACGCCGCCTGTCGCCCCTCAATCACAGCCCTTTCACTAGTACACCAAAAAACGCAACGTATTCTTGGTTTTTTTTTTTTTGTACCACAGAGTTTACGGTCTCGATTTCCGTTGCCCATTGCTGTTGTTCCACAGCCAGCACGATGCCTTTTCGGCAGTTTCACTAAGCCCCTTCAGTGCCCTTGTTCTCGACTGTCCACTCAGCCCCAACATTTCAAAAAATCATACACTGATGCAGCCACAAGCCCTCTTGCGCCCACCTCAACAGCCATTACCATTGCAGTGAACCCATCGTGTCTCAGATCCGCGACCAGATCATTATACTTGGCCGCTTTGAACGAATGTTGCTCGTCCAGTCTGAATTCAAATGGCACGGTCAGTTCAATCAGTATAACCTGAATCGCTGCTGAAGAATGAAGCACTATATCCGGCCGTCTCCGCGATTTTCTGATACTCTCTGGAAATGCCCCTCGTCGAGGTAGGACTACCGTCATCTCCCAGTCGTTTGCACAGTCAAGAAGAGATGGTAAACTTCTACCAGGTTTACTCGTTTTGGGATGTGCTGACTTTCCTGCCCTCAGAAAGTATGTATTTGCGGTGTTCGGCCTGGGTATGCTATTCGCCTTCATCCTTGCCAGATCTATTGTCGCAGCAAGCTCATTTAGCACTTTGTTGTGGCGCCAAGTGTATCGCTCTTGCTCTAATGACACCTTACACGCTGAGAGCACGTGTCTGTCTCCCCTGGCACAGGGGGGAATGTTCATCATCCTACTTTCCCCATTTCACAAGGTTTGTGGGCGACGGCATCAGGTCATACATTGCTCTAACAACGAAGCTGAGCCTAAGGGGTGCCATATGCCATATATCATTCCAAGTCAAGGACTTCTGCAGGGCTCGTTCTCATGTAGTCCATTGGCCTTGTTGGATCTGCTGCACTGCTTTTTGCTACCTCTTATCATTCTCAGCTCCTCGTATCTCCTGAACTACCATGTCTCTGCGCTCCCTACCTGATGCCTTGGATCACCAGCGGATGTCTCAATAACCAAATCCCCGTCTATTCGTTTGTGTGTATCCGATTACCTCCCTCAGTTTGAGCGACTCTTGGGCAGCATCAACAGCTTCTTCCACTCTCCACTTCCTTCCAGTTTTCAATGTGGGCTGAATGGACTTAACGACGTCATCAGCTGACTAGCGTAGCATCATTGCAAGCCTTTCTTTTCCAACTTTGTACTCTTCAACAACTGACTAGAAGGGAAGCAGAAGTTTTTACTTTTTGCAGTACAGTGCTACATCTGACAGACCTTGTGGAACACCTAGCCATTTCCTCATGAACTTGTTGACCTTCTGCTCTATAGCTTTTACTGTACTTGTGCTTATTTCATTTATAAGTAGTGGCCACAGCAACTTCGGTATCAACATGAACTGGAGGCACCACAGTTTGAACTTTCCCAGGAGTCTGCTTTGGTCTATGATCTGTAGTCCTCTGATTGCCATTTCTATTGTCTGTTGCACTGCCTTCGAGTCTTTTAATGAGGCATCGTACACCCTGCCAAGATTTTTAACAGGTTCCTCAATGACAGTAGGGATTCTTTGGTTAGAAACCATGAATTTGACCTCTGTTATCTTCCCTCGCTTTACTGATAGGCTTCTCGACTTCTTGGGTTTGAAGCTCATTCTGCACCAGCTGACTAGTTCATCCAGGCGTGTTAACATCCTCCGGGCCTGATGTTCATCTGATGTCAGAATTGTTGTGTCATCCATGAATGCTTTGAGCGGTGGCATGTGACACATTCCACCGAGCTTTGGACCGATGGTCATTCCTTCAGCCTCATTGAGGATTACCTGCATAGCCATCACGAATAGTATCGGAGAGATGGTACATTCCATCGCAATTCCAACCTCAAGGCCAATCCACTTCGTTGTGTACTCTCGGGTTGAAAATAGACAGAAAACCCTGCGAAATACAGCTTCAGCATTGCCGCAATCTCTTGTGTAACATGATACATTTCTAGGGCCTGCCACAGCATCTGATGTGGAACGGATCCATAAGCATGTGCTAGATCCAACCAGATTACATGGAGGTTTTTTATGTCAGACTTCGCCTTTTGGATTGCTTCTCAGATCATTGTGGCATGCTCTAGACATCCTGGTGTACCTGGGATAACTCCTTTCTGAATGGTAGTGTCAATATACCCATTTGCCAGGAGGTATGTAGTGAGCCTTTTCGCCATCACTGAGAAGAATATCTTCCCTTCCACATTAAGTAGTGAGATTGGCCTGAACTGACTGATGTCTGTGGAATTTTGTTAATTCGGGATGTAGACTCCGTTCGCCTTTCTCCATTCCTTGCTTACAAGCTGGGTTTTCCACGCATTCTTCAGTAAACGGAGCAGTCGTTTGAGCACCTCAGGGCATCTCTTATACACAACATATGGAACACCATTAGGACCTGGAACTGACTTGCACCGAGCTTTCTGGAAACGCTTTCTACCTCTTGCACCGTTTGGGGCTTGGTGTTAAATTCAGCTCCTGGCTTACTCTGCCAATTAAGTCCTGCCATGCTGCTGAGCGGCTCATCTTTGCGACCATCTGAATATGTCATTCTGGGGTTTTCTTCCAGGTCTTCTTTCCTGATGTTTAGCGTACCCGACCGTGGCTGCTCAAACAGTTCTTCGGCAAACTTGAAGGGCTCCCTGAAGAATCTTTCCCTATCCCTTCAAGTCTTCGTTCTCTTCCTGCACAACCCTTCTGCTCTACAAAGGGCATTATGTTGGCCTTTCAGGTGCCCCCCAAACCTGTCGTAAACCTTCCTTCTCAGTGGCAACTGCGTTCTTGAACAGTTTTCAGGCATGCTTCCTATGTTTCCTGATGGGTTAATTTCCCTTGTCTCCCTGACTCTGAACACTTTGCGACAGTGCAGATATATTATGTCGCCGAAGATTTCCAGCTTCTTCTCCAAAGTTATCTGCTTCAGGTTGTTATCCAACTCTTTTGTCAAGGCTTCGTTAAGCTGTTCCCAAAGCCCTTTTGCACTGGCAGGTGGAAACTTGATTGCATCTCTCTTCCCGTCCAAGAAGTGTGTGAGCTCATCATCAGGCTAATCAACTTGAATGTAGTTAGCACTGTGGATTGACTCCTGGCTGCGTTCTTCTAACGTCTTATCCGTCGAGACAGAGCATGTAAATATAGTAATCCAATAACTGACAGTGCTGTTTAGCGTAGATACTGATTTTTGTCTGTGTATCTGTTTCTTTTTGACCAACGTTTTAGCCTATTGTTGTTTGTGTGGTTCCCACTCCTCTCAGAGAATATCATCTCTAATGCCATGTTAGTTGTGTATGTAGAAGAAACTTCAGTTTCTCCTTCTTTTAATTTCCTACTTAATTTTGTTAACTCTATTCAAGTGGGGCCTAAAAGTCTGATCACAAATTTCTACTCTGTAAATTGCTAATTAAACATGGCATGTGCAAGAGTAGTTTCTTCCATTATTTTTTTCTTAACCAGCGATACTTGGGCTTTCAGCCCTTCGGCCCAATGACATGTCATTGCGAGGCTGCGGCGCCTGTGGACTTTCCTTCCAATCCGGTCAGAAGCTTCGCTTTTTCCTATCCACAGAGGGTTTATCTCCAGAGCCGGTCAGGTTATTCAGTCAAAATCCCGGTCTACGACACTCTTTCAAATGCCTACGCCCGGGCTTGAACTTTGAACACCTGATCGCCAGTGCAATGTGGTAATCATTACACCAGCGCTGCTCGCTTCTTCCATATTTAAAAATAAAAATGGCTTTTAAGCCAACCTTTCTTTAAAACTGGCTTAAGCCAAAATGGGATGTAATTTGTCTGCGGCAGGCACAGTACATTTAATTTAAATAAAGGTTGTAAATTGATTTTAATTTTGCTATTTTCAACATGAAAATGTATTGCGATGTTGAATTGTAAAGTTACTAAAAACTATAGGCCAAAGCAATAAGAATAAAAATAGAGCCTGCTCAGTCACTGTCCACCACTGCGTGCGCTAACATTGGCAGTCACTGTCCACCACTGTGTGCGCTAACATTGGCAGTCACTGTCCACCACTGCGTGCGCTAACATTGGCAGTCACTGTCAACCACTGCGTGCGCTAACATTGGCAGTCACTGTCCACCACTGCGTGCGCTAACATTGGCAGGCTAGAAATTTTATGTTCTTTTTTTCATTCTCAATCTCTCACAGAACCTCTAGCGACCTCTCTCGGGATTCCTAGGGTACTGTAGAACCTCGGTTGAGAAACCCTGGTCTATATCAAATAAGCCGATAATCAACGTATCCATGTTATGACATTGTTGATGGTTTAAAAAAAAAAAGGATCCCGTTATACGCCCATTGAGGAATATTGGGAATATGGTGTTAGGCCCATATTTTCTTGACCGTCGGCACACTAGGGGTGATGTGGTCAGCATCACGCGCACCGTCTTAACCTTCCCAGAGCTGCTCTGGTACCCATTTAGGGCTGGGTCGACCCAGGAGCCGTTTGCGGCCTAAAGAAATACCACCTCACCTGGGGATCGAACCATAGACCACTGAGCTATGAAGCCAGTGCATTAACCACTATGCTACCGCGGCTCCCCCATGGTTACTTTGTTTCCTACTAAAGTTACTCGCCTTTATGCTAACTTTCTCTTTTCTGTTTTTCTGCTTCTAATGACATGGTTGATTAAAACGTGTCGAGTTGTATCCAGTGTGTTCAGGCTTCGTGATTATGTGAGGATGTTTGACAGCCAGCAGTGTCTCATTACATTTACTACACACAACAGTAAATATCAACAGACATCAATAAATTTAGTGTCTGACAGGTCAAACATCTCTTTGTAGTAAGAAGACATTCTTGTAAATGACAAAAAGTACGTCAATGAAATCGTTGTACATCCTTAATGTTGTGTTTATCAGTAACAACTGTTTCTATGACTTTGTACTAGCAGTTTACCATCTCTTCTTGACTGTACAAATGACTGGGAGATGACGGTAGCTCTACCTGGTCAAGGGGCATATCCAGAGAGTATCAGACAATCTCGAAGACGGCCAGACATAGTGCAGTATTCTTCATCATCGCATCAGATTATAATGATTTAACTGACCGTGCCATTTGAATCCAGATTGGTCGAGCAACATTCGTTCAAATTTGCAAAGTATAATGATCTGGCCGCGGACCTGTGACACGATGAGTTCACTGTAAGGGTCATAGCGGTTGAGGTGAGTGCAAGAGGGATCGTGGATGCTTAAGTGTTTAATATTTTGAAACTGTCGGTGTTGAGGGGACAGTCAAGAACAAGGGCACTGAAGAGGCTCAGTGTAACTGCACAAAAGGCATCATGCTGGCTGTGGAACAACCGCAATGGGCTATGGAACTCGGGACAATAAACTTTAGCCCCACCTGTGGTACAGGAAACATCCAGCAAATTGCAATTTATTATTTTTTTAACAGCATTTTGTCAAGTACAGAAATGGTCAGTTTTGATAATGTATTACCATTAAGAGGTTACAGAGACCACATGTTTTGACTTGACCGACTTGTGCTTTAAGCACATAATTTGTAATTTTATTGATTAAAATAATTAAAATTTCCATAACAAAATATATTAAATAAGATATTTATACTGTTGAAATAACGTACATTGTTCAATCTATGTTATTATAAAATTTTCTGGAAATAATAATTTCAAAAAATACTTTTCTAAATAAACTTGTTACTTGTTTTCTAAAATAAGTGGTTCGCTTGTCTTAAAGTTACCTCCCTTATCAAATGAACGGCAAGCAAAGAGATCGTTATGTGCATTGACCTTGTGTGTGAGTGGTGTCTGTGTGTGTACTTTGTTAATTCATTATCATTGTGTGCACAATCCAGATCTAAGACACAATTAAATCATAAATAATCAAGGATGTAACTATGTGAACATTTCATCAACTGCTAAACACAGCACAGTAATTAAGAAAAGTGAATTATCTTTATACGCTCGGACCAAATTTAAAAAATCATTTAAAAGATGCCGTAAAAATTGGAATTATTAAAAAAAAGTGGATAACAAAATGAAAGGATGAAATTTCTCAGTTAACAAAGAAAACAAGTACACCAATAATTCAGAGTTATATGGAGAACATTGTATGCATTCCCCTCAGTAAACGGTATGTTGTCAAACATAATAAAGATGACTTAATGTTGTGATCATGAAGATCCTCATGTTGTCTTATTGTACTTCTAACTGTGTGTCTCACGCTACGAATATAGATGGATGTCTGAATAGGTATCGCCTATGGAATAATATCAATAAGGTTTTTATTACCAGAAAACAGAATATTCCCCACGAAGGATATTAACGCACTATTTCACATACGTTCTAGTGTACGCGTTTAGATTATCCAAAATTTCCTAACCCAAAAGGTCAAAGATTAACACTAGGGTGTAGAATAGACAGTAAAGAAAAGAACGAGGTTCCTACTTAAGCTATCCAGTAAAATGTAACAGTATTTGCAAAGAAATTAAAGGATGGTACAGTCTCCGTAACTGGAAAATATCCACTCTCACTCTGTCATTCGTTGCCACATCAATCACGCCTTACCTAAACTTGGTGTAACAATCTCTTGAACGTAAACATCCATGCACATGTATCATGATCCAGTAGTTCTGACCTCCAAATTGAGCCCTAGTCCCTCCACTAATAATTAATTTTTATAAGGGGGACGCTCAATTTGGTGGTTGAGTTCCTGGATATATATGTATTGTCACCTCGAATGGTTCACGTAGAAAAAAAAAAAGAAGCGATCTTGTGTTCACAGTAGACAGCAGTCAGTACTTCCAATAGCTGAAGAAAACTCTGGTTGCTAAAAAACTGTTAATTAAGATGATGATGATAAATCCTGTCGGCTCTCTCTGGGGTGAGTGCCGATTATGAAACAGCGTATTCTCCTGGATAAAATCCACTTGGGAAAACGACTGTCAGAAGTCGGGAAAAATGTTATGTATATTGCCACCGCAGGCAGTTCTCGTACATTGAATAAAACAATCTGGGAATTTGTAAGTCCAGTTACCTCAAATTTACAGTTAAAATGTTAGCTTGTCGCCTTTTGCATTTTCTGTTCACACCAGTACTCCTTTAAAATATTATTAAATAATGTAATGTATGTGAGAATGTACCCACATAATACTGTACTTTAGAAATGTGAGTCGTGAAAATGTACCCGCATACCACTGCACTTTAGAAATGTGAATTTTTTTTTTTCTGCTCAAAGACTTTTCCTTCCACAGAAGTGCGTAAGACAGTGTTATTATTATTATTTCATTTTCCACCAATAATGTATGGACATAAGCGAGAATGTGTTTATGTAATTTTTGTATTGATGATCGATGACACATTCAAAAATACAGATTAATTTTAGACGGATTGACCGCACGAGTGAGTGTCGGTATACAGAATTTATTTATTTTTATTTATTGTTTTATTTATTTTATTTTATTATTACTTTTTTCCCCCTAATTACTAGCTTGTTTGTTTCAAAAAAAAACCTACTCATTTTTTTTTTAATTATGATTGCATAATGTAAATGAATGCTGTTATGGTAACTTTATAATGTTGCATGACTTTAAATTAATGCTTAAAGCATCATGTGGGAATGAAAGGATATAGTATGCAAGATTAATGAGAGTGGAAGGGCAGAATGTTAGACGGGCCTGCGCGACCAATTCTTTACCCATCGAAAATAAAGTTCGTTCGTTCGTTCGTTCAGTAACTGAGAAAAAGACCACAATAGAAAAAACCGCTGGCCGCTGGTTTTGATCAAGCCTAATTTAGGAAGAAACAAAACATTTAACCAAAATGACAATATTCTTTGCTATCAAGCGTAAGGTATGATCTCGTATCATCTCCGTCACCTAATTAAATTAAAAGGCACACGGTGTCTTAGCCTAACTTATCGAGCTTCGCTTAGCGAGTACAGGTTGGGTTTCAGGCATGCAGCCTACCCCTCCGACCCGGTAAAACAATCAGCACACAATGTCAGTTATAATTTAATTATGACTATGCGCCCTTAACACATATCGCCTGTCATTACTAGCTAGTTGATTGACGGCGTCCATCGTTTTGTCACATGATATTAATACTAGTCATTTAAAAATTTACACACAATGGAATATAAGGCGCATTCTACTCCGTCACTTTATCCTTCACTCATAGCAATATACCTAGTCAGCTATCCCGTATCTTATGGTGTAAAGAAATGGTTGATGAATTTTACATTACTGAACCACTGGTAAGAAAATATCTATGCGTTTGCTATTTCTCTAGTCTTAACGCTGGGAAATCGCAGTGAATACAAATGGTAAAACTTTAAAACATTTAACACTTAAGCACAACTTACACGTTTGTTACCGGGGCCCGAAAGAGGAGCAAAGAATAGTGTGACAGGGGCACCAGTCTTGCCCTCTAAGTATGTACCCGTTTTACATACTGGGTAAAGTTTATTTTATATTTTTATCTTTTCTCTTTTTCCTTTTAATAAGTGTTTCTGAAGAGTCATAAAACGAGAATACTGGTTTGGTTCACCAGAGGTATAGATTCTCTTCGATAATTTACGGGACCCAGGTTTTTATTGATTCGGTTTCCTTGGACTTTGTGTGACATATAATGTAGTACTCTTTCATCAGAAATCATCCAAACTAAATGAAGAACTTTAAATAAAATTCAACGGTCCAATGATGTCCGCCATAATCCATGATAGAAATTCCAACGATAACTTTATTTTACAAGTCTTCCAATATTCACAGACGATTTGATCATATAATTATAGTGTCGGTTGCAGATTAAAATGTCCTACTCTATTATATTACGTTGGAAACTGGTACCAAAGAGTATTTGGTATTATTCCAGTTTCGTATGTAGCTGTTGTGTAATGCAGAATGTCATCGTCAAAACCAACTAAGAAGCTGGTGTATTTTGAACGATGGGAGAGTGGAAGACAATTAGGGAGCTAATCTCCAAAATAATATGTTCCAAAAACCTATTCTAACAATGTTCGATCTTAAACACAAATGACTGTTTGTCATTGACGTATATCAAATCGAGCGAATTCATAATATATCAAATCAAGCGAATTCATAATATATCAAATCGAGCGAATTCATACCATTTCTGCATCAAAGCAAGAAATCCACTGTCTAATGTCAGGGGATAAACTAGCTTGAGTCTATCTGAGTCTACTTCTACATCGGTCTGTCTCAAAATCACGACCATCTCGTTGCAAGGTCAGTAGCTAAAGACTGCTAAACATTAGTCTTCATAACGGATGTCTTTTTTTTCAATCAATCTATTGGCTAAAACCACTGGTTACAATTATGTGTGCACCATTTATGTATATGTCATCGTTACTGCACTAGTAACGTTAACGGCATCTTGTCGTCATTTCCTATAACTGTCTTTTGTGTCTATGTTAAGTTTCTTTTGTTTTATAGGTTAATTATGAATTACGTCATCAGTCTCTGTTGTCTCTTATGTTAGATAGAATTAAGGGTATCTTTTATATAATGACGTCATCAATCCGTTCACATATGTCCCCATGCCATAAAAATGTATCTCAAGAGACATTTTCCGGTACTATCAGTCAGTCTATCTATGTAGCATCTTAATTTTAGAGTAATAATAATAATAAAACACTTCATATCGTGCATGTATGGGGAAAACCTAAGAGCGAATGTCTGAAAACTCGGCATTGGTTGAAGTATCACATAGAACAGGTCGTAAATGTGGCAAGGACCTCTTCATTTGGTTTAAATCCTGATGAAGGACTTGTAGAAAGACAACATAGGCATCAACTGTTCGGCTTCATAACACGATAAAGAGCCCAAGGTTTCTTAAAGCTGGATCAGTTTCAGTAAGGTCTTTGAGTGATGAGTAATAACGTAGTCGTGGAGTCAGATACTCCCCTTACAAACTAGAATCTAGTTGAATCACGATGTATGAAATTTGTCGTAGCTCCGCAAAGGTTTATGTAAAGGGGAAACGTTTCTGCCAAAATGCAAGTTACAGTTTGTCAGCTAATAATGACATGAGCTGGGATAAAAGCATGCCCTTATTCACGTGGGGTGAAACATTGCGAGGAACTTGAACTGTAGGTGTGAGATGTGAAGAATCATCAATAATCATGTCTACATCACACAAGAGGCGTGAGGATTTCGTTTGTCTTCTACGTTTTTTAGGTTTGACATATAATTAATCTTGCGAAAATTTCGGAAGCTTGGCTACAGGGATGGAATCGGAAAGTGAAGAATCGTATCTCCGTTTATCTGCTACTTTTCGCGTTTCGTTCATGTCCATGAAGGTGGTATCCGAAGCTGTAGTCACTGAATCGTTTTCTGAAACTACGGGTTTGGAGCAATCGATATCGGATGGTGTTGATAGTGTAGATTGAGGAAAATCAAGATTCATACTTGTTTCATTATGTTCGATTCTTTCATCATCAGCAATACGTTCTTGTCTTGAAATGAGACGCTGTCTAAGTTCTTGTAGGGGAACGTTATCTTCACTTAATGACGAACTTCTACAATCTTTAGCTCTTTGAATCGCATGATCCAAACAATGTGGTACAATTTCTGACTCTGAGGAAGAATGTTCTGATGTGTCCACTGCATCCGAAGAAGATGAAGAAGAAGATGGAGGTTGGGCTAACGTAGATAAACGAGTTGGTCTCTGGAACTGCGCCTCAGGGATATCAAGCGGTGCTCTAATCATTCTCATATTTCTGAGTTTAAAAATTTTACACGTTCCTACATATTCTTTGATATCTTTTATCATAGTTGGCCAATAGTATCTCTTTGTAATGACGTCGAGAGTTTTATCGCGTCCGAAGTGACCATTTTCGTCGTGAAATTGTTTCAATACAGTTGGTACCAATGATGTGGGTATACATTTTTGCAGTAATCCATTTTCTCGGGGACTGACATGATATAAAATATTGTCTTCTGGTAGTATCACATAGTCTCTCTTTTCTTTCGGATTGGTACGTACTTGTACTATAATCTTGGTTAATGCTTCATCTTTCAGTTGTTCTTTCTTGAAGATTAGACTCTGTTCAAAATCTCTAGATTCATCGCCATCATCAGTTCTCGAGTTCTCCGTAGGTTGTGTTTTCTGTTCTTGACTATCAGGAGGCCCAGTGTCTTGACTATGTTGGATGAAGTCAATGGCGGACATTTCTTTCGCATTATCATCTATTTCAGTTAAGTCTTGTGGTTTCAGATCGTCCACGTCTGTAGGTTCAGGATATGGTATTCTCGATAATAAATCTGCACATGTGTTTAGTCTACCAGGTAAATACTCGATCTTGGTATCGTAATTTTGCAAATTGATAGCCCATGTCTGAAGCTTTTTTGGTTGTTCTTGGAGTTTAGTAAGCCAATTTACTAGAGGTTGGTGATCCGTTTTTATGATAACCGACGTTCCTCTGATATAAAAGTCAAACTTCTGCAAAGCATAATGAATTGCATAAGCTTCCTTCTCCGTTGTCGTCCATTTTCGTTGAGTTCTGCTTAAGGCATGTGAAAGAAAGGCTATCGGTTTTTCTTGAAGAATATTGGCAATCACTGGTGGTTCATTTGGTGATATTTCTTGTACTAAACACGCTCCTATTGCAGTGTTGGAAGCATCACTATAGATGATCATGGGTTTTGTGATGTCTGGATGTGCCAGAAAAAGTATTGTAATTAGTGCTGACTTTAGGTAGTCAAATGCTTTCTGACATTTTTCTTCCCACCTGAATTTTGCATATTTCCTGGTTAAATTCAGCAAAGGTTCGGCTACTTTTGAGAAATTGATTATGTGTTTTCGATAGTAAGCACAACATCCTATGAATCCTCTCACTTGCCTTACATTCGTTGGTGGAGGTATCTTCTGTATTGCTGCAATTTTATCGTCATCTGGTCTGATTCCATTCTGATTTACTATGAAACCTAAATATTTGATCTCTTTTTGTAGAAAGCTGCATTTACTCAATTTTAACTTCACTTTTCTTTCTTGGTGACTATTACTATAGGGGATGACCATGGTGAGCGGGATCTTTCAATAATACCAGCCGCTAACATTTCCTGGATAGCTTTCTCTACGATTTCTCTATTTTTTAGAGGAGTATGATATGGCCTCAGACTTATTGGTTCTTCCGATGTAGTATGTATTTCCATTGTGACGGTATTTGTTCTCTCCAACTCCATATCAGAGATTGCAAATACATCTTTATGTTTCTTTATGAAATTCTCCAGTCTATTCTAAAATTCTTCAGTAGTATGTAATTGTTCTAGTAAAACTTTCATCCTGTCTGGATTTTCATCATTGTTGTTTTTGAGAAGACTGTATTGATTTCTCGTCATTTGGTTCTGACAAGCTGGTTTTGAGGGATAATATGATTTGTTATAAAATTTGCCACTTCTTCTATTCGGCCAAGCAGAAACTGACTCCACAGTATAATATCTGCTTTTAGAGGAGTAACATTTACTCTTCCTTCCATATGTCTCGTTTAATATGTCTCTATCTCTTTCATCAAGGTATGGATCGAAATTCGTGCATTTCTCTCTTGTGTCTGTTTCTGAAATCTCATTCGAAATACATTTTCTGTGATACTCTCTTCTCTGGGACTGGAGGGAGGAGATGGGATAGGGACGCTTCTTATTCCCCGAAGGAAATGTGTTTGGAAAGGTTTTGGATGACGTTTGAGTAGAGAGGTTCACATAATCGTCCTTGTAACTTGATAGTTTGTGGGAGATCTCATCCTTTGGTATTTGAACTTGTCCTACAGTCTTTCCTCTTGGGATAGTAAGAGTGGTTCCTGAAGAGTTAACAATCATAATAGGAAAGTCTCTGTTCTTACTCACTATTACAATGCCATCTTGTATTTCCACATGTGGATCATCCGTTTCTTCATTCTCCATCTGAGATACATAGATTGTCTGTCCTATATTTACATAAGGTGAGTTTTTTATTCGAGCCTTTTTTACAATGATAGAACTTGGCTTCAAAGTTACTCGAGCGGTAGTTCTTATCAACGTAGCGATATGTACGTCATTTTGTAGAGGTATATAACTGCCATTTATTCTGAGCTGTTTCAAATCAAAGTATATTCTGGCATTATTTTTTCTAAGGAAGTCTCTCCCGATTATAAAATTTCTAGACAGTCCTCTCGTTATAATAAATGAGTGTTCTAGCATTTCTTCTCCCATCTTGAAATGTATATAGGCAGTTCCTAATGCTTTCAGATCTTGACCCGTTACTGATTTCATTCTTACTGTATGTCTTGAGAACTTCGTCATGTGTTTTATCTGATGGTACAACTTCTCTCTAATCAGACTAACCGTCGCGCCAGTGTCTATGAGAGCTCTGAAGTTTTGTTTTCCTATTTTTAAAATGCAAGAACAAGGGTCTGGGATAATATTTATGTAGGCTTGATCTTCTTTTAATGTCGCTGGTTTATCAGATAGAGATCGATTCTGCAGACCATCACATCCGATCTCTGTTAATGTGAGGTCCTTCCGTTTCCCATTCTCCTTGAGGTTGTTGGGAGTCATTTCTGTTTTGATGATGTCTTCTATTATTATTTGTCTGATAGTGATTTTGATACTGATAATTTCTATGATTTATTTCTGGTCTTGAATTGTTGTCCCCAAAATGATTTCTGGGCTGTGAATTTCTGTAATTTCCTGCTACATGTTCTTGACCTGCACAGTTAAAACAGACGGTGGTTGGTTGTTGGGGTTCTACATTGTGTATTCTGTAGTCTCTTCTGTGATTACTCTGTAGTGATGGACTTCTCTGATTCTGGTATGAGTTATTGAATGATCTTCTGTGATGTTCTTGATTTCTGTCCCATCGATGTCTCGAATGATCAATTTTCATAGGTTGGTGCATTTGTTTATCATGTTGGGTATGTTGGTATTCATACTCTGGTAGCGGACACCTTCCAATCCGTTGTTGGAATCTTTTCTTCACATTCTCCTCATAAACAGCTAATTGTATTGAGGTAGTTATTGACTGAGGATCTTTTCTGAGTAGATGAATTTTCAGTGAATCAGAATACAGTCCGTCCACAAAAATTCCGACTAGATGTTTTTCCAGATCAGTTTATGGAATGTTATTTCAAACAAAAGCATCTTCGGCGAGGTTTAATAGCCTATCTCCGTACATTTGAACACTTTCCTGTCGATCTTGCTTTATTCTTCTTAACATCGTCCACGCGTGCTCAGCGTCGGTAATCTCTGAGTATCTTGATACCAATATTTTCTTGAGTTCTACAAAGGTCTCCATCGGAAATGCCTTTGCCCTCCTTCGGACAAAATCTGTGACCAGTCCCTCTGACGACAAAAAAATTATTTTCTTCTTGTCAATGTCTGAAGTTGCATCTATCAAGTAGGCGAATTTATCCACATCAACCATCCATTGTCGAAATCTTTTCGAATCCCCATTGAACGGTGTGATAAAGTTTTTTATATTGTTAAATTTCGCATGTTGGTGAACACGTTGAAGAGTGTTAGTCATGTTACGTAATGCCATTAGGTTTGTTTCATTTGGATCCACTGGAAGTTGTATTTGATGTGCATTCATTTCTGGTTGATTTTGCTGTAGGTTCTGCATCATTAATGCCTGTTGTTGGTTATGCTGCATTTGCAAAACATCCATGTAATTATCCACGTGTGGGTTCGGTTGCGTCATTTTCTAGCAGTCCACCGAATCCTGGTTGTCGCGGCTCCAATTTACCCTCTCTCATGTGACAGGTGCACCAGTCTTGCCCTCTAAGTATGTACCCGTTTTACATACTGGGTAAAGTTTATTTTATATTTTTATCTTTTCTCTTTTTCCTTTTAATAAGTGTTTCTGAAGAGTCATAAAACGAGAATACTGGTTTGGTTCACCAGAGGTATAGATTCTCTTCGATAATTTACGGGACCCAGGTTTTTATTGATTCGGTTTCCTTGGACTTTGTGTGACATATAATGTAGTACTCTTTCATCATAAATCATTCAAATTGAATGAAGAACTTTAAATAAAATTCAATGGTCCAATGATGTCCGACATAATCTATGATAGAAATTCCAACGATAACTTTATTTTACAAGTCTTCCAATATTCACAGACGGTTTGATCATATAATTATAATGTCGGTTGCAGATTAAAATGTCCTACTCTATTATATTACGTTGGAAACTGGTACCAAAGAGTATTTGGTATTATTCCAGTTTCGTATGTAGCTGTTGTGTAATGCAGAATGTCATCGTCAAAACCAACTAAGAAGCTGGTGTATTTTGAACGATGGGAGAGTGGAAGACAATTAGGGAGCTAATCTCCAAAATAATATGTTCCAAAGAACTATTCTAACAATGTTCGATCTTAAACACAAATGACTGTTTGTCATTGACGTATATCAAATCGAGCGAATTCATAATATATCAAATTGAGCGAATTCATAGTATATCAAATCGAGCGAATTCATACCATTTCTGCATCAAAGCAAGAAATCCACTGTCCAATGTCAGGGGATAAACTAGCTTGAGTCTATCTGAGTCTACTTCTACATCGGTCTGTCTCAAAATCACGACCATCTCGTTGCAAGGTCAGTAGCTAAAGACTTCTAAACATTAGTCTTCATAACGGATGTCTTTTTTTTCAATCAATCTATTGGCTAAAACCACTGGTTACAATTATGTGTGCACCATTTATGTATATGTCATCGTTACTGGACTAGTAACGTTAACGTCATCTTGTCGTCATTTCCTATAACTGTCTTTTGTGTCTATGTTAAGTTTTTTTTTTTTATAGGTTAATTATGAATTACGTCATCAGTCTCTGTTGTCTCTTATGTTAGATAGAATTGAGGGTATCTTTTATATAATGACGTCATCTATCCGTTCACATATGCGCAGAAATGCCTCTTGACCCCAGAGTTCAGCTCAAAAAATAGACCGACATAGAAATACAAAGATACAAAGATATAAGACCGAATCACCTTAAATAGTCAAGGAATAAATATAAATTCGTTCCATAAACATTTTAAGAAAGACCAATCTGTTTCTGACCATACCAGACGCAAAATGACGTAAATCTAGTATTCATACGCCAGATTGAGACACAAGAACAGATATCCCATATAACCGAATATAACATCGATCAATCAGGGTTCTGTCCCTTAGACTAAGAATCCTTGATTCTCAAATAAAATACTTTTCATCAGACAAATAGTTATACAGGGTGTCCATGAAGTCTCTTTACAATTTAACAAATTTATTACAAAGGCAATTGATGAGATATCTTAATCAGATTTGTTCTATGTACTCAGTGGTTATCAAAGTTTTTAATCACATACCTTTATCGTATTTCAGGTACCCTGTTGATGAAAGGGGTACTGTTTAATAAACCCCTACAAAAATGGCTACTCCTCAAGAGAAGGCACAATGTGTATCATAATTTATTGAAACAAAATCGGATAGGCTGACTCAGCGAAACTACAGAACTAAGAATGGAAGAGATCCAACGTCACGTCCGTCAATTCGTGCATGGCACAAGACATTTATGGAGACAAGGACAGTGTTGGATAAAGGGAGGAGTGGACGACCAAAAACATCTGAGGAAAACATCGAGCGTGTAAGACAAGCTTTTTATCATTCTCCCACAAAGTCCATCCGTACTGCTGCCAGACAGTTAGAGCTACCACGTTCAACAGTGCACAAAGTCCTACACAAGAACTTGCGATTCTACGCTTACAAAGTGCAACTCCTACAGGCACTCGAGCCAAATGATAAACCAAGACGAAAAGAGTTTGCAGTTAACATGCTGGAACGAATTTCTGAGGATGAAACTTTCCTCACCCGAGTTTGTTTTAGTGATGAGGAAACCTTTCATTTTTCAGGGAAACTGAACACACATAATGTGAGAATCTGGGGATCAGAACATCCCCATGTGACTAGGGAACTTCACCGAGATAGACCAAAGCTGAATGTGTTGTGTGGGATCATGATACACATTGTGCCTTCTCTTGAGGAGTAGCCATTTTTTTAGCGTTTCATTAAACAGTACCTCTTTCATCAACAGGGTACTTGAAATACGATAAAGATATGTGATTAAAAACTTTGATAACCACTGAGTACATAGAACAAATCTAATTAAGATGTCTCATCAATTGCCTTTGTAATAAATTTGTTAAATTGTAAAGAGACTTTATGGACACCCTGTACTTTACATTTGTATGCCTACCAACAGTAATCTGTGCGCAACAGACTACTACACCCCCCCCGGGAAAAAAATGAAAATCATTTTTTTTTCATCTGAGAGCAACATACAATAGGCTCACGACGCACGTATAATGCGCAGATGAGAAATATCGGCGATTTATAACGCCAAATTAAGGCAAAGTCGAAGTATAGCTCGACCGGTGAGAATATATCTCAACATCTCAGAGAAAGTATTTCTTTAAGTATAAATATTTCCAGGGAGGTGTCACCAACGCATACTACAATACTGGCAATGACACAATGTATACAGTAATTTCAATTACAATTTCATATTAAGTACCATAAGTTCATGATTGACAAAAGAAAAATCATCAAAAGAGTAGCGGTGAATATACATTAGTGAACCGCTAAGTGTTTATACAATCACTATATCATATATTACAAATGTGTACATATTTTGATATAGAAAAAATAACTGTTGTAAAGTTAGACACATTAAAAAGTCCAAGATTTAACAGTTAGGTGGAATCATGTGGGCATCTAGACAGAATGTCTGCCATCACATTTTCTGAACCACGGATAGCTCGCACACAGAAATGAAAAGGTTGAAGAGCAATGGCGTATCGAGTTGATCTCGAGCTCCTCAAGTTTTTACTTTGAATAGCAGTAAGAGCTGCCGAAAAGGCATCAGGCTGGCTGTGGAACAACCGCAGTGGGCAATGGAGATCGTGTCGGTAAACGCTGCGGTACAGAAAACACCAAAATTTTTCTAAGTCCACAGCGCTGAGTTTTTATGGTGTACTAATGAGGGGGCTGCGACTCTGGGGCAACAGGCGATGTATACTATAGGGAGTGTGTCAGGTACAGAATTTCAGTGGCGTGCGGCGCGCAGTGGCTAAGGTTCGTCGGCTGCGCGCTCGTGTCTCAGTGTGTGTCCTTAGTTGTGAAGGGCGACGGAACGAACGGAATAATTTGTCTTTTCTTTGTTACTTTCACAATTGCCCTCACGGCTGGCGTTGTGGATTAAAAGTTGCTACTGTAAGTGAAATGGGTTCATTTTCGATACAAGACAACAGGAAGCTGAGACGCTTGGGAGTCATGACCCAAGTGGGCCCGCCCCCCTTAGAGTGTAAAGGAGTAATCGGGCCGAAACACTTGTCAGATGGGGGACTTCTTCTGATGATCAGATTGCTTCCTGTTGTATCGCTCTGTAAAGAGTTTCCTATCACCACTATGAAATGCGCGCCAAGAAGGAATCTTTGAAGTTTGAGAATTGACCAAAAGTTCACGGTCTAAAACCGAATAATTCCTTTCTGCCGCATTAAGTTTTCTGGAAATATACATTACAGGATGCAGAGTTCCAGAGTACTCTTGCATTAGTGCCGCGCCAATCCCAGTGGATGAAGCGTCACTACGAAGAACGAATGTCTTATCTGTTGTAGGTAACACTAAAATAGGTGATGTTGAAAACAAAGTTTTAATCTTATCCAAAGATGATTGGCATTATTGAGACCAGTGGACCATATTAGGAGACCCTTTCTTTAGTAACGAAGAAAGCGGTGCCATGATAGAGGATAGATTCTGAATGAATCGTCCATAAAATTGTATAAGACCTAATAGACTTCTCACTTGCTTTTTAGTCTTAGGAATAGAGATGTTAAGTATTTTACTGGTATTATGGTCCTCTGTCTTTAGAAAACCATGGCCGACACGGTGAACTAGGAAAGAAATTTTGCTAAAACCAATACATGCTTTAGAGGGTTTCGCTGTCAACTTATGCTCGCGTAAGGTAGACAGTAATTCATATAACCCTAAATAGTGATCTTCCCAAGTATCACTGAAAAGACAGATGTCGTCTAAGTAGGCAATGACATCTGAACGATAAGATAGGATTCGACGCATCATGCGTACGAATGTAGCCGGGGCGTTCATAAGGCCGAAAGGCATGAAATTCCATTGAAACCAACCCCTAGGTGTAGAAAAAGCAGTAAGAGGTTTGGCTCGTTCACTTAATGGGACTTGCCAATATCCTTTTGACAAATCAAGTTTAGTGAAGAAATGAGATTTAGAAAGCCTAGTAAGTAGCTCTTCTAGTAAAGGCATAGTTTCAGCATCGAACTTCGTAACCTGATTCAATTTGCGATAATCAACGCAAAGACGTATGTTATTGTCTTTTTTTCGCACAATAACCATCGGCGAAGAATATGCAGAACTGGATGGTTCGACTATTTTTAATTCTATCATCTCATCCAACTCTTTCTCGACCTGTGTCTGAAAATGTATAGGTATAGGATATGGTCTGACCCTAATAGGATTATGGTCAGTTAGAATAATGTCATGTTCAATGACATTGGTGTGTCCAGGAATGTCAGTAAGGACATCCTGAAATGTTTGTAACATAGAAGAAACTTGTCGCTGTTCCTGTAGAGATAAATTAGGAGAGACAGTAACGTTTTTCCATGATTCACTCGAATGAAGTGGAATCACTGGAAGAGGGAGATTTACATCCGAGAAACTTGTTTCTTCATCCTGTATTTCTGACAAGGATGAGAAATGACCATGTGGTACTGGGGAATCGTCCGTTGCCTGGAAAATAGGCAGCAAATACTCAGGACGTTCATGGAATTTCGTAAGCATGTTGATGTGGAAGGTTTTATGTTTCCCATCAATATCGACAATATAGTCAACATCGGAAATTTTCGAGATTATATCGAACGGACCTTTCCATGAGATAAGAAGTCTGTTTTCCCTACAAGGTAGCAGAACATATGCTTTGTCCCCAGGACAAAGTTGTCGTAAGGTTCTCTTCTTATTGGCAAATTGCCTTGCCTTCTGTTTGACAAATAAATTCAGAAGAAGAAGTTGCTAATCTGCATGCTTCGATAATCTTGTGTCTAAGCGCGATGACATATTCGTAAGAAGATTTTGTGTCATCACCAATATTATTAGCTGTTATAACATCATGAAGCAAAGACATAGGGCCGCGCGGTCGCGCACCGAAGACAAGTTCAAAGGGAGAAAATCATGTATGTTCATTGGGGACCTCTCTATTAGCAAAGAGGGCCGCGGGCAAAACCGTATCCCAATCTGAAGATGATCCTCAGTTATCTTCCCTAGTAAGCTTTTGAGTGTTCTATTTGGACGTTCTACCATCCCATTAGACATGGGGTGATAAATACTACTCAATTATCTATCTATCTTCAGAGTAGACATCACTTGAGACATGGTATCCGATATCAACTGGGTGCCATGATCCGATAATATTTCTCCGGGGAATCCCAGACGAGAAAATATAAGCCAACGGGCGTCTGCAATGTCGTCAGTGGAACTGCTCTTCAGAGGTATAGCCTCTGGCCAACGTGTGCATATGTCAACACACATTAAGATAAACTGATGTCCTCTGGCAGATTTGATCTTAAACGGACCAATAATGTCTATTACCATTTTCTGAAACGGCCGAATAGGAATATCTGCAGCCTGAATAGGTGCAGCATGGCGTGGATATTTGGATTTGACTTCTTGACATACCTTACAAGATCGGCAATAAATCTGTATGTCTTTGTTTACGAAAGGCCAAATGAAAGCCGCAAGAACTCTTGACTTAGTACAGGAAAAACCCATATGTCCAGCACACTGAGAGTCATGAGCGTGCTGCAAAACTTTAACTCTCAAATTCTTGGGAACAAGAATCTGAGAATACATTGACGTAGTAGAGTCTTGGACCATACGCACAAGTACGCCATTTTTCATTGTAATCCAAGATTTTCGATTTGTATCTTTATTTGGATCACCTTTTGTTGCAAGAGGGAAGAATTTCTTTAGAGTGGGATCATCTTCTTGCTGTTTTATAAATGAGTCACGACAAATTACCAAGGGATCATCTTGGTTATGCACTTCAGCATCTTCAGTAGATGAAGTTTGAGGCATATTGAGAGCTTGTGCTCTTGTGACTACTGCATTAGCAGTTTGCATATTTTGATATTCCCTAGCAGCAATTAGTTGCGGAGTGCATTTTTTGACTCCGTGAATACGACCAATGATGAGATCAGCAATCGGATTCGGCAGAAGACATGCGTGCACATCTCCCGTAAAGTAAGGAGTAGCTATATTGATGATAGCAGTAGAGTACTTCTCTAGGGTGCCGCCAAATGTTACACATTTGACTACTTTGCCTGTGGCATGGGAAGGATCTACGAGTGACTGCCTAACACCAATGGTGGTGCATCCAGAATAAAAAAGAATTGAGACTGGGCTATCATTTACTAGACCTTTATGCAAGACAAGAGATCCTCTTCCATCATGCGCGACTGACGCAGGAAGAGCAGGGAGAGGGTGACCACAACTTAAAGTAGACACCGTAGTTGGTTCGAATAATGTTTTGCATTGGGAGCATTGAGATGCTCTCCCAAAATCAAAAGCAGAACATGCCATATTATTAGAGTTTTTATCATCATTAGTCTGATTACAGGCTTCATGGGACTCTTGCTGCGCAGAGTTTGTCTGATAATGTGATTTATGTCCTCTGTATTGAGATCTACCTCGATTATTATTGCCTCTCCAATTATTATTGTTTCCTCTATTGTAACCCCTATTTGGGTTTTTGTCATAGTTCTCATGGTTACAATCATTATGTTCATTATAATGAGTATCTCTGTAATTATGGTCTTGTTGTCTCTATGACGGATGACTTGGATAGTTCCTATAATGACTTCCTCTGCGGAAATTCCTATAATTGTGGCAACCCCTGTATCGAGAGCTGTCAGCTCGTCTCCAGTTCTTCGAAGAAGAACCTTGAAATGATTGACTACCTTGATTTTGATAATTATTCGAGTTACTCTTTTTATCAAACCTGTTATGTGGTCCTTGAAATTTGTGTGAGTAATTAGGATTGTATGGTGTTGCTGAAGCAACTGGCATACTTTCCTTAACCTTAGAATTGCTAATAACTACGTCCGGATGTGCATTGACGTATTGGGTGCAGTATTGTTCCATTTCTTTTAGTGTCTTGGGTTTACGCTCATGTAGGAATTCAAGGAATGGTTTATTTACACTTGACATAATCTTGTCTCTGAGCAACAAGTCCATAAGGGCTTCATATGTCTTTTCTGTTTTGGACAATTCAATCCAACGATTAAATGTAAAACGTGTCCTTGCAATGAATTCTGAGAATTCTACACCTGTTTCAGGTACCATTCTCTTAAACAAAAGACGGTAACCTTCCTCTGTCAATTGATATTTTTTTTTAATAAGGCTGCTCTGATAAAATCATAATTATCCTGGTCAGCCTCTTCTACCAAGCTTAAACTAGTCAGAGTGTCACCTTTCAGTATCTCTGATAACTGATTAGCATATTGTGATCTATCCACATTATGATTTCGACAAGAACGTTCAATCCTATCTAGCCAAACTGTTATATCGTCACTGGATGGATTAAATGCTGGTAGCTTGATCTTGTAAATAAAAGGTTTACCATTACCACCAGATGACTGATTAACATTACTCATATTTGTCAATTTCAATTTTTCTAACTCAAATGCTAAAAGTGTTTCCTTAAGTTCATGTTTCATCTTTGTTTTTCTCTCCTCAGCTTCTAATCTTTTATTTCAGATTCTCTCTGTAATCTTTTTTCTTCAGCCTCAGCTTCTAATATTTTATTTTCAGATTCTCTCTGTAATCTTTTTTCTTCCATCTGGAATCTCCTTTCCTCCACCTGCATCTGCAAGTTCTTTTGTTCAGTCTCAAGTTTCAGTTTATCAATTTCCAATTTTTGTGCCTTGTCATATTGACTGGTAGCATACTCTTCCAACTTATCACCAGTCTTGCCTAGGGATTTCCCTAGCTCAATAAAGTAATCCAAAGTCAACATAATGTCTAACAATATGTGACTAGTTACCTGAAAAAGTCATGTAAATTTATTCCACCGTGAATGAGAGCAAGTTTTAATAAACTTGAATAACCAGCTCCTTTTATCCCAATCTCTGTGAGAGACAAGCCTTTAATAAGGTCTTGTATACTCACTTGTATAATAATAATAATAATAGTTATGAACTACCAGTTTATTCTATACCACAAGTGCACTACATATAGCGTATGATCAAATATACCTTATAGCATATGTCAACCAACAACATAAACAAAGGACAATCAAGAAAGACAACATGGAAACATTCGCAGAAATCAAATAAGTTAAATAGGAAAACTGAAGAAAATAATCACAGCACCTGTGATGACAACCGCGAGGAAATAAAAAACACAAATGACGTCACAGTGTATAAATATAAAGTTGTATAGAACTAAATGACAGGAAAGATGAGACCTACAAATACAAACAAATCAAAACAAAACTAAGGAACAGAAAAAATATTACAAAAACAACGAAGAAAAAACAACACGTTGTCACAGCTAACAAAAATAGCAACAAATTGTCGCTAGCAAATTTTCAATTAAGGAAATTTGCGCCTATCGAACACTAATATAAGCCCTCTATGACGTGGGAAATCTTATATTAGTCACCTTACCCAACCGCCCACAGACATATACACAACACCATAACATGTAACACTTAAACATAAATACATATATGTCATATAATGTAATATAATGTGTTGCACGGAAGGCTCAGATGTTATCACACAATAGTATTATAATTTACTAATAATTCATTCTGGCTTTAACTATTACAAAGTTCAATATAGTGTAGAACACCAGAAGATCCACCGTTGAAATATAAGCACTTCTCGCTAACACAGTTAATACTTTGCTATGCAATGATGTCTGTCCTATCACAAATTTCAACAAGCGCTGACCTAGTTACTGCCTCTGTTTGACAGGTTAGGTCACGTAACGAAACTGCTGACTAGCTGACATTGACTGTAGACTTGTAATGCTGGTGTTTATGTGTGTCGTATGCGTCCGCAGGAAACGATCTGGCATCAGTAGCTGACTTCTGGCAATGTCCACTGTGCAGGTTAGACCCAGAAATCTGGCCTACCACAGTGATAAACGCGTAGTTTTCTTAGAGTTTAATAGGGGACCACATTGATAAAGCGTTTTGTTAAGATGGTACTGCAGCTTTTATCAGGTTATACTGGACACATAAATGAATGGTCAACTCGTCCCGACACAGTGCTGACATCGAGTGAGAGTGTAGATGTAATAGACGCGAATGTGTGTACAGTTCTGTTGAGTTGACAAGTCACTCACTCAATCATAGTTAGAAGTCAATAAAGGGTAGACTGCTGATGACGTTTTATACATTTAATAATGGACGTACACTTCGACATCACGATTACAGTCACTTGAACAGGTTGGCAAAAAATCATCGTATACTTGAAAAATGGGTGACAATATCAGATGTGCATTTATGTGGCATGTAAATATAATGGGAACGATAGTAGGCAAGCACTCAATATTCTGGTTGTCTATCGTTTCATGCTTCAACTGACTAATCGCGTCAGTTAAGGTGGATACATAATCATCAACAATGGTTCACTGTCAGAACCTTCTCCTGGCTAAGTTTCTCAAGCCGTAAATTCATCAAATGTTTATAGCAACAATGTTAAACCACAGTAGTGGGTTTTCATAATATATAGATCTCTGTACCATCATCAGATAATAGGACCTTTTCTGTTCTCCGACGATGATCCGCTTACAATGGCGGGATCCAAAAAATGGCTCTCCTCCGTGAGCTTCGCTCACCCAGGATGAAAAATTATGAAGCAGAATTAATTCGTTATTCATCCATAAATGTCCTCATTGGGCTTCTATACATTTCTGCTATCAATAAGGCTGATTACATCAAGTAATCTAGTGCTGCTAGATAACACGTCATCTTCATCTGTAGTCAATAATCCTAAATGTACGATAATACGTCTCCCATTTAGGCTTTGCAAAAAAGTTCAGCAAAAAAAAGGTTTTGGTTTTACCTGGCTTTAGGAAAACACACACTAGCGAATAACGCACGCCATTCCTTGGCGTTAATAATCAACATTAGGAGAATCTCTGATACTACAGTCATACAGAGAAACAATCTCCTTCCTAGAATAAATCACAGAGACCAATTCTCAGACTTTCTAATCGACCAGCCCATAGCAGCGACGACATGACAGCCGCTTCTCGTCGACACCCCAAATCGACGCATGCGCAGAAATGCCCCTTGACCCCAGAGTTCAGCTCAAAAAATAGACCGACATAGAAATACAAAGATACGAAGATATAAGACCGAATCACCTTAAATAGTCAAGGAATAAATATAAATTCGGGCCATAAACATTTTAAGCAAGACCAATCAGTTTCTGGCCATACCAGACGCAAAATTACGTAAATTTAGTATTCATATGCCAGACTGAGACACAAGAACAGATAACCCATATAACCGAATATAACATCGATCAATCAGGTTTCTGTCCCTTAGACTAAGAATCATTGATTCTCAAATAAAATACTTTTCATCAGACAAATAGTTATACTTTACATTTGTATGCCTACCAACAGTAATCTGTGCGCAACACCGACCTTCTTCCATTCTGCATATTTGGCCAGACTATCTTAAGTTGGACTGTCCTACTGGGGTCTGCAAGGGCCGGTTTTGAGGCCTTGTCGAATCGTTTGGTTGAGGACTGTAACTGCCTTTTTTTCTTGTTGAGGTGATCACTGGCCCAAGACAGTATACATGTTGTTAGATGTGTAGTGCGAGCGTATGATGAATTGAGTGTGGGTGCTAATGAAGGCGCGAATGTGTTTAGGCTCGTATAGATGTAGATCCTGCAACCCATACTCTCACATGCAGTAATCAAGGATGCTTTGACACTGCAGGCATGTTTCAAGACATTTATTGACGGGAACACACATAATATCAACAGGAACAGTCAGTGTAACAAGGTCATGCTGACCTGACATCGATAGGTATACATTTGGCATTCAAAAAGGTAAACATCAAAATAGACGTGCATGGTCAATAGCAAAGTTCTTCGATAATGACAGTTCGTAGCGTCGCCCTTGGCGTCTCTGACTAAACGCGTCAGATGCCTTAGTTACTATGACACATAGGTGCAACTTGGCACTCCCCGCCAATTGCACATATCAGGCTGTAGTATAATAGCCGAAAGCACAGGCCTCGTCCTGACGTCGGCCGTGTACTTCTGTTAAATAGGTTATCATCAACCCTGCAGTAATACTTATTGTAGATAGAAGTTCCGCCAATCTGCGGCTCCCACAATATATCTTCGTCACTGGATTTCTGGACAATATAAGACTAACAGTCTTGGATGGCTACCTCGAGCACAAATATATAGTTCTGAAATGGCGGATCAGTGAGCTGCTGTTCACCCTAGGTAATCCTTTACATGTTCTGCCACCGAAAAGCGTAATAATGCATAAAGGTCGGTATTACCTGGCAAATGAATCCTCAGAACATCACAAGGGATACAAACATAAGCAAATAACCTTACAGATGACTCCGTCGAAAATGACAGCAACATTACTACCACCCCCCTGTAAAAAAAAATGCAATTTTTTTTTTATAATATGTTCATGAGCAAGATAGCCCCAGTATCACTTCTGTGCTCATGCAAACAATGAACCTAATATCAGGTACAATAGAAGAGGGTACAAATCATCTCCCAACATAGGAGAAAATATTTCCTTTAAGCCAAAACAAACTAAGGGATACCAATTCAAGAAACCTAAGTTGCTGGCAATACCAATCATATATCAAACATTACTAAATAATATAATCATAGCAATATACAAATGTCAATGCTATTTTAGCAACATATCACTGATGGATGGACAAAATGAAATTTGTTAAATTATCTAAACATCATCCAAATACATTTGTATTACAACATATTATGATATTAAGGACAGACCTAAGTCTGAAATTATATCAGGAAAAACTAGGACACAAGATTTAACTGGAATCATGTGGGCATCTAGACAATATGTCCGCCATCACATTATCCGAACCACGGATAGCTCGCACCGTGAAATGGAAAGGCTGAAGAGCAATAGCATAACGAGTAGATCTCGAGCTCTTCAAATCCTTACTTTGCATAGCCGTAAGAGCTTTTTGGTCGGTTTCCATAAAGAAATGCGCGCACAGAAGGAACCGTTGTAGCTTAAGAATGGACCAAACCATAGCCAACAATTCACGGTCCAAAACCGAGTAATTCCTTTCTGCCGCAGTTCATTCTGTCCTATAAATATTACATTACATGGATGCAGAGTTCCCTGAATACTTACGTAAGGGACAAAAGTTGCTGTGTATCAATCGCGGGTAGGTCGCTTAAGATTTAGGATGACGATGAGAGAACAGTGAATTCTTATAACTACCTTATCCAATGAAGATTGTGCTGTTCTTGGTACCAAGCACTGCACCATTGTTTAGGAGTGACCTTTTTTTATCAATAATACTAGTTAGAAAGTGAAATGTGCTCCATGAATGGATGGGAAGCAGTATTCTCAATGAATCGTCCATATAATTTTATCAAGTGTCCTACAACGAGACTATCGCTGCTTAGACTTTATTTTTTTTTGGAACCTAGTTATTGTGTTAATTTATTCTTTTTGAATGGTGTTTTTTTTTTTTTTATTTTTGGTTCTTTTCTTTTCTTTGTATAACATACCATTACAACTCTAAATACCTATTAATTAAATTTCTGTCTAAGAATCCCAACAAATCTGAAATATATTGTGTAATATGTCTATACAAACAAGAATTAAATCTACTGTATTTATATTCCACCTTTCAAACACAAAAACATTCCACAACCAACATACTAAGTAACAGAACCCCCTTATACTATCCACATGAGCACTCTATCATATAAAACATCACATGTCCCAATATCCACACAATCATTCTTATTCCTCACATACAACATCAAACTTAATCTCAACCATGTCTCCCCTTCACCTACTCATGTTGTGTCTAACTATACATGTCCCTCCAGAAGCCAAACTAAACCCTGATAGTATAAATCCATCCCCCAATTATACTCCCCATATCACCTATGTTATGTGTTGTGTATACTTATCTGACTTCTATTAACACTAGTATATCCCTAGTTATTACAATCCACCACACCATATGTGTCTACCTGTACACTAAAACTGTACCCTCCATAGACTTTGATAATCTATCTGAATATGTATGTGTGCATACTAACAACAACGATGACTGTCCACTTAACGTGTCATAACTGTGTCCCCAACTACCCTGTATCAATGTGTGAAATTGCTGTCTACCAAGTGCCTATATCTTAAAAAATTTAAAAATAATACCGTGTATCACTACATACTTTACAAACAAACTTGTGCACCACACACAATATTCTGTGTCTGTCCAGACTATATCATCTCTATTATAAATATTAACGCTGACAGTGTAAAAAGATTAATGTATACAGCAAATAATAAACGTGTATCCTATCCAACATAACCACATATCGATCAATATATATTCAAGAAATAAAAATGTTTTTAAATATTACAAAATTTAAAATCATTAACAAACAGACATGTATCTTAAACCATGTGTGTGTAATAATATGAAAGAATCATACCATAAGTGCTAAAATGTAACTTATATATATATCACTTACATACTTACCAATCCAACCATAAATGAAATAATGACTATCTTAAAAAAATATACTTGTATGTAACTAGACACAACATTGACCATAATTCCTCTGTGTATTATAACTTGTCACACTGTTGCTTGATGTGCCAGAAATACTAACTATTAAACAGTCTATAGGGGTAGATGATTATTGTTATATACGTGATGTATTTTTTTTATTTGATGAATAGACGCTGATGACCTTTTTTGTAAGTGTGATAATTACTATTAAAGTCTGTTAAAATTACCGCATTTTAAGTAGGAGGATTATGTAACTATCATTTTGATTTATTTTAGCTTTGTTTTTTTAATGATATTTATACTTTTGTAATTGATTTTTTTAAATATATCAAATGTTGAGTATAATTAGTTTTTTTTTTTATAATAATATTATAAATTTTATGAAGGTGTATTATATAGTTGGTTGTAAGATCCACAACTTTGATTTATTGCTATGTTTTTATTATCTTTGTGTTAGTTTATTTATTAGTAAGTATATTAAGAAAGAATTTTTACAACACAAGATTCTTCGCAACGTGAGGATGATATCTAAGTCTATCAGAATACATTGATCTCGAGGCATCTCAATACTAATGTCTGAATAGTATTGTAGGTTTCCATAAATTATGTGAGCACTGAAAAACTTTTAGGCTAGAATGAACTAAATGTACTTAGAGCTGATTAAAAGAAATTTAGTGTTGAAGTTAGCAATCCAATCGACCTTTTTGCTTTATGTCTCCTGGAGTGATGAAAGAAATGTATCGGAAGATGAATTTTTTGACACATTGCACTTGATTTAAATATAATTCTTTTGTAGGTGATGAGTAGTTGGATGTTTTTTGTTGTGTTATATTAATGTAAATAGACTATATATGTGATTTATACAATAATAATGATCGAAATACATTTTGATTTACTTTAAAGTCGGTAGCCGTATACATGGAGTCGAATTGGGACCGCTCGGGAGGATAATCTGCGCGCATAGATTTATCAATCCATAAAAGACAATCTTTTTGTCTTCGAACCAGTTTTTTAATATATTTGAATTTTTTCCCGCTTGAACTTAAACATCCAACATTCCGATACACGAAAGAAACTTGGACAGGTTTGTAAACCCTACACCATAAAACTTTCGGAAGGATCTCCGTTATACTTTGCCAATATAACTCTATATTAATACTTGTACTGTGTACAAGGACGATTTGAGTCAAATCATAGATCGGATAAAACTATTCGTGGTGAAATGATCAATTCCTCGCTCGATCTGAAGTAGACCATTTTCGTATCGCATGTCATGAGTACGTAAGTCGCTGCGTTCGAATTACCCGTAGAAATATATTCCTTTAATCTTGACCCTTGTCTAAATCAGTAATTGCGTTCCTCTGGATAATTCCAATAACCATTCGTACATCCTATTTATAATAATTTACGGGGGAAAGTCCTAGACGAGATAATCGATCTAATAGACCATAGTTCAGCGATAGATCGTCTAATTATTTAATTTGCCGTCATTCAGATCCAACCAGAAGAACGTGATGTATTGTCTTCTTTCTACAATACATAGTGCAATCAAAAAAAGGATTTCATTGAGTTATTGATATCATTGTCAGTGACCAATTCTTTCCGACTTGATGCTTAAATGAATAGTATTTATGGTCTTAACTGATCGATTACATCGATACGATTGATCTAGATTCTATACATATGTGTTCAGAATTTCCTAAGAGAGGGTCCAATGATATTAACGTGGAAGAAGCTTACGTTTTCCTAAAGCATAATTAGTTGAAAGACTGTAACGTCCAGTCCACATTCCTGTGATACCCAATGGATAATAGTGAAGAAAGTCACGTCTTTGCCAAAAATAGTTTCGAATCTACTCTTCTCAAGATTAACATGACTGGATGAGAATTAAAAAAAACCATTTACTAATCTCCTCCCTTAATTATCGGTATTATCCACTCAATACATACTCTTGTGTACATATTATATGAAGTTTTATGATCCATCCACATCGAAATACTCCCACATCAAAATTTAGCAGACTATCAATGAGGACCCTCAAAATGAAATCTCATCAAGCTCTGTAGGTCATAAGACATATGCTTTGTCCCAACAAAGATGTACACGTCTTTCTTATACAAATCGCCTAGCATTTTTCTTCGCAAATTCTAAGTAATCGATCCTGCAACAGATCATACCATATTTTCTCTAAAGCTATAACAATTCATATACGATGTTATCACTGTCAATATATCGTATTATAAAATCTGTGGGGCATGACATCGTCCCTCGCGTCGCGCCAAGTAGACAGGATTCGTGAAAAAAAACCCGGAATGACCTCTTGGAACTGTTCTCTAACAAGAACTAAGGATCAGAAACGACTTCCCATAAGTCAGGATATCCTCCTTAGGCTCGTGGCTTGGCATAATTATTTAGTGTCCTTAAACTCTACCTATTATCAGATGGGGGGACAGTTGAGTAAAATGACACTAAACCTTGGAGACTATACGTACCATAACTAACGTATAAACCCGAAATTAACGATCCGTATCCGATGAGTATTCCTCCGAATCCCAATGAAAAATAAATCTCCAGAGTACACACGATATCGACAGTTAGAGTATCGTCTTCAGATATAGCCACCCACCGTAACACTTCCAAGCCTAGAGTTACGATTTTCCTCGCTGACTTAAGATTTTTGAAAGATCGGGATCTCATGATATATTCCATTTTCAGGACGAGCCGAATCGATATCGCAGAGCTGATGGACAATGTCTCACCCCAGACTATCCTCTTGACATATTTGCAAGGAGCCTATAAGATTTCATTCAGTTATTCACATTGCCATGAAAAAACAAAGGTCTTCGAGTTTTATTAGTACCAACCCATTTACACTCACTGAATCTTGCAGCAGAATATTGAATTTGCGCTCTTCACGTGCACAAAATTTTCATGCATAACTTCCAGAGCAAAGGTAATGTTACATTCTACCAATACCATATCTTCATATAATATACGACATGTATTCGATGTTAGTACCCCTTTCGTTCAAAGAAGTTTGTAGCAAAAAAGCCGCTTATTACCTTTAACAAACGAGTCCATAAATCACACAAATCTCCTCTATCATCTCATTACCTATTATCAATATGATAAAGCTTACTATTGCCACCATCTAATTGACCGTTAAGTTTTTTTCTTCCCAAAAAATTTTTTCTGCATTCAGGAACCCCATGGGTTGTGGACCACAGATATAATGAGTCCCAATAATTAATAAAGACCATCCCCATGACATCTCCTGTAAAAAATGCAATCCTTATTTACATGAATACTTTCCATATACGACCAGATAAACACATTTGATTTTTTTTTCCATCACCAAATTCGATCAGAAGCAACATCCTAACCCCACGAGTGACATCCCAATCAAAAGTTTACCTGAACAACCTATCATTAGAACCTGTTATCGAAGATAAGATCCTCTCGCCTTCATCCACTTATCCATGTAACAAAAGTACCACAACATAGCCGTAAAATACAGGTTAATGATCAAACAATTACATGAAGACCATCAGGTCGCTCCCTCTCCCCAAAATCACACACACCCAATACCCAATGTAACCACTATCGATTTTACTGTATTACATCTCCATCGCAAACTCTAGGTTCGCATCATTATTAGACCTGTATATGGTAACTTTTCTTTTAACCTAGACTATTACCTCTATTGTATCATTTCCCGGTATTAATATTTACAATCATTCCCCATTATAAATCGACCATCATATTCCCCTCGAGAATTTTTGATCAAATTGATCTATTTGAACTCATCATTCCGTTGATATCCTCGTTTCTAAATGTGTCACCATCTCATAAACTTACTCGAAATGATACCATTCGAAAATTACGGAACTATTATTCTTTGAATCCTTTGCAACGTGCTCAAATTATGTACCACTAAAATACAGAACTACCATTCATCTGTTGGATTTTGCCACCACATAAAAGAAACCATCAATGTGTTGATTTAAACCCATCATGTTATTTTGATTCATACCTATTCCAGAGTGTTGTTGACACCCTGAAATTTATTTGTGTTTGTGAAATTAGTGGTCCATATGAGAGATTGCGATAGTGATGCTGGCAAACTGCGGCTTCTTTCTGACGTTTAGAATTGAATTAACTGTAGAAATGGGGATGGTGAGTGCAGATAATGGGACTATGAGCAGATTCCTCCATATCTTTTAAGTTTTTAGGCTACGCTCATGAAGGAATGCAAGAAAAGAATCATTAACAGATGACAAAACCTTAGAAATTCGTAAATAGATTAGTCAGTGTTAGACCTTGTCATTTGTTTTATCAATTTTGATGACAACTCAAACCATGGTGTGTAAAGTTATGACGTATCTTATGTAACAAAATCAGAGAAATCTACTCGTATTTTTCTGGCCCAACATTGTCCTGTAAAATGAAGACGAAGTCTTTCTTGTTTTAGTTGATATTTTTTTTTAGCAGTGCTGCCCTGACAAACATCATAATTAGTCCTCTCATGTTCGTCTATTGTCATAAGAGTAGTACACTGTGTCACCTGCTATAAAAAAATGGCATCAGTTTTTTCAACGCATTGTTTTTTCCTTTTTTTATGTGTATGCGTATCGCACAAAAATTGGAAATCTATCTCAGATAAACTTAGCTTACGTCCATCCTTTATAAAGGATTGAAATGAGGCAATTTAAATCCTGTACTAACATAAACCTCCCTTGAGACGTACTTCGAAGTTTGTTTGCTGTAGCCTATCCCGTAACTCGATCAATTGATCTAAATTCTCACTCGCAACAGCCAGATAGTTGATCGAAGATGTGTGTTCATCATAGTTTCCATCGTTCGTGATTGTGTCTTTCCTCATGTTTCCATTTTTCTGAATTTCAGCCTCAGCTTGAGCTTGTGTCCTCTCCTCTGGCATCAGCCTGCAGCTTGTCTAAGGGCTTTCCTTACCCGCTTCTTGTGTCTAAAGTCTCTTTGTTCAGCTTATATTAGGTCTAAATAACCTCCTTTGTTCAGATTGCATCTGGTTCTCTAAGAGTCTCTCTTTTAGTTCAGTCTGTCAAATCTCCTTTCCTCCCACTCATGCTCATACTGCAAATTTTCTTTGTGTATCAGAAGCAGCAATATCATGCTTCTCTGTCTAGCCCTTTTGTCACGTTCGAGCAACTGCTGTTGGTGGAACGGGGGTCACAGTCTTAAGTCGCGTTCTTGTTTCAAGAGGGCGGCCAGGGGGGGGGGAGAGGGTTGTGGGGGGTGAGACAGCAGCCCTTTCTCTCTTCAGCAGCTAATGCTCTTTGTCGGGATACTGCGACAACAGCCAAAGCTTTTGTTCTAAAACTGGTTGACGTCAGAGGATACTTGGGTCAAGGGATGCTCACCTTGAAAATGTAATAAAGTATGTCCCATGTGGAAGACATCTTTGGGGGTCTACTGTGGGAATCATCAGTAACTTGTCAGAAGCCATCGGGAATGTATATTAGGCGCAGATACAATACCTGTACTTTGGAATTTGTCTTGAGACGGGGAACGTTCTGAAAGTATTGATAGACTAGTATATCTTACTAAGACACTTATATTTGTAACTGGTTCATTAGTTCTTGAACAATAGACTTTGTATGAGTTCGTCTTGTTTAGGATAATGTTACCACAACAAAATCACTCTGAGTGGGTCCTGTGGAATTAAAAAATTCCGGCTTTATATCCCAGCTCACTAAGTAGCGCATTAAAGTCATTTTTTTAAATTTTTGAAAAATAAAGAACCTATTGGAAGGGCGTTATGTATGTTAAACCCTTGTTTCTCAAACATTGTAAGATTACAAGTCTGGTTTTATTGGATCAAAGTTAGAACTTGTATTAATAAATTTTATTATATGATATATTTTATTAAGAACTCTCTATATGAAGAGTCTATCCTTATCAATAATATCAAAACATTGACCAAAAGCCATGTCAATGTGGTGCTATGTAGACTGTGCATTTATGACAGTAATGTAGTATGAAACCAACAGAAAAAAAAAATACAAAGACAAAGATACTTAAAAACAATACAAATGGCAAACACTGTTTTAACCAAAAATGTGTAGAGAAATTAACACAACATGAAAAGGAGAGACCTACAGAATAACAAACAAAACAAATCGACGCGCAATCTAAAAACTGAGAAAAAAACAGACCTAAAAATAATTTACAAAACACATAACGTTAAGTACAATTAGACAAGCAGCCAGCGTACTCCATACATCGAAATAGCGACCAATATTGTCACTAGCAAATTTCCAAATTAAGAAAATTTGCACCTACCCACTACAACCGCTTACAGTAAAGCCTCGATCATCAATGTGGCATATTTAACCGTAAAGAACCCACCAAGGACGAACCGAAAAACCGGCAGAGAGAATCAAATCCAGACACTAAAAACAGTAGAGAGTGAAATTAAACAATTATACAGCAATCTCAATTTCAATGTGTTGCAGAACAAGATCGTTCAGTCACAGCTTGAAACTAAAATAAAAATAAATTGCTCTTGCTGCTTCCTTGCGAACACAGAAACGCAATGCCAAACGCGCACTCAACGTCCAAATCCAAACTCTGATGAATACATGTAAAGTGGTATTTTCAGACGAACCAAAGTTACTATGACCCTTCTCGGACTCTTCTCAAATTAGGACGCCATGCATGCACATTGAACTGTTTTACAAATTTTCCACGTACCTGTTTACAGACACACACTTGACCTGACCTCCAACAATTAGTAGCTGTGAAATGCATATCTGACTAGAAAAGTCTGTTGTTTGAAATGAATGAAACGTGGGTAACAACCAGCAGCTGAGTTACTGTTTACAATAGGAACCCGCCTTCTATGCAGTTATGGTCCACGTAGCAAATGCCTAGTAGTTCACTTCAGTACTTGTCTTGTTATGCTTTATGTAGCATTATAATATAACTGCTAAATGCTCGGTTTGTACTGATTATAGTTTGTGTCAAACCGTTGATGACCTATATCTGTCCTGTTGTAGCCCAAACTTGCAAGTGTAGAATTAGCGCTGTGTGTTACGGCTGTCCCGTGTGTAGCTTAGACCCACAGATCAGAAGTGTAATGTGTACTTGTCCTTCTTGTAACTTTCTCGACAAAACTGGAGACATCATACATGTAACAGCCAACCAGGAATGTAAATTTCTGGATCCATAAATGTCAACAATAGTGTCAAATGCTCGCTCTGTTCTTTTTAAACCCACAGATCGGGTCCATCAGAAATGTAAGTTTCTAGGCCACATTGGCGACAAGAAATGTATCATAAGAGCCCACGTAACTGGTCCACCAGAAATGTAACTGTCTTTTTTTCTTGTATTGAGGTGAATCAATGGCCCCAAGACAGTTTACTATGTTGTCGTTAGATGTGTAGTGTGAGCGTATGATGAATTGAGTGTGGGTGCGAATGAAGGCGCGAATGTGTTTAGGCTCGTATAGATGTAGATCCTGCAACCCATACTCTCACATGCAGTAATCAAGGATGCTTTGACACTGCAGGCATGTTTCAAGACATTTATTGACGGGAGAACACACATAATCATCAACAGGAACAGTCAGGTGTATACAAGGTCATGCTGACACTGACATCTCGATTAGGTATATACATTTGGCATTCAAAAAGGTAAACATCAGAATAGACGTGCATGGTCAATAGCAAAGTTCTTCAATAATGACAGTTCGTAGCGTCGCCCTTGGCGTCTCTGACTAAACGCGTAAGATGCCTTAGTTACCTTGGGACACATAGTGTGCAACTTGGCTAACTCCCATCCCAATTGGTGTTTTTTTTTTATTTTTTTTGTAATCATTTGATTGTACACATATCAGGCTGTAGTATAATAGCCGGAAGCACAGGTATCGTTCTGACGTCGGCCGTGTACTTATGTTAAATAGGTTATCATCAACCCTGCAGTAATACTTATTGTAGATAGAAGTTCCGCCAATCTGCGGCTCCCACACAATATATCAGCTCTTGCGTCATCTGGATTCTTTCTGGATACCCATATATAAGGACTAAAGTCTTGGATGGCTACCTCGAGCATACAAATATAGTTAAAGTTCTGATGAAATGGCGGCACAATCCACGTGAAATGCTGTATGGCATACCCCCTAGGTAATCCTTTTATCCATGTGTTTGCCACCGAACAAAAATAGCGTAATAATGAGAGTAAAGGTCGGTAAATTACACTGGGTAAGTAATGAATGCTCATGAAACATCAAAATGATGTAATTCTGTCGTGTAATCCCCGATGCCATCTCGCGATCTCTATGCGCATTTACTACGGGGAAGAAAAACTGCCTTAGCAGAGTAACTTCGAAGATTTCTCCCCGAAATATCAATGGGATACTCTTGGTCCTCTTTCAGGATAAAAACAGGGGGACCTCACGTGTTTTCGACCGCTTGGACATCAGTTTATCTCACTCTCCCGCTTAAAAAACCTTCCCCCACATTGGCCTACGACCCGAAACTGAAAAACACTTCTGACCCTAAAGGGCAAAATCACAAAATGAATGAAAATACCAAACAAGGGATGAACAACCCACTATAGTGTCAGACTACTATGACATACGCATGCGTGCGTAAATCGATGCACAATGGAATCTTATATGAATATCACAAACAATAAGGCAAATAATGTTGTGGACAGATGGACTCCGTCTGAAGAAACGAGGAAGACCAGCAACCAGACCTAGTGCTCTCTTAGATGACTTACGTCGCTCAGAACCGACCTGTTCTTCTGAGACACATGTCTGAATGTGTTTTGAGTGCTGTGTTGAGTGTGAGATTGTTTTGTAGCTCATTCCCTATGAAAGTGGTATAAGAAAAATATGTAGTATGTCACACGATTGAGGACTTAGGTGGAGGCTGTTTACTGCAGCTAGTCTTATTTTTGTCTCTTTCCTATATCTATTTTGCTAAGGGATGCCTCGAGTTTAATTGCCATTAAATAGTTTTGCCAACTGACTCTGGCTGTCGTGTTAGCCAACATCTTGTGACTTTGATGCGCCTTCTTCGATTCTCTATTTGATATATCCATCGGTATGTAAATAGTTGTTGTGACTCTGCTGCTCCAAGTATTTGCCCTTACGTATACGCCACAAGGCCACTAAATGAGGCTTTTTTGTCGCCATGCTTGGAAATCACGATTGTTTTTTATTTGGAACCGTGGAGTAGATATATCGCTCTCTTTTCTCTATATGTGTCTTCGTTATCGCAGACTTGTGGAGGATCGTGGGCTGGAAATTGTGCTCATATGACTCTGTGCAATAAGGGAAGTAACTCATCATCAAGACAAAGCGTCTAGTCGAATGTGAAATAACAGAAGAGTTTGCACTCACATACTTCCAGTACCCCATCTGAGTAGCTTTTGTGTTCATCTCTACGAGAATCGTAATGTTTGATGACTTCGTCTATGTGGAGTATTGGAAAAGATAAAGTGACCAGCGAATGATCACCGTGTATTATACTGTTGGTGGGTCTTGAACTCTTCTGATTATGGTTTGGCTGTCTCATAATAATTTCTTGCAAGGTCATTGTAGGAAGCTCTGCTATAGCACTGATCACATGTGCTTGTGAGGTCTTCCTTGCCAAGTACTCCCAAAGGTTCTCTCCAGTCGGACGAGTTGTGAAACGCCTTCTGGATACTGTTCCCAGGATGTGGCTTGTGAAGACAGTCTACGTATCGTTGTAGAGATGGGTTTGTTTGCTACAGCTCTCAAGTGTACTGTTTGTTGTATTCGTAGCGTGCTGGAGTTAACATGATGAATCGTCCGTGGGGCGTGCAGATGACACAGAAACAGTTCATTGATTAATGCGGGAATTGTTTGTTTGTGTGGATCGAGTCGTCCACAAATATTAATAAACTTGTTTCAGTAATTGAAGTATAAGTAAAGTGTTAATTTCATGGGGCATTTATTTATGATTTAAGGTAACATACCATGTTATATGAGAAACTCATTGTAACACATAGTCTTGAAAATCTGGGGTACAATTTGAGAACAGAGAAAGAAAGCTGTCTCGCATGTAGTGAAAGGCGGTGTTCGCGAATCGAACCGGTAATTGTGGTGACAGCTCGTAGAGGTAGAGACATGGAATATCTGAATCATTCCGTAATAGGTTATAGCATACCTCCTCTCTGACTTCATCTTCATCAATAATAATTAGTGGCGGCATTGAAGTACTTAATGCCACGTAAAGTTAAATATTCCTGCACGATATATGGAGCTAATAAAAATACGCCCTTCTGCGACAACTACAAAGACAAAAGCCCTTGAACCAAACGTTTGCATAAATTAGTGCAAAACGGATTACGTCATACGGGTTAGCATATACTAGCCCACTCACTCGCTGGTGACGTATTAGAAGTATGTAAATGTTCAAGTTAGACAATTGAAAGAAATCTAACCGCTGAGTATCAAAATACCTTTGATTAATCCATAGATAGAGTTAATCCCTGCGGTTATAGTGAGCTGCTAATGCAGTGGACCCAGTAAAGCTGTCAAAAATACATAAATAATCTTATAAAAAAACACCGTCTAAAGGACACAAGATCTAACACAAGAATGCATTGTATCAGAGACTTTTTACACTCTTAGTGGCTCGCTGTTCATTTAATGCTTTGCGCTGTGTGTGAAGATAACGGTCTCGTGTGAGTACTGTCGGTTTGCTCGGATGCCCACATGGGCACCTCATCCATTTGTTGTTTTGCTGATCACAGCCTACTTCCTCAAGAGTATAGAGATCTAGAGAAAAACCAATGGGGAGATTGTGTTCTCAAGTGTGCTGTCACCTATATAATAGAAGAAGATAATTTAGTCTCTCTCTCTTGATCTCTGTTTTTGAGCTAAGTCGAATACACTTTTGTGTTATTATGATTTGTGATATTGCTAGTAGAGGGAGTGTACGAGATCTGAGAGTATCTTGTGAGTCTGTGAGAGTATAATAGTTACCTTGCGTTGTTTGTCCCAAGTAACAAAACATAATCACCTTCGAACTTACCGCGTACGCACATACTATGATCTAATCGAGTTTTGATTGTAAAATAATACGCGCCCTGCTTGTCGCACTATCTATGAATTCGCCCGCGCGGTGCTGCACTAACCCCAAAGAAACTAATAAGGATATGTGATTCTTGCCTGTTGTGTTTTTGTGTCTCACATTTGAGTGTTGCTTTACTGAGATTTCGTTTTCTATTCTGTATAATCGTTACAGAGTGCGTGGATTGACAAGGCAATCTAATACTCCTCTTGGACTCTTGTTTATGTGTTTGTCAGCTACTATAAGTGTGTGTTCTCCAAATAGATCGCTAGTCATAATGTTCTGTGAGTTGGTCCGTATTGCGCCGTGTCTCTGTGAAGTGTTGATAAGCCCCTTCGTTATTTGTTATCATTTTGTTTAGTTGGCTTTTTGAATAAAACTACCACAGGGAAGAGAATATGTCCCTTGTGCCTATCATCAGAAGAGTTCTTTCAGAACAAATCGGCGCCTGAAGAGTGAGTTTATTATGTGTCTCTTGGCCACGCACTAAACACTACCTCATCAGACTCGTGTGCTATAGAACGTCTCCTTGTAGTTCACTTTAGTAATCGAATACTGTTTTCGCTATATCTCTACTCTCATTGCATAGCTAAATAGAGTAATGTGATGTTGTATCTGAAGATTAGCGCAATTTCTGGTGTGAAGAGTGTCTAATCCTGACATCATGTGAGAACTATTCCACAGCATCTTCAGCTGTTGTGATTTTGAGCTTAAGAATTCTGAGTGCTTGGCTAAGGTGTGAGTTATTGTTGACCCACGCGTCTGTGGTAGGTCAGGTTGTAGAAGACAGGCTGTGTGGGGGGGGGGGGGGGTAGAACTTGGGGGTTTGGGGGGGGGGGGGTTCAGACTGGGGGGGGGGGGGGGGGTGGGGGGGGGGGGGAGTATATCTGGGGGGGGGGTAGGATAGGGGGGGGGGGTGGGGGGGGGGGGGGGGGGGGGTTTAGTGTGTGTGGGGGGGGGGGTAAGGGGGGGTGGGTGGGGGGGGGGGGGGTGGGGGGGGGGGGGGGTCACGGGGGGGGGGTATTACTTATAGGGGGGGGGGGTGACAGTTGGGGGTGTGGGGGGGGGGGGGGGGTGTGGGGGTGGGGGGGGGATGTAGGGGGTGGGGGGTGGGGGGAGGGGGGTGTTGGGGTGGTGGTAGGGTGGGGGGGGGGGGGGGGGGGGGGGGGGGGGGGGGGGGGGGGGGGGGGGGGGGGGGGGGTGGGGGGGGGTGTCGCGATTTGGGGGGTGTGGATTGGGATATGCGAATGTGATTGATGTGAATATTAGATGCTATATACATTGGGGGGGTTTAGGGGGGGGGAATTATTGTGGGGTGGGTGGGTGTGGGGGGGGGGGGGGTAATGGGGGGGGTTTTTGTGGTGCACAAATGTAGGGGGGGGGGGTGGGTGGGGGGTGGGTGGGGGCGGGGGGGGGTGGGGGGGGGTGGGGGGGTATTGGGGGGTTGTGATGTCTGGGGGGGGGGGGGGGGGGGGGGGGGGTGTTGGGGGGGTGGGGGGGGGGGGGTTTTGGGGGGGGGGGGGGGGGGGGGGGGGGAGGGGGGGTGGGGGGGGGGGGGGGGGGGGGGGGGGTGTTGGGGTTTGGGGGGGGGGGGCTCAGTCATCAAAACGTAAGACTAGTTTGTTTTTTTTGGGGGGGATGGGTGTATACAAGGAAATGCTTCTGTCGTGGGGGTGGTTATGGTGTGGTAAACAGCGCACAACAGGAACAATTAACATTCATACCCATCGTCATTTGTAGAGGGAGATTGAGCACCTATAGGTTTGCCCGGAGTGCAATGACGTCTATTATGATCAACAATAACAATAACAAAGACAATAGAAACAAATGAGAAGAAAATAAAAATCGTCCAATGACGTCAGTTGTTATTTTAGTTATTTATTTTCTTAAATATAAAATTTTTCTTTTTCTACAAAGATACCGCCCTTTAAAATATATGTTTTTAAGTGGGAGAGGGGAGGTTTGACGATTTATTTATATGTTTCTCCTGTATGTCATTAGTATTTGCCTTGTTTGTTTAGTATTTTCTTATATGTTATCACTATTATGTGGTTCCAGTATGATTAGCGCGACACAGAAAGTCTATAAATAAACGGTTTTCGAGTGCTCACATTTTGTTCACATCTAAACTGTACGTGTTTTATATGTTCCAATAGCATTTCTGATTGTGTTTTTTTTAATACACGGTCAATGGACGTTTGTCTGAGAATATTTCTATAACATCTTATGTCTAATTTCTCTATTCTTCTATCTAAATCTGTTGTCAAATACCGAGTTTAGCACCACACAGGTGAGAATAAGTAATTTAATGTCCGTGTACGTAAATACTGTGTGGTCAGGTTGAAACAAGTAAATAAAGACATTATTAATAAATGTGTAATCTTTATCACAGAATACAGCAGTTGTTTCTTTAACAATTTATTTTTGGTAGTGAGGTTACCAGCGCTATGCTGAACCTCATATTTGTCTCCTTCTACGACATGCCTGAAATATGAGTGGACACATTCATTGTTTCCTTCTAGGACATGCCTGACAGATGAGTGGACACATTATTGGTCTCCTTCTACGACATGCCTGACAGATGAGTGGACACATTATTGGTTTCCTTCTACGACATGCCTGACAGATGAGTGGACACATTCTTTGTCTCCTTCTACGACATGCCTGACAGATGAGTGAACACATTCTTTGCCTCCTCAGAAACACCTCGAAAACCACAAGAGGCCTGAAGGTCAAGGCTGGTTGAGAATGACAACATGGAAGTCTTTGACATTATTGTGACCTTCAGAAATGTTTTTGAGAGTAAGGCCGCTTACACACGAGCGTTTCTTGACGCGCGTTTCTCTCGCGTGACGAATGAAAGAGTATGGATTTACAGACAGTCTCACTCGGCTGAGCAGCCTGTAAATCCATTACTCCTTCATTCATCACGCGTGAGAAACGCGCGTCAAGAAACGCTCGTGTGTAAGCGGCCTTAGGAAACATAAAAACATCGGATTAGAAAGTCTCTCAGAAGCTCTAATAGAAACGTGATATAACTTCAAGAAAGTGAAAGTACAAGAGATTCTCGAGTACCACAAGACAATTTGTTGTTCCATTAATAAACACAAGTGTAGTGTAGAAACCCAGGCTGGTTATAGTTAAGTTATATGATGTATATTGAAGATAATACACTTAACTAGTGCTATTTGTATCCTTCTTAATCATATATTCATAATGTGTATATCGGTTAATTAAAATTTAAATTGCTTATATTTTCTGTGTATCTGAATAAAAACACAAGTCAAAATTATTGTATTACTTAAATAGACATATTTCTGGAAGCGTGAAGGCAGACAGACTGGCCACGAAAAGTGGACACAATTTTCAAACTCAGGAAGGGAAGCACAGTTATAATAGCAATCATACGAAATATCATCGAAGACAAATGACAGACAACACATAGAGGCAAATATAACAGAGACATAATATTCCTTACCAAGATGAGATCAAGTAACAGTATTTAAATTAAGAGCCGGCTACTGTAGAATCAAATACCATCTGTTCAACAAATTAACAATCAAACAGACAGACATGCGGACGTGAGGGAGAAGACTGTACACAGAAGAACACATCATTTATGAATGTCGGCTTCACAAAAAGAGCAGACTGACAACGTGGCTTTCACCAACCCACGTGAGGATCAACGAGAGAAGCCTGAGACAGAGTGCCAACGTTGTGACACAAATAGATGTCGTTATATGAGATCGAAAGACGAATATGAAGAAACGTTGAGAAATCTGGTAATCTATGCTGTGACATTCCAACTGCTCCAAATCTGTTTGTCAAAATAATGTACCAGACGTACAGGCCGTGCCAGATTGTTGACGTCTGTACAGGCATCAGTCAGAGTTGATGGAAGTCAAACACACACTACTCACACATACGATAGTGATAACACTACATAACAGACTCACATTCGCCATTTATTAGATTCGTTTTTGTGTAAGTACTAAATTAATTTTAAAATAAGGAATTAGAAGTATTTGTTTAATGTAGTAAATAAAATTGCTGTACACTAACTCAATTCTAATATCTTGCCAATAATCCTACTTTCACAAGAAAATGTTCTGTCAGAACCGAAAAGTGCTCGTGTTAATCTCTGTAACATTCTGTATTTTAAACGTGGCAGACAATGTTGGTCTACGGCAATCCCTTTTCAGTATATCCCTATTCTACATGAGTTCTTAGTAGGACATAACGTCTGGCCGTTCGAACATCGTATCACTCGAATGATAAAGGTTTATGTCTGTTCAGATATAGCTTGTACAGTCTTCTTCTCTGGTGTGACTGTTCATTAGATCGTTCATGACGTCAGACTTGCCTTTCTCTTGTTGTATTACTAGCATTATAACTAGACCACAAGCTAATTTATATGTGGGCATGCATACTACAAGCATCAAAAGCCAACAACAACAGTTATTAACAATATCTTACAAAAACACAGAGAAGTGCTATAAGACCATATGAAGACAGCCTCACAACAGTATAGAGACGAAGCTGACATGTAAAATGGCCACATATCAAAATCACATAGGCTACCAAATATGTTTCTTCACGGCGTAGTACTAAGTAATACAAGACAGGTCAACTCTAAAAAGAAAAAAAAATGGACAAAAAAATATTAAATGACAGTCTACTTGTGAGGGAGTTAAACAGACTTTCACTCAAAATATAAAAGTAGCGACTTCAAGGCAAGCGCTCATCGTCTGTGGTAATCAAGAGTTATGGGACATGTCAGTCAGGTCACATGTTAATATTAGTTACAGCAGTCACAGGTCCATTATTACGAAAGATATAAGACATTTTCTCAATACAGTTTATTCATTTATTTTTTCGAATTTTCAATTTCCATCTCTCATTTTCTTTATGTCCATGATAATATTTCTGTTGTTATGTCTTTTACATATATTTGTTTCTTGTTTAACACAAATACAATTATTCCAGTGTTGTATCAACACAAATGGTGACATTCAGGTTCTGTAAACGTATTAACACACGCACACACTCACACACACATAAGTTTAAGAAAATGGTTGAAAGCCTGAACATAACGATACTGCAAGCAGCCACGGAGTCTATTATCAGAGAGGCAAGACAGACTTAAAAACCATGTTGAACTGAAGAACTACAAAAGCTTGATGATGAACTACACAACAGAGAGAGAAGAAACTACATAAGACAATCACAAACACTGGTCACGTGCGAAATCAGATTTCTTTACGCCTTGCCACAGTTTTGTAAAGGGAGGTAGCATTTTGTTTACATTGCAGGGGTAACAACAACATAAGAAAAACAAATACAAAATTAAATAAAACTTATACTTTTATGCATTAACTATTTCCAGTTCATTAATCAGATAAAATAGGACAAATTATGTGCAGTAAGAAATTTGTTTGTTTAATGTTATAACATATAAATGTTTTCATTTTATTTTATCATTATATTTTTCAAAACATATTTGTTGCTGTCATTATTGACGGAGTTTCAAACGTCGATTTATTGGTTGTATGTTTTTCACCCTGGTCAAAGTTGGGGAATCAATACCAGACAAACATAAAGGTATGTTTTCAGGCACTCGCAAGAAATAAAGAAGCAGAACACTTGGACAACAGAAAAACAACAGACGTGAGTGGCTTACCCAGGGTTCGAACCCCGTACCTTCCGTACGACAACTCCGCCTAGCTATCAAGCGAATCACACTGACCCCACGGCCAGCTAGGCATAACCAAAAAAGGATGCTTTGCTGACTATATATCAGTACGAAACACAAAGATAACACCGGAAGTAAACAGTGGGCAACTCAGCCCTTTAATGACGCAATCACTTCTGTTGTTCTCCTATTAACAGTATGTGTCAGTCCAAACAAGAAGAAAGACCTTGATACTGGGTCCAGTAAATAGTAGAAGACTTAAGGACAGTAGTATAGAACAGAGGGTAGGTTTCTGGTATTGTATAAACATAAATAACACATAAGGAAGGGAAACCCGAGGCCTGTAAACAGTAAATCAATACCAGACAAACATTAAGGTATGTTTTCAGGCACTCGCTAGAATACCAGAAACCTACCCTCTGTTCTATACTACTATCCTAAGTCTTCTACTATTTACTGGACCCAGTATCAAGGTCTTTGTCTTGTTTGGACTGATACATACTGTTAATAGGAGAACAACAGCAGTGATTGCGTCATTAAAGGGCTGAGTTGCCCACTGTATACTTCCGGTGTTATCTTGTGTGTTTCGTACTGATATATAGTCAGCAAAGCATCCTTTTTTGGGGATGCCTAGCTGGCCGTGGGGTCAGTGTGATTCGCTTGATAGCTAGGCGGAGTTGTCGTACGGAAGGTACGGGGTTCGAACCCTGGGTAAGCCACTCACGTCTGTTGTTTTTCTGTTGTCCATGTGTTCTGCTTCTTTATTTCTTGCGAGTGCCTGAAAACATACCTTTATGTTTGTCTGGTATTGATTTACTGTTTACAGGCCTCGGGTTTCCCTTCCTTATGTGTTATCAAAGTTGGGGAACTATGTCTTAACTTTGCTGTGTCAGATTGATTAGGGGTTATCTCCCTTTTTGGTTCATTCATTGTGTTTGACCTTTAGGGTCAAAGGTAAACAGTTCTGGGCTATTTGCCATGCGCAGTTGTTGCGCGCAAAATTAGACTTCCGTCAGGGAGAGTTGCGGACTGGCTTCTGTAGGACGTGAATGTCCGTTGTATCCTGGGGAAGGAAAATCTTCGAGTGACTGCGTTGTCAGTTTTCCGCAGTGATTTACTGTACGTCAGGAATGACGACAGTGTTATTTCTTATGTTCTGAGGATTTGTCTCAAGGTAACACCGACTTTATCATTACTACGCATTCGGTTGCAGAATTTGTTAAAGGCTTACCTAGCCTGTGAGAACAGCTCACAGTTCCTGTAATGCAAAACTTATATTTTGTGCTCAAGGTAGCTATTTAAGACTATTCGTCTTTATATGATCAGAAGTCCAGTGACGAAGTTATATAAGGCGGAAACCGCAGATTGGCGGTATATTTATACAAACATTATAGCAGGGTTGATGCAACCTGCTTATGAAGAGTACACAGCTGACGTCATATCGAGGTCTGTGTAATGGCCACTATTCTACCGCATGAAAAGATGTAACTGGCGTGTTATGCCAAGTTGAACGACGGCCCTGGTAATAGGATTACATGAGTTAAGTGCTCGTCCATTGTATGACGGAGTTATTAGGTATCTGACGAGTTCTGTCAGGGATACCAAAGCGGCATTATGAACTGTACATTAAAGAACCTACCACTATTGACTATGCCCACATATTTGAATGTTCAACAGCCTTAGAATGCCTGATATGTACCAAGCGATTTCAATTAACATGATGTACGTGAACCTGTTTACATTGACTGTTCCTGTGTGATTCTACTGTTAGTCCTGTCAATAAATGTATGAACTGTCACCAGTAGTTTCAACCATCATTGGCTTCAGTACGAGTGTGACTGGGTGTATTGTTGTTGCTGAGTTATTTGCCGGTTGAAGATCATGCACTGAGTATGGTTACTTTAGTGATCTTTTGTTAATCGTGCTTTGTTTAGTATTATGCGAATTAGGGTGAAGGTGTTCATACAACTCAGTAGCATAGTATGAAGAAGTAGTTCATGTAACTTGAACTCAGCAACATTAATGAAGTAATTAATTCCTTCAGACTGAGTCCGTAATATTTAATCACATGTACACACAGGATGATCATTTCAAATAGGAACAGAACATAAGTCCTTATAAGTCATGCATAAATTAATCAATAACGTAGACTGCTGGTTTACGTGTCAATGTCCGTTTAAGGATACAATGCAGTATTGTCGTCAGAACATCACAGCTATATGCACGCGCAACTAGACATGGCTACCTGCCGACAGTGAGACTGCGAGTCTGAATATTTCATACGAATTTGACGATTATTCTCCTCCTTCTGAGAATTCTAGTTAAATCCCCTTAACCCTCCCTAGAAATTTTTCCTCTCATATATGAGTTCTAGGACCTGGGACCCTCCCCGGTGCCCTCCCCAAAAATGGCATAATATAAAATGGCTATATCATGCCATTGAATTGGGAAGGTTAGAAAAAACGCAGCTATATTATAGCCTCTTGGGCGGGTCAAGTTAAACAAAAGGGTAGCGCGTTGTCCTAGTTTGACACCCCGGACTGTAGTCTTCCGTAAACCAACGTAGCCCAGACAACCGTCATAATCTCGATGGATTTTAGTTATGTAAGTGTGATGTCCTTTACAGTCGTCGTTCCATGACGACATTGGAAACACATCTTTTAGCACAAATACGATTAAAATGGGTCTTAAAACGTTTCGTGCAATTTGGACGTCTGATAACCCTTTTAGCAGATTACGGCGTTAAGGTATAGACGATATACCTGGCTTTAAACAATTCCTTGTACACCGGCATGGATAAAAGAAAAAAAAACTCGATAGATTTTTTTTCAAGCGATCTATCCTGGAGCCCTTAACAATGTTTTGCACAAAAAAAAAAAAATTTAACACCAATTGTTGACTGCATATGGTCCGACAGGATGGATTTGTAGTAGAACCGTTGTTGCTGCAGGGTTCTCATGTCAATAGACTATTGTAGTACTGTGCAATACCCGAGTCAGTTCTCAATACATTTTTGTAATCAGTCAATCGCAGTTTATTCAATTGATTTTAGACATGTATTATACCTCAAACTGAAATAAACATGTCAAAGTGTTAATTTGTGAATGTATAGAATACTTAAACATCGCGTTTAAAGTAAGCCGATCTGATGGCGTAATTAGTCAATGTCAGGAATAGGAAAATTAAACACTTTACGTTAATTAAAAACCTAACAGTTAAATTAATTAAAATTACGAGCTCTTAAATGCGTAGCTTATGTAAGGATTGAACATTGGTTAACAGATATAAAGCGTCCGTATGTTATGTCAGGAGAGAAAAGACCCAAATTGAAAGTGGTCGTCTAGAATAGAAAGAAATTTCGAATATATAAGTTTAATCGTGTTATTTGTTGTGTGTTAAGTGTTAAGTGGAATAATTAACTATGGCTAAAATTTAGATGTTAACTAAATTAATGTATGAGGTACATTAAAAAAAAAAATAGATTAAATCTAAATTAGTCTTGTCGTCTAGGATTTTTTATGTTTTCTCTTTTTTTATCAGTAATTTCGTCTTTTTGTAGTAATTTCCGTTCTTCTTATTTTTGGTTCTTTCATTTTCATTTTGTATATCTCACCATTTCATTTTATTGATTTAATAATTCAATTAAGAAGTTAAGGTTAAAAAACTAATTAATTTAGTATATGGATATGATGGATCCAATCACGTGTAGGTAGTCTTTGATCCTGATTGAGATATTCATTTTTAGGACGAGAAAGTGTTCAAAAAAACGTTTTTGAGCGTGTGTGGTTGTAAGGAAAATGTTTGCATTTTAGTAGCCGAGCATCCAATGAATTAACGTGCAACATAGTTATACTGGTTCGTACTTGGGTCGGTCAGGATATCTCGGTTCCTTGATTGTTTCAAACGAATATTCATCATTATCGTGTATGTGGAACGTGTAGGACGAAGACTTCAATGGGTTCAATATGTATTTACCTTGATTGTGCATTTTAGTTCCATTCTGTGTTAATTGGCATCATAGTGTTTTATTAAAGTTTAAAAATTGAAAGGGCAAAGGGTTAGGTTTGCGCCTCTATGTAGTTTGATATGGGTTTTTAGTGAGGATGTGGAGTGTTTTTGTTTATTTGCGTCTCGGTCGCAAGTAGGATTATCGTGAGACGTGAGAGTCGCATTCCGCGCAGCAAGAATAGTTTTTCAGATGCCTGGAATATGTTTTCAAATGAGAGAATGTCAAGATTGGCTGTTAGTGATAAATTTTGAATAATCTGGCGGAAGTTTTATGTAGAACTTCTTAATGGTTAAGATCGACGCTAAAGAATTGAATATACAGGCACGATTGGTCTCGTTACTGTATGGTTAGATAAGTGGAGCACTAAAGCAAGACAGAAGACTGTGTTGTCAACAAGTTTCCTGGCGCTATTGCCGCCCATACTCACTCGGATAAATAACAGTTTCCGTTGATCCGCACTGTTGGGAAGATTCACTTTGTTTTTCGTCGCCGGGCTTGTTATGCTATATTGAAATAGATATAATAAGGTAGGATGTAGAATGCCATCATGGTGTTATCTGGAGCAGGGCATGCACGCAGCATATTGCCTGTTGTGTGATGCTGAAGGAATCTTGATTATAGTGTGTCAAGAAAGAAAGGTAGAAAAGATAATTCGTGTTGAGATCTCACAGAGCATCTCGGGTGAAAAGTCTTAATAGTAATTGGGTTGACATGCGAGAACAGCTAAAATTTATAATTTTGTTTGATAAGTTTGATGATTGCAGTAATTAGCCTCCGGCTTTGTTTACTCCGTCCATGGTCCACCTGTACACCGGGCATTGTCTTTTTCTTTAACATATGAGAAGGGACAATACAGCGCGTGCATGGATGATCAAGTTTGGTTGGTATCGAATTTCTACTGTATATATGTTGGAACATAGGTGTCCTCTACAAACCAAGTACTCCTTGACCTGGTTTCTTCGTTTGGAGGAACTGCTGTGTTTAGAATTTATGGAGGGGATCCTGTACTATGGTGGTAAAGTTCGGTTATGAATCATTCCCAGATCCAATGAAATATGTGACCCGAAAAAAGGTTATCTCATGTTATTTACACGCGATTTGCACTATTTGTAGGTTTAGCAGTTAGATTGATTAATTCCTGTTAGAGTGTCGAAAAACATATCTAAGTCCGAAATAAAACATGTCACACCTCAAACGACGAGAACTAATAACAAGCATATGTCGTCAATATATGTAAATAACAACAACGTTATTGACCGGCGCATCTACCTGATATAAAAATTATGTCGCATCAGGCGAATGAAGGGATTAGCTTTGGCGCCCAATTTTAACAAGCCCCAAAAGGCATTCACATTTTCAATTAAGGTATTAGACCTTCGGTGGAGTGAGGAAAAAAATGCGGTTGTACTTAAGAGTACTTAGCCTTTTCGGTCAAGTGGGGTATCACGGTGTGTGTGCGGCCAATAACTCCTTTAGTTATGAGGTGTCTATCTTACGTTGCTGATAAATATATAGTCTTGGGCTGTTGGGGGTTGCAGGGGATGAGGGAGGGAATGGTTTCGTGGCAGCAATGAAGTAGTCAGATCGATAATGTATGGATTGTGGCGCTTCGCTTGCTAACAACAGATCTCGTTAGCTGTCAACTATAGTCTTTAGCATTAAATTTTTCTATAATCAAACACCTGAGTCTGATTGGTATATTGTTATTGTTGTTCCTTATTCCGGACGACATATCACGATTAATTGGAAGAAGAGAATGGCGAATTACTAGTCTCAATGATTCCCAGAGACAACATCTGCTCAAGTTCCTTAGTAGTTTTAGCAAGGAAATGTAAAGGAACAGAATAGGGATGTACACGAATAGGTGTATCATCATTGAGAGTAATGTCATGACTGATAGCCGATGTGCGACCCGGGACGTCGGTCAATATACATCTGGATAAGATTGTTAATGAGATTGTAGCAATCTGTAGGGACGCTGTTGCGGTGTAACCGTTGAAGAAGAGGATGGTTACATCCCGCCAAGATTCAGTGGGGGGGTAGGTTGGGGAATAACTACTCCGGGTAACGTTTGGTAACGGTAAAACTGTTACCTCAGGAAAAGAAGATTCTTCTTCCTGGATGACAGATAAGTTAGAATAATAACAAGTAGATACTGTGTTGTCATCTAGTTCATGAAAAATTGACTGTAAGTGTTCAGGATGTGTATGAAATTGCTTGAGCATGTTAATATGAAATATCTTTTTGTGTCCCTTGATATCTAAGACGTAATCAACGTCGGAAATTTTATCAATGACTTTGTAAGGACCATTCCAAGATATCAATAATTTTATTGTTATTGTGAGGGAAGTAACACACATTAAGCCTCGTCGCCCCTGTACTCGGGAATAAATTGGCGTAATCGGTCGTAATACGTCGAGACCTTATTTTGTAGAGATAGAGATCGAGCCTTAGCTTTTTGCAGCCTCAGAAGAAGCTGTTGCCAACTGGCAAGACTCAATAATGTTCTTCCGAAGATTAATCACATACTCGTAAGATGACTGAGTGTCCTGAGTCATCTCCGCGTCAATTTAATAAGTCTTTTATTAGTCCCATAGGACCTCTTGGGGGAGCACCAAAAACTAATTCAAAGGGAGAGAAGCCAGTTTGTTCATGCGGTACCTCCCGATAAGCAAATAGAACAGCTGGGAGTGCTCTGTCCCAGTCATGAGGGTGCTGAGCAGTAACCTTATGTAGTAGTTGTTTAAGTGTACGGTTAAGTCTTTCAACCGCACCATTACTCATAGGATTATAAATACTACTTAAATTCCTATCAATGTTCCAAGTTTTCATGACTTCCTTCATGGTGTCAGATATAAACTGTGACCCATGGTCTGATAAAAGTTTTCTAGGAAACCCTATTCTAGAAAAGATGAGATGTAGTGCATCAGCTACATCTGTGGTAGTGGTGGTCTTTAATGGGAGGGCTTCTGGCCATCGTGTGCACAAATCAATGCACGTAAGGACGAATCTATGTCCTCTGGCCGATGGTAGCAATGGACCAATAATATCTATTGCCATCTTGTCAAACGGTCTTACTGAGATATCGCAAGCCTGAATAGGCGCCGTGTGAAAAGCTCCACGTGCTTTCACTTCTTGGCATGTAGTACAGGAACGTACATACTGCGAAATATCTCTTGACACATCCCAACTGGCCAAAAAAGAATGAAGACAGTACTCGAGATCGTGTTCGAGTATTATCATCCCATATGTTCCAAGCACAATGTGAGTCATGTGTGCATGTTGAAAGAATGTACCGTCTTAAAAAGTATATACGGGGACCATAACTTGTTGTTTTTCATTTGTGATTTGTCATTTTGAAAAACATCTTAATCAATATATGTCATTTTTTTTAATAACACAAATCAATGTTTGTTATTATTATCCTGAGGATAGATTTGTCGTCAACTTTATATCAACCAGGGCTTAAAAAAAAAAATTTTTTTAAAAAGATTTATCCTCTTTTTGTTTGTAAACATAATTTTTGCAAATGTTTTCCCTGTCAATAGGTTGAATTGACTACTACAAAATTCTCTTGGTTGTTGCATCCATTTTATTATCATCAAACTTTTCTCCATGAGTTTGATTGAGTCTGCGCGCTTTTCTAGTCGTTCACGGCGTTTTTTTCCAGTGCCACCTTGTGCATAGGTTATGTTTTCTCCCATTCTATGAATCTCATCTGGGGATTACAATCTTTACTACTGCCCGTGTTTAACGTACCCAACCATCAGATAATCAGCTTATAGGCTTTTTTTAGCCATACTGTTTAAGTTACTCTTTTATCGGTAGGTTTGGGGACTTTTCCTGTGTAAGGAAAAGGGTGTTCTAATCATGAATAAACAATAAATAGCTTTGGGGTAAAAACTCATCCAATAGTTCCCGGTAACCCAAAAGTCATTTGCAGGCGTATACATATTCTGTTCCTGTCGTTGCACAGCTAGGATGTACAGCGACTGGTCGTACTACACCAATCGTTGTGGATCCTGAATCCCTCAGCACTGAGACGACGGAATTCCATTTAACTATATGCCCCTGTTAAAAAAAATTTAGTAGGATGCCTGTTCCATCGAATGTTTGGACTGCATAAAGACCCTACCTCTGAGTGTATTATGTCCGCAGGTTAAGCACTCCATATTTCTTTCTTCGCCTTACTGAAAAAAAAATAAGATTGCATTGTTTTGGCAAACTACCTATTTGACCCCACATTATAAATTAATAGTGCAAAATGGTAGCATATGCTAACAGAAGAAGACTTGTGTTATGGGACTGTAGGTGTTGAGTGTGAGTTATGTTGGTTCAAAAGCTGGGAACCTGGTATAGAGACTCGAATATCGGTTTGGTAGTATTATTTGTAAAACTGTATCCCGCACTGGATGAATGAGATTTGTATTCTGAATGACTCAACCGTAGATCAAGAAAACTGAGTTTGTGAGTAAATTGCCCGAGATTGAACTGAGAGCTCGATTTTGTTGTTTCCCCAGAATTATGTTTTGATACGAATTTCGAAGTCAAGTCTGAATACACAATGATTTCTGTACGACTCGTCTTCTATACGTAAAAGATTTTATATCATTTCGATGGTATTCGAGATGCGAAGAGGATTATTAATACATATACCAGTTTATAATGTTATTATCCTTATGTGATCGAGATTATTCGATAAATTTAGTTATTATGCGTGTGAACCATTGTGTTGGTAGTGTTGTTTGAGTTGTTGTTGAGGTGAAATAAATTTCTATCTCGTGATCCTACTCCTCTGTTGGAAAACTTCATTTTTTTATTGTTTTGAAAATAATTATATATTGTTATGTTCCCTTCTGTTGAAAGTTAACATTGTGATTTTCTTTGGAACCTACTTCTGTCATAACACTGTGATGTCTTAGTCTATGTTTGTTTATTGTTATTTGATTGTTAGGGCCATATTAGAACGCCACACAGGTAGAGGTTCTCTTAATGAGGAGTTAGAAAATGGGTTTGCATTTCGATGAAATGTGCCAGCCGAAACCAGTAGTTATAAAAAGAAAGTATTTTTTCTAAACTACTCATCCATAGTTTTACCTGGTTTACGCCTCCGTTGCATAAAAATATGCAAAAAATGATTGGCTGGCTATCTACCGAAGATAATACCTTATCCCGTAGTTAGTAAAATCAACTAATTTGTCGTACGATTTTGTACGTTGGAGATTTTGTTGAACTTCTGGCCACAAGTCCCATCTATTAAATGTATATTGCGTATGTTCGCAAAATGGAATCCTGCAAAATCTTTTGGAGATTCAGGTAAAATTCCCCTTAAATTTCCAACCTTACAGTGTTCCTCGTCCAGGTGAAACCCTTCGTAAAAATAAAGCAAGGACTTAATAAAGCACCGTAGTTATTATTTGATATTGATGGGTCAGGGTCCAGCTTTTGAGGAAGCCGTCAGTTGGGTTAGGTTACCAACCAAGAATTCATTTAATAACTTGAAGTACCCATGACCTCCATTCAGGCCAAATGGTTTGTTTTTGCAAAGTCTTGTTCAATAAAAAAAAAAAAACGTGACAGGAACGATGAAAGGTCGTCCACGTTTAAGTTGAGAGTGGGTAATTTAAAGTTGTAGAAATGTTTAGTTTGGCTGGATGATGATCCATTTTGTGCGTTTATTCTGGTTTGCATCAGCACTTTGTGTGCTTGTAATCTTGCTGTCTCCGTAATTTAAATTACGCGCTCGAGCCGGCCATTTTTTCTGAATTAATTTTCCATTTCTATCTTGTGTTGTAAATTAATATTTTTCCTCTCGTTTCAATGTTATTCTCTTCTTCCTGTACCTCACGATGAAGCAATCTCTTAATCTGTTTTCTCTGGCAAATTATGCTTCATCTCAAGACGAATCCTGCTATCCTCGTCTTTAATCTAATGTTTCCTCAATGCCAGAGCTTCTTCTCACTTTCTGCTTACCATATCCTCTTTCTTTTAATGCAGCAGCTTTACCTTCTTCCTATTTTCTGCTTTAATTGTTTTTTTCCAGTTCTGCTCAGCAAAACTGACGAAAGAGTTCTTGAGATTTTATTATATAACGCCAAGTAATTTAAAAACCATTATTCCTTAACCAAGTTTTAAACGAAATGGTCTATAGTATAAGCATTTTGACTTTTAATCATGCTGGTAAGTAATTATTGATAATTACTGATTAAAATAGTCAATAGTAGCTTCAGAGTAATTATTATACTTACTCAACTTAGGAATATTCAATATAAATATTCACAATAGTACTGAACTCTTATGTCTAAGTTCACCTAATAGACAATATTTTGTAACAATATTGTATCTAAGTACTAACTATATCATAAATAGTTATGATATCTGTTAAATATATAATGTAATATAAATGGGTAAATTATATCACACACAATTAAATCTCAATATCCAATAATGTTGGGTATGTATTCCTAGTAATTATATTGTTCAATGTACTACGTCACCCTCTTAGTACCAGAAAAGTATATTATTTAATATACAATGGGTCTATTACCTCAAAGGTAGACTATAAGATTATTTTATTTGGTCAATATATATATTATATTATTATGCCCTAGGCATCTCTTATAAATTGTAGTGCTACTTTCTTGGACTATCACTGCATAATTATGCAATGTCCCATATTAACCTTAAATATCAGAAAAAATTAATTAAATTAAATTACAAGTGTATTATTGCATATAATATCATATTATTAATGTAGTATTTAATATATATCATGAGGACAAACAAAACAATGATGCAACTAAAGGGTACAAACAATGTCAAGACGCAAACAAGACATTTTCACAATTAAAAATGAATTTATGAACTAAATGAACCGAAATCAATTCAGGCATCGTGAGAGCCACAGAATCTAATTTCGGTTCATCCTCCCTACCTCCCACGAATTAACAACACATTAAGACAACAAAAAGTACATTAAACATAGGTAAAAACATGCCGATGTAGGCAGAGGGCATGGACTCAGTTAGCACTGTTTGCAATAACAACAGTTAAACACCTAGACTTATCTTTTCCGTTGCTTATATCAGTGCTAGAGGTCGTCAACAGCTAGGCTAATGCCCCTGACTGTCTGCTCCTGTAGTATATATTGTGTGTTTGCTTCAAATGGCTCATGTTTAACCTGGTTAGGCTTAGAAAACGACTTTGGTTTCTCCGACAGATCACCTACACGACTTTCAGTGACGTCACGTTGTTAGGCATTATAATGAGTACTGCGTCATCTTCGACTGGATCATGTGATCGAAACTTGATTATAAATATTATGGTTAACATGTGCGTAAGGAACAGAAGTTTGTTTCTTTTTTCTGTCGTTCCCCGCAATCGGCCGCCACTTTGTTGCTGAGTTATTTGCCGGTTGAAGATCATGCACTGAGTATGGTTACTTTAGTGATCTTTTGTTAATCGTGCTTTGTTTAGTATTACGCGAATTAGGGTGGTGTTCATACAACTCAGTAGCATGGTATGAAGAAGTAGTTCATGTAACTTGAACTCAGCAACATTAATGAAGTAATTAATTCCTTCAGATTGAGTCCGTAATATTTAATCACATGTACACACAGGATGATCATTTCAAATAGGAACAGAACATAAGTCCTTATAAGTCATGCATAAATTAATCAATAACGTAGACTGCTGGTTTACGTGTCAATGTCCGTTTAAGGATACAATGCAGTATTGTCGTCAGAACATCACAGCTATATGCACGCGCAGCTAGACATGGCTACCTGCCGACAGTGAGACTGCGAGTCTGAATATTTCATACGAATTTGACGATTATTCTCCTCCTTCTGAGAATTCTAGTTAAATACTAACCTCCATAAATTTTCCTCTCATATAGAGTTCTAGGACTGACCCTGGTCCATCAAAAATGCACATATAAATGGCTATATCATGCCATTGAATTGGAAGGTTAGAAAAACGCAGCTATTCAGCTTGGCGGTCAAGTAACAAAGGGTAGCGTCTCCTAGTTACCGACTGTGTCCTAAACAACGCTAGACACATCATAATCGATCGTGTATGGAGCGTTCAATAATTGAAACATCTATCGCAATATATTAAATGTCTTAACCTTTACAATTGCACGTCTGATAACCTTTAGCAGACGGCGTTAATATCATATACCGTAACAATTCTGTATACTATATATGATCCTAAACGCATTCGCGTCTGCACACACCCATGTCTCACATCTTCATCATCATCGTACAAGGACAAATTTTTGATGTCAGCGTGATTGAACCAGATCTTCACCGCACCAGTACACTGTTCAGGTGACATCGACACGCGTACCTGGCCAACTACACATCAACATTTGCACGCATAAAAAAACCACTAACAATATTCAACTTTTTTATGTTTTTTAATTAATGAAAAAAAAAATCCCGTTCAACCTCTGATGGGTTATAATTGGGATATATATTGTTTTCAATTCCAAATAATATGAACAACTGCCGATATTAGAAACTGGCATCATATTTACATATTCAACAGATTCACGTTACAAAGTAGTGTGTAACGGTGGATTTTACTGGCTACTAGAATGTAGATGTAGGTCTAATGTGGTTGCTAAGATGTAGCCGTGTAATGTACCACCATAGACACCAGGGATGTCGAAGGCTGTGAAGTAAGGTGTCTTGTCTTGTCTGTTGCTTGCTGTGAGTATAGATGAGATGAAGTTCAACAGGTCTACAGTACATGGGTCATGAGGACATTACATTCACTAACGACGTGTAAGTCATGGAAATATGAACTGCTGGTGACGTTTTCCAGCATTTATTTAGAACGCCACAATGACAAGTATGTTGACATCAATATATATATATATATAAGTCACAGACACTGCAGGACATAGTACTCAGCATAAACAAAGTTCCCCAGTAAATCATGCATATATTATGTAAGCTGATCTCGATAATTCCAGCTTACAACAGCCTCAGCTCCATATCATCACTCTATGAGTGTAACAAACTCTACTCTGATACTAGTAGATCAGGTGTGTAAATAAGTCTACCGCAGGCCGCACGGAAATGGCGGGTTTATGTGTACAGTTCAAGTTGAATTTTGTAGGCATTTCTAAGTCTAACCTTGATGAAGGTATAATCGCTGACATAGCGAAGTTCAAAGGAGCATAGTAACTGTTCTCTGGGCCTAGAGTGACCCGTATACATATAAATCTAAGGTATGAGGATACCTGGGTGCATTTCCTAATAGAAGAGCCTCTCCTGCCTGTAGATAGTGAGCGAGCAGAGAACGACAATGTCAAAAATCAAAGCTGACTACAGATTTCAATATTAGGAGAGCATTTACCTTGCTTCGGAAATAACACCACAACACACACGCCTCCAGGCGTTTAGAATCATGTAGAGAAAATCCTCGTTAGATAAACTAACACACAAGAGGACGTCCAATTCCCCATCAAAAGATCACAGACGCTGAAATTTTTTATTTTTTTTTTTAAACCTTTATTGGGTTCTGATTGTAACAACATTGTATCAAAACACAAAGTCACAATAGCATGGCAATAAATGCAAAAAAGGGATGTACAAATGTGCCAATAGGGGCATTTATGGCGATATATATATTCTCACACTCACCATATCCACACACACATGCACACACACACATCCCACTCACCCACACACACACATGCACACCCACACACACATACACACCCACACATACACTCACCTACACTAGCACAAACATACCGTAAGGAGGTGAATGTACTAAAGAAATGATGATGGTACAAGGATATTTACATTATATGATGTGAAGTATTTACAAAAAAAGCTACTTGCTTTGTATGACGACCGAAGGGTCGAAAAGTTTTTTAAATATTTATCTGAACAACAAAAAAGTTTCAAGTCTGTTCTGTTATGTCTTGTGTCATGCGTTCATATATTTGTGTAAATATTGTACTGTCGTAATGTCTGCCGTCGTATACAGCTCTGTTCCTACATGTCCATACAAGATATCTAAAGTCAGCTAGTAAAGTCAGTAGCTTAAGTTCTGTTCGTCTCGTCATCTGTGGTAACGTGTTAAGTGTGACTGTTCTGTATAAATTTAGCGTTTGCTGCGTGTTGGAGGCTATCAGTTTCCTTAATTTGTTTAAAGTGGGGTCACTGTCCTACATCTGTAAAACAAGTGGTCCTCTGTCTCTATAATGTTGTCACTGCACAGTTTACATTTTGGTGGCGCTTTGCCTGCTTTCTTTGCTGTTTGTCTATTCACAATAGGTGTTAAACTGTGCAGTAATCTATATGTAACTTCTTTGTTTTGTGGTTTAACGTCTATTGCGTGAATTTTTGTGAAACACTGTGTGTAGTCAGTTACGAAAAGGTTGTACCCTCTTCCTGTGCTCAGAGGTGTTTCTTGTGCTGCGACTAGAAGTTTGTATACAAGTTTAGTGTCCTGTTTTATTAAAAGTTTATTCCCCTCTAAATTTTGTAGACATATTTTGTAAAAGGGTGGCGGTGTACCAAAAAAAAAGGGGTTGATTATTGTTTAATTTACAAAAGTTTGATAGTCTTGACCCAATATAGTAATGTGCCAGTGGGTATAGACCCGGGCTTTTTATAACTTCTCCTATGTATTTAATTCTTAAAGCTTTAATTTTAGTGTTGATATCTTGTAAGGCTATCCCCCCTTTATTTTTAGGTTGTATTAGAGTAGTGTTTTATACTGTACCAAGTGTGCCTAAAAATGAAGGCCCTAATTAGTTTATTTATTTCTGTTATAATCTTTTTAGGTACAATCTGTAAGTTTGCTATATAAATTATTTTTGGCATAATAAAACAATTAACTATAACACTTCTCCCGAAAATGGTGGCCGTTTTGTACTTATACATTTCTAGCATATTTTGAATTTTCTCTAACAATTTTGTCCATGTTTCTTTATTGGGATCTTGCGGATTGAAAGAAAAGTTAATCCCATAAATTTTGATTTTATTTACTTGCGTTAATTGAAAAGGGAGTTCCGATTTATTTCCCCATCTACCTATTCCCATTATACTAGATTTTTGAATATTTAGTTTGTATTCGCTAGCGTTTCCAAACTCTTTGAAAACCTCTAATATATTTTTTATAGAATCCTTTGTTGTTGGAAAGAATATCGTATCATTGGCGTAGGCCAACAATTTCCTTTCCCCTGTACCGGGGACGAAAGTTCCCGTGATATTTGTATCGTGTCTTATTCTTTCCAAAACTGGTTCTAATGTTATTACGTATAACAGGGGCGATAATGGACACCCCTGCCTGACACTTCTCGTTAATTTGAAAGAGTTGGTTAAACTGTGGTTAACCAATATTCTACGTTCGGGTTTTGCGTATAAGATTCTAATCCATTTTCTAAAATATTTCCCTATGTTATTTGCTTTAAGACTTTTATGCAGAAAGGCATGTGATACTCTATCAAATGCCTTTTCCTGGTCCAAAGATAATATGGCGCTCTGGCACTGCCTATCATGCGTGTATGTAATCAGGTCTCTAATGAAATGTGTGTGTCTACAAATGTTCCTACCATGTACACTACACTGTTGGTCTTCATGTATTATTTTGTGCATGTGTGGTTTAAGCTTCAGAGTAAGTGCTTTGGCTAGAATTTTGTAATCAGTGTTTAAAAGGGAGATAGGTCTAAAATTGTTAATTGAATTTTTGTCATTACTATCTTTGGGTATTAAAGTGATATAAGACTGATTTAAGCTATCCGGGAGTTCCCCTTTTTGAAATGCTTCTTCAAATGTTTTAATTAGAATGGGGCCTAAACATGGGAAGAAAAACCTGTAAAATTCTGCCGTTAGCCCATCTGGCCCGGGTGCTTTATCTTTTTGGAATTTACTAAGGGCCTCTTGTAAATTGTCTAAAGTTAAAGGTTGGTCTAGCCTTTCACTTTCCTCATCACTTGAACACTTTGTGTATTGTAGGAATTTATCTTGTATGTTTGCGTTGGTTCCTTCTCTAGTATATAGTTGTTTATAATATTCAAAGAAGGCATGACTAATGCTGGTGTTGACTGTTTGCTGATGTACTTTCATGTCTATTATTTCATGAATCTGTCTACTGCGTTGAATGTTTTGTTCTACTGTTAAATATTGCCTACGGGGGATTTCTTGCGTTATAGTGTTTAGTTTTGACCTAAGTAGTGCTCCCTGGTAGGTATACTGTCTATATTGATCTAACTGTTCTTCTAAGGTAAGGATGTGAGGGTTCGTGTTATCTAAACTTTAAGTTAAACTAATTGCTTCTTCTAAAATCCCCTCTTCTTTTTTAAATTTTCTATGTATAAGTGTGGCCAAAATCTGAGTCCTATCTCTTATTGTATTTTTTAACATATCCCAATATTGCGCGATGTTATTATTGGTAATGTCTTGTGCGTAACCTTGTATTAGTTGTGTTATTTGTTATGTGTAGTGAGTGTTTTTAAGTAGATTATTATTAAATTTCCAGTGCGGGGATCTCTTTACTTGTTTGTACGTGTGTCCCGTACTTAAAGATGTGTAGACTGCATGGTGGTCTGTAAATTTAAGATGTCTTTTATGTGGTATGTTTTGTGTATATTGTAGTTACTAGTGGTATAAATTATATCTAGTCTTGAGGCCAGTCTGAGATATGGGTTTGTCTTGTCATAATAAGTAAAGGTTTGTTTGTTGGGTTCTATTTTCCTGTATGCGTCTGAAAGGTCATGTTCGTCTAACATAGCCTGAACCTGTCGTACAAGAGAAGACTTTTCTCGTGCCTGTGCTCTCGTGAAGCCACTAGACCTGTCTAGGTCAGACAGGGCACAATTAAAGTCCCCCCTCCCCTAAAATTTTCTTCGTCCCTTTATAATGTTCCGTTAAAATGTCATGTAAACCGTCATAAAACTTAGGTCTGTCAATTTTCGTTGCTTGTGCGTAAATATTGATGAGTGTGTGCGTGTATGTTTGTTGTGTTTGTTTTTTATTTGTATAATGACAATTCTGCCACAATTGTCTGTTCTATAATGTACTGTTTCCCAATCTTCATTAATTTGAAGGATGGCAACACCACTATGGTAGGTGCCTTGGGCGAACCAACCATGTTTAAGACCTAACTTAGTTACTATTAGACCGGCATGAAAATCTGTAGTAACAACGGTTTGCTGTAAAAACAAGAAATCCGGTTTATCTTTTTTATCAGTTTAATTACATGGTCTAGTTTATTTCTCAACCCATTGAAATTGAGAGATATTATCACTAGACTGCATGACGGAGTGGTAAACAGAGGCTGGCCACCCGTTATAAACTGTCTACCTGGCAAAGTGACAGAGTGGTCACTTGACGCATCTAAAATATCCGACGAAGCGGGGACTGAGTGCGGACCGCTTGTCTCACTTAGGTTGCTAGACAAAGTAGTATTCAACAACGTGCTAACTGATGGTTTATCATGTGTTATAATTGTTGTACATGGCAAAAAGGTAGGTTGGTCACTTGTAATTAGTCTACTCGGCAGAGCGGTGTCTGAGTGCTGACCGTTCTCTGCTATGACTAAACAACTTGACACACCCGTGTCTACACTTCTTGACAAAGCGGTTCTTAAGGGCTGACCGTTATGACTGCTCGACACATTAGTGACTGATCGCTGGCTAAAAGTCGTTATGCCCTGATAATTAGGGCCTAGCGCAGGCGAAGCCGCGCTGTCAGACCCTCCCGCCACGGGGGGGGGGGGAGGGTTGGCTGTTTAGATAAAACTGTGCGCATGTTAAGTATGTGTGTGCGGTGTCAAAACATACATTAAAATATCACTAAACTTATTTACATTAAAGGAAGAACACAAAACTCTTAAATCAAAAAACACTGCCTAAACTATAGGTATTTGTACACTTTACTTTAAATAAATACATAATCTTCACTTGAAGCCACTGGAGGGGGCACATCTTCTTCCGCACTGGTAGTATACTGTTCAAACTTCTAACAGGCTCACCGGGGGATAACCTTGGGGTGCAGCTTGGGCGTGCCCTCAAATGCACCATTCGCCATCAGACCTCCCACTTGTCTCTCCTGCTTGAAGCTGGAACATAACTGCTTGCACTGGGCCCCAGTGCAGGAAAGAAAGACTTGTAGGGGTAAGCTCATTAGTCGCTTACGTCTTCAAATGCCTGCCCATCAATGAACAGGCCCGTCTGTGACAACATGGCCTCCATATCGTCGTCTTCTGCTGTTGTCGCCCAACAGGAGGAGGCTTGAGTATTCGCCGGTGTTAGTGCCTCCGGAGCTTCGGTTCTTGCTGGTGACCTTCTTCTAGGGCTGCTGGGTGTAGACATAGCACGCTCGTCGACGACAGGTGTCGACGAAATCCACCTCGGGGAGGGCTCTGGTGTAGGCGCCCTTGGTGATGGCGGCAGGTCTTTCTTGCTCGGAGAGCGCTTGTATGGTGACCTGCTCTCATTGCGCCTTACCTCTTTGGTCTTCACCGGCTCCATTGTGTGGAGCGATAGTCTCTTTCTGTTCTTTTTTTCTCTCTTGGAGTGAAACGTTGTGAAATCCTCCTCATCGACACTGCCTTGGGCGCTATCTGGGGCGGGGAGCTCGCTCGGCTTTTCTGATTGACTCTGCTCTGCTGGAGTGATGTTGGCAACCGCCTCCTCTACCCTCGTTTGTTTAACTTGGGGGGCTGCTCTTTTTTGGGGGCATTGGCTGACCCAGTGGTCGTCCTGCCCACACACCGCACACTGGATTCTTCTCCCCGGTAGGGACATCCATACTCTTAGGAACTTGTTCGCCGCTGCTTTCAGGTGTACAAAGTGCGGTACGTGGTGCTCCGACTGTTTGAACATAAAGTTCCATTTGTCACCTGTAGTCTTTATTCTAGTTTCCTCGGCACCTTCGTCCTCAGAGATGGCCGCCGCCATTCGCTGTACAGCTTCCTCCTTCATGGTGGGTGGTATTCAGTTGAGGGTCCCCTTCGATTTCTCCTTATCCTGATGTTCGATATATACCGACATCTGTGGGTTTGACCACTCCAGCCTCTTACCGTGAAGGACCTGATAATGTTTAAGTTGGGCCGCTGCTGTAAGGGTGGCGAACCACTTAAAGTGCCCTGCAAAACGGTACAGAGTGGCAATCCCACTCGTACCTACACCTGCAGGCCCCGCAAGAATGCTCGATATTAGGCCATATGAAGCCCTGATTGCCTGTGGGCCAGTTACTGTAATTATTAGTGTACCTGGACGGTGTAACACACCTCCTTCAAAATCTTGTTCTAGGTTCACCTGGAAAATGGGCACTACTGGTGCAGACATTTTATTATCTTTCTTTCTTGGCTTTTAAACCAAAATAGAACAAACAAAGTTACAGGCTAGCCTAAGCTAAACAGCTAAAGCTAAACACAAACAAAGTCCAAGAAAACACCACCAAAAAAAACCAAGAATCTGAAATCCCCGTCAAAACTGAACACAGATGCTGAAAAATGCGTCTTGTCTGCTCGTAACAACTCCTAGCCTCCCGGACGGAAGTCTTTCTCAAACCACCTAAATTTGACACATGCGCAGAAGCGCTTGACCCCCTGAGTTCAACTCAAACGGGCCGATGTTGGACACATACCAAGCAAAGATACTGACCAAATCGCGCCTTATATGGTCAGCGAATAAACATCAACTCTGGTTGCAAACATTCCAAGAAAAGCTGACCAATTCGAGCCATAAAAGGACAACAACCAGACATCGATCTAAAAATAGACCGGCAGTTTAAGACACAAGAGAAGGTAACAACCATTGTCAAAATGTAACCTCAGTTTACCAAGAGTTATGAACCTTTGATCACAAAAATTAAAGTGTACAAATAAGACTCAGAAAAAATCTGTGCGTAACATAGTGAATACTAATATGGTTTATTACTCTCAATGCTAATTTCTCTGCCATGATGTCAAAGATTTTGTAGATTTGCGCACCAAAATGTGTCGTCAGAGCTGAAAAGTGCTCTTCATCAATATCATGAACACAATGTAAAAAAATGCAAACGCCATCCAAGACGATTATGTTTACAACAAGCACTCTTATTTATACGCACAGACATAAATAGTACTAAGGTGGAGGAACAGTCGTTATAGATAAACACGACCATAAACAAGTTTATTTTTTGATGTTATTGTTATTGTTACGTAGAATCGACAAAACTGAACTCTGGGAAAATCCCTAGGTACTCAGTCTCCCTCAGCCAACCTGGACATGTATGTCAGCTAATGAACTACGGAGGTCTCTGAAGAGAAAAAGATATAACATGACTACTGTACCATCAACAGTTGTACAAAACGTCTAATATGAGTTTATGAATGGGGTTATCAACATCAAAAAAGTAAAAGACCTTTACAAAGAAACCACTACTACACTACCTATAGTTGTACAAAACGTCTGATATGAGTTTGTGAATGGAGTTATCAACCTCATCAAGTAAAACATATTGACACAGAAAGCACTACTACACAATCAACAGTTGTACTAAACGTCTGATATGAGTTTGTGAATTGGGGTATTAACCTCATCAAGTCAAACACATTGACACAGAAACCACTACTACACAATAACTAGTTGTACAAACGTATGATATGAGTTTGTGAATGCGGTTATCAACCTCATCAAGTAATACATATTGGCACAGAAACCCCTCCTACACAATCAACAGTTGTACAAAACGTATGATATAAGTTTGTGAATGGGGTTATCAATATAAAAAAAGTAAAACACATTGGCACAGAAACCACTACTACACCATCAATAGTTGTACAAAACGTCTGATATGAGTTTGTGAATGGGGTTATCAACTTTAACAAGTAAAACACATTGACACAGAAAACTCTACTACGTCATCAATAGTTGTACAAAACGTCTGATATGAGTTTGTGAATGGGGTTATCAACATCAATAAGTAAAACACATTGACACAGAAACGACTACTACACCATGAACAGATGTACAAAACGTCTGATATGAGTTTGTGAATTGGGTTATCTCTCTCATCATCTAAAACACATTGAAACAGAAACGACTAGTACACCATCAATAGTTTTACAAAACGTCTGATATGAGTTTGTGAATGGGGTTATCAACCTCACCAAGTAAAACACATTGGCACAGAAACCACAAATACACCATCAATAGCTGTACAATACGTCTGATATGAGTTTGTGAATGGGGTTATTAATCTAATCAAGTCAAGCTCATTGACACAGAAACCACTACTACACCATTATTAGTTGTACACAACGTCTCATATTAGTTTGTGAATGGGGTTATCAACCTCATCAAGTAAAACACATTGACAAAGAAACCACTACTACACCATCAACAGTTGTTCAAAACATCTGATATGAGTTTGTAAATGGGGTTATCAGTCTAATCAAGTAAAATACATTGAAACAGACACTAATACTACACCATCAACAGCTGTACAAAACGTCTGATATGAGTCTGTGAATGCAGTTATCAACCTCAATAAGTAAAACACATGACACAGAAACGACTACTACACCACAAACAGTTGTACAATACGTCTGATATGAGTTTATGAATGGGGTTATCAACCTCATCAAGTAAAACAAACTGACACAGAAACCCCTACTACACCCTTAACAGTTGAACAAAACGTCTGATATGAGTTTGTGAATGGGGTTATCTCTCTCATCAACTAAAGCACATTGACACAGAAACCACTAGTACACCATCAATAGTTGTACAAAACGTATGATATGAGTTTGTGAATGGGGTTATCAACTTCAACAAGTAAAACACATTGACACAGAAACCACTACTACGTCATCAACAGTTGTACAAAACGTCTGATATGTGTTTGTGAATGGGATTATCAACGTAATTAAGTCAAACACATTGACACCGAAACCACTACTTCACCAACAATAGTTGTACAAAATGTCTGATATGAGTTTGTGAATGGGGTTATCAACCTCATCACATTAAAGCACATTGACACAGAAACCACTACTACACCATTAACAGTTGTACAAAACGTCTGATATGAGTTTGTGAATGGGGTTAATAACCTCATCAAGTAAAACACATTGACACAGAATCCACCACTACACCATAAACAGACGTACAAAACGTCTGATATGAGTTTGTGAATGGGGTTATCTCTCTCATTAACTAAAGCACATTTACACAGAAACCACTACTACTCCATCAATAGGTGTACAAAACGTCTGATATGATGTGTGAATGGGGTTATAAACCTCATCAAGTAAAACATATTGGCACAGAAACCCCTACTACATAAGCAACAGTTGTACAAAACGTCTGATATGAGTTTGTGAATGGGGTTATCAACCTAATCAAGTTGTCCTTGCTAAGTTGATATATGAGGCTATCAACCTCAACAAATGAAATAATATATTCATAAACCACTACAACAGGCACTGGTGTTTGTTTTATGCTAATTCGCTCAGAAACGCGAAAGCAGCAGTGACCCCAGACACCGAATGGAGCAGTGATGAGTGATGAATACATCCCATGTGCATCAAGTGTATAGTATCATTTTGTTAGATATAGGTACCTTGTTAATTGTAATTCAAGCACGCCATTGCTCTCACGCTGTCCAAGCATATATTTTTTAAGTTTAATACCCAGAAATATATGGGTGCTTCCTAATCATCTTCCCTGAGCTACGCTGTGTATACTCAAGAATTTAATTATTCAGAGAGGCTAACATTGGTGGGCGGACAACACGACAATGCGCTTGTTGATTTTCCAAACAAATGTACTTTGCAGAGGCATTTTTTCTTTTTATTTTGTCTAAAGTTTGTGGGACGAAGCTATCAGATAATTCATGGTACGAAGCTGCAAGACTAAAGTTTCGACGTCACTAGTTGTTAGTTAAAATCAGGGAATCAACACTACATGCCATTTTAAAACAAAACAATCATAGTTGATTCAGTTATTATAGGAATGAAAGCAAACGTATGCGCAAGACTCTTCAATATTTATTCATTTAGAAATATATTTACATCTATAGAGCAAATGCTTATAAAATGAATTTCGCTGGATTTATACCAGCTGGGAGCTTGAACGGGCAAAATTCATTACGTAATTCTTCACAAAAGGCGACGGATCAGGTATACGTTAATAGTGCTCTGCATTATGCAGCATTGTTCTTGACTTCTGAAAACGTGAAAACTATCTTAAGATAGAAGCATTATCATTATATCTACAACTCTGCGAAGAGTCAACCTGTGCGAAGGTAGACACCTTTGAAGACCCATATTAGATACTCTTGGGTGTTGGCCACTGGTGGACCACTAATGCAAAGCTAAGAGGAGGCACTCTAGTACGCGTAAGCTGAGAATCAGTTTATCAATTTCAGTACACCACAACACATTTGAATCAATGAACTTGGTTGATGCGTGTTATAAATTTCGTGGTTATTTTAAGTGTCGCCGTGGGGTTTGCAAAACATTATTCATGCTATTAGCAAGGTCAGAAAAACGTCTGAGACAGTTCACAGGGAAGAAAATAATGTATGAAAAAATAGACAAGAGTTCAGTAACTCGGCTCGCGTTAACTAAACATGAGTATTTCTCTTGAGTTGTAAATAAAAGGCTCGACCAATAAAGTTAAGTGAAAACAGTTTAGAGCAACGAATCAGAATTAGCGAGAGAAACATACGACAGAATAATGACCAGAGGTCATTAGGGCAGTAAGGTGTTTGTGATTGAAGAGGCAAGGTGTGTTTGCCGTAGTCTCAAGATGAGCGGATTCTGTGGTTATACAGAAATAGCCTAAATATGGATATATTCAAAGTTTTGCCATCACTAGACAGTGTTTAAAATGATTAAGAAGTTTCGTATAGATACCGTGAGTGTAGAGAGTGCATTTCGTAAGGAATTCAGCGATTTGGGCTGTAAGTATTATCTGAACTTATGATTTATACGAGATAGGGTTATACATATACAGGAGAAGTAACACAGAGGTACAGTGTCGACGTTTCAGACATATTATGAACACTTTATTGACCAAGTAAAGAAAGATATAACTACCCTTACAAAGCAGCAGTTGGTCAAGTAAAATACGACTACAGTTAAATAAAAGAATGGTTATGCATTACTGTAAGAAAACCTTATTTATCATCGTTAGATCACGATAAGTGAAGAACAGTAGTAGAGGAGGGTCTGATTAAGTTTACAAAGAAAGAATATAGGCACGTATACGATGAGTTTGAAATGCTGATATGGAGTATAGAGATACTCAAACATAACAAGTGTAGTGAGATATCCGTGATACACTCGCCCAAATATAATTAGATTACCGCATTTTGAATTTTTCTTCAATACGCCAAGATAGATTTTCTACACATCCCACCACCATTGCCCTACCCTGCTCATGTTTCTCAAAAGTCCAATTCTAGTGACGTAAAGTTACCGTTTATAACCCGCCACTATAGAAATTTGAAAATTGTCAAGGTCGATCAAATCTAATGCAAAATATTGGACACTACTTGAATTTTTTTAACTAACGTATTCTAAGAATCTATTATTAGTTACAACATTCGACAGTTGTTGTTAGACGTCGCATTTTCAAAAAACGCCAGCGAGCTGCTTGCTTTTGAATCTATTAACGCCACTCGATGGTATCCACCCCATTACTACAGGCTTTTTCGTTACTCCGTACTAATGTTTAAATATAACATAAAACCGTCTTGGCAGTAGGGCAACACGTGTTTAGTTTTCAAAAAAAGACGGGAGATAGAGAGAAAAGAGCGGGGGGTTAACATGGAAAAAAGTCTAAACCCACTTGGGTAGTGCCAAACTGAAAGTAATGGACCAAATGAGTGCAGGGGAGCGAAAGGGGCAAAAGAAAGACAGAAAACGTAGATAATGTATTGCATTCTATAGAAGGGTGAATAAAAAGGAAAGGACAGAATGGAATTATAAACGATAATGTTGTTTATTCAATACTATACTATTCCCTATAAAAACTTATCTAGACTTGGAGTAAAAGTATTTTGTTCAGAATAAATAAAGAGAAAAGTACAAAGATGCAAACTTAGATAACGACGTAGATGAAAACATACCGGCTAGATAAAGGACACTAGCCTGATTTATAATCACTTTCCATCTTTTAAATCGCTTCAAAAGTGACTGAGTTATCGCATAAAATAAAAAGTGACTACAGACTGACAGACGCACTGGTGACCTCTCGATTTTGAAAAACTAGGGGACGGTACATATTTTTGGACGCGTTGTTTGGAAGCAAGTCAAATCGGCGTAGTTTAAATTAATTGGTTAGTGTTAGTCTAAACATAGAGGGAATAAAACTAAAGCTTCTGATAAGCAGGGTACCACTTGCAAAATATTTCATACAAGAAAGGTTCAAGGCAGAGCAATTAGTGACCGAATTGCCTTTGCGTCTGAAGCAGCAGCTATCTAAAGTGAACCATTGATAGCCTGTTAACCTTTAACAAATTGTGTGAATTATTTCATTGATTGCGGGTTATATCACCCAGTATCAAGTTGGTCAGAAGCCGGAGCTGCAGAATTTGAGGCAACCTACTGGGTTTTTCTATATATGTGAAGCTTAAATTGTACTAGCAGTCTCCTGTATACACTGTAGTGAAGCAGTGTGGAAGTTTTCTCGAGCAAGTCATTCAGGGTCAACAAGAATTAAAAGATAAGCCAAAATCTTGCGGGCTTATATGCAAACTCAAATGTGTTTAATCTCCACCTTGTTTAGAAACAGTTTGTGACATGATGCGACCACCAGTCTTTTCCAATAGTGGCTCTTCATAGAACAGTATTTTCCAACAGGGAATAAAAAGTTTATAAACATTAGATATTAAGATCCATTAGACAGATGTCCTTCATGTGTACTTAATTTTGTATAAAATCACATTTTCACTTTTAAGTTTTAAACATTCCTGTTCTAAAAGAATTGAGGGACAGGAAATTAAAATTGTACATTAATATCATAACCTTTAAACCAGTCTTGTTTTATTCAATTTTAGTGAGTTAAACTTGTGTTTGTCAAACGCATTTATCACTACATTGTCATTACCCTAGACACTAAGCCATATAAAAATAACATCACAAACACTAGATACACAAAATAAATCGAAGAGTGAGATCGTAGGGTGGTAGCAGTTAGGTACTCTGAGAACATCATCATCAACTATTAGACTCAGGGACTTGCATAGCTGACCTCACTCTGTAGACACGTACTGATTATTTTCATCAAAACCCACCACAACAAGAATACTTTTGTTGTTGTTGAGAAGACTAAGAAAGTCAACTGGAGATGATAGAATGACAAAGGAAGAATATGTACATACACGAGATATAGAGCTTATGCACGAAGCACCCATAATATAATGATATGCGAGCTCTATGATATAATTACTGGTCTTGCTGAGTAATATTACAAATGTAAATAACTGTTTTGAAGGATAAGACAAAGATTTGAGTTCGTCCTTTGAGAGTTGCTGTATGTAGGCCATGTCTATTTAAAACTACCACTATACGAAACTCACTTGTAACAACGAAGAAGGAATAGAACGTATCGTGAGTTGTATGAAGAAGGAACAGTGTCTCATCCAGGAATAAACATCTCTGGCGGAGATGGCCAGTACACATGTCCATAATCAATAACTTGGAAGATAAACAAAAGAGACTTGTAAAATTTGAGTTGCATCACAAGGCCTGCCATCTGCCACCTAGTGACACCACCAAAGTGTAACCAGTCCCCGGTCACCTGGGACATACTTTGAATTGAGTACGTAACCAGCCGGGACAGCACGGTAACATACTTTGAATTGGCGCCGCGACCCTGTTACATACTTTGAATTGGCGCCGCGACCCTGTTACATACTTTGAATTGGCGCCGCGACCCTGTTAGATGTATTGATTCAAAATGTTTAAACATTACCATTGAGAAATTGCAGAGCGGATAAGATTTGACAGCTCCAAGACATGGATCATGTGAAGACGCTTTTTAATTGTTTTATAAATGCACAAAGTTCATCCAAGTTTTATATTTAAATTTAAAAAAAATATACTGTTCAAAAAAAGAAATGCATAGCTACTGAAGGCACACACATAGCCATAATTTTGACATTTAATAACTTTTTAATTTAATGAGTTAATTGTTCAAATTGCACACAAGAATACCTTAGGGTTCAACCAATCAATTGACAGTTGTTTTGCATCTGGGTCACGATAGTTTTTTGGTGTACGGGCTTTCCCGTTAGCATGGTGTGTGGCCTCCTCTTGCATCGATCAGCGACTGGCATCTCCTGGGCATGGATGCGATCAGACGTCTGATGTGGGCCAGTGGGATGGCTGCGCACTCTTCCTGGAGTGCCTGGAACAGAAAACGCCGATTGGCTTGAACAACGTCTCGGCGACAAACACGTCTATGCAGCTCATCCCACAGGTGCTCAATCGGACTCATGTCTGGAGTCAAGGATGGCAAGGGAAGGGTGAGAATGTCGTTGGCAGTCAGGAACTGCGTGGTCAATCGTGCACAATGGGGTCTGGCGTTGTCCTGTTGAAACACAGACCTTTGGGCAGCCAAAAGTGGAAGGACATGGGGTCGAAGAATTTCATTGACGTATCGTTGCGCATTCAAGCCTCCTTCAATGTGCACCAATTGACTCCTTCCGTTGTAACTGATCATTCCCCACACCATTGCACCTCCACCACCGTGCGGCGGAGCTTCCTCAACGCAATTTTGGGCAAAACGTTCATTTCGCCTTCGGTAGACCCTACGCCGTCTTTCATGACCCTGCAACAAAAAGAAACATTCGTCACTAAACCAGACACGTCTCCATTGATTGTCAGCTGCCCGGGGACGATGCTGGTTGGCCAAAGAAGTCGATTTTGGCGATGGCGGTGCGTAAGGACACGTCCTCGGTGAGGTGGTTGTGCCCAAAGTCCAGCGTCATGCAGTCTATTCCGGACAGTTTGATCAAACACATGACGTCCTGCAGGCAATGACTGGGTAGTGAGGAAGCTGTTGTAAACCTGTCTCTGAGGTGACGAAGCCGAATAAAGCGATCCTCCGCTGCTGTTGTCACTCTGGGTCGTCCACTATGATGCAGGTCTTCAACATAGCCAGTGGCTTGGAACCGATGCCGAAGTCGGCTGATGGTACTCTGATGCACGTTAGATGCCTGGCATCCTGACTTTGACTTTCGCCTGCATGCAGTCGGCCAATAGCAATGTTCCTTAAATTTATCGATAGAGACGCCATAAATGTCTGCTTGAAAATGAACTGAATTTTGTTTTTGTGTAGCGTTATCCTTTTATAGGGTTTAAGTTGCGTAGTCAGTGAATAGAGTTCACCCCAAATTTTGTTGCTTTCACGTGCGCGCAACATGAGCTGTGGTCAAAAATTGCGTCATACACACTATTGACCACTGCGTTGTAACGATTACAAAAACGAACGCAATTAAGGTCAACACGTGCAATTGACACTGTAAAGAACATTTGAGGCTGGTTTTTATATACCCTAGCACCAAATTTTACTTACAAACTCATAAAAACGCGCCCTCGGATAGCTATGCGTTTCTTTTTTTTTTGAACATTATATAGTAGGTAAACGTTTAGAGATGTTTGTAAATACTTGACCTTGTGTGTGAGTATTGATCATCATTGACTTAGTGGTTCATGTAACCGTCACTACAGCTAGTCACGTTGTAGGAAGCCTGCACAAAGAATCAACATACTCTTGTAGTAGTGGTGTATGTGTCAATGTGTTTTACTTGATGAGGTTGATAACCCCATTAACAAACTCTTGTAGAGTGGTGTATGTGTCAATGTGTTTTACTTGATGAGGTTGATAACCCCATTCACAAACTCTTGTAGAGTGGTGTATGTGTCAATGTGTTTTACTTGATGAGGTTGATAACCCCATTCACAAACTCTTGTAGAGTGGTGTATGTGTCAATGTGTTTTACTTGATGAGGTTGATAACCCCATTCACAAATTCATATCAGACGTTTTGTACAACTGTTGATGGTGTAGTAGTGGTTTCTGTGTCTATGTGTTTGACTTGATGAGGTTGATAACTCCATTCACAAACTCATATTGGACGTTTTGTACAACTGTTGATGGTACAGTAGTCAAATTATATCTTCATCTCTTCAGAGACCCCCGAGTAGTAGGGTATGTTGGAAACGGTTAGTATTCCGGTGGCGCGCTGGTGGCGCGGATGGTGGCGCGTGACTTTTATATTGTAAAAACGCCTGGTGGCGCGTGACTTTTATATAGAAAAAAATGGTGGCGCGCGGTGGTGGCGCAAGATGGTGGATTTGAGATAGCAAGGGGATGTTATTTTTAGAGGTATTTTTAGATAACAAGAAGAGGAGGGACAAGATGGCGGACTTGAGATAACAAGGGGGAGATAACAAGAAGAGGCGGGTCAAGATGGCGGACTTGAGATAACAAGGGGGAGATAAGTAGGTTGTTGTATTGCATGACTTTTTATATAAGGAAATACTCATTGCGCTGGTGGAGCATCAGGCGGGGTGACTTTTTATATAAGGAAATACTCATTGCGCAGGTGGAGCATAAGGAAATATTCATTACGCAGGTGGAGCATCAGGCGAGATGACTTTTTATATAAGAAAATACGCAGTGTGCAGGTGGAGCAGCAGGTGTTGGTGCATGACTTTGTATATAAGGAAATACTCATTACGCAGGTGGAGCATCAGGCGGAGGGTGATGACTTTTTATATAAGAAAATACTCAGTGTGCAGGTGGAGCAGCAGGCGGAGGGTGATGACTTTTTATATAAGGAAATACTCAGTGTGCAGGTGGAGCATCAGGCGGAGGGTGATGATTTTTTATATAAGGGATTGAGGTGGAGCATCAGGCGGAGGGTGATGACTTTTTATATAAGAAAATACTCAGTGTGCAGGTGGAGCAGCAGGCGGGATGACTTTTTATATAGGGAAAATGTGCAGGGGCAAGATGGCGGGGTGACCTTTTATATAAGAAATACTCAGTGTGCAGGTGGAGCATTAGGCGGGATGACTTTTTATATAGGGAAAATGTGCAGGTGGAGCATCAGGCGGGATGACTTTTTATATAAGGGATTGAGGTGGAGCAGCAGGCGGGACGACTTTTTATATAAGAAAATACTCAGTGTGCAGGTGGAGCATTAGACGGGATGACTTTTTATATAAGGAAATACTCAGTGTGCAGGTGGAGCATCACGTGTTGGTGCATGACTTTGTATATAAGAAAATACTCAGTGTGCAGGTGGAGCATTAGGTGGGGTGACTTTTTATATAAGGGATTGAGGTGGAGCAGCAGGCGAAACGACTTTTTATATAAGAAAATACTCAGTGTGTAGGTGGAGCATTAGGTGGGGTGACTTTTTATATAGGGAAAATACTCAGTGTGCAGGTGGAGCATTAGGTGGGATGACTTTTTATATAGGGAAAATGTGCAGGTGGAGCATCAAGCGGGGTGACTTTTTATATAAGAAAATACTCATTGTGCAGGTGGAGCATCAGGCGGGATGACTTTTTATATAAGGGAAATGTGGTGGCGCTTTGTGGTGGCGCGTGACTTTTTATATAAGGAAAACGTGCAGGCGCAAGAGGGCGGACTTGAGATAACAAGAAGAGGATAATAGGAAGATGGCGGGGTGACTTTTTATATAAGGGAAATGTGGCGGTGCACTACAGGCGCAAGATGGCGGACTTGAGATAACAAGAAGACGATGTTTATATAAGGAATTGAGGGGGAGGGTAGGAGGAGGCGGATGACTTTTTATATAGTAATATATTAGTGTTTATTTTTAGATAACAAAAAGGCGTTATTTATACTTACTTACTTAGTCGTTCCCCTTCTACCGTGAGGTGTAGAGGTTTGGAAGAGAGAGCGCCAGACCATTCTATCAGCTGTCTTCTTCCTGGCCTGGTTCCATTCTAGTCCTCGGTCCTTCAAAGATTGTCTAATGTTGTCCTCCCAGCGGACTCTGGGTCGTCCTGGAGGTCTGGATCCCTGGCTCTTTGTTTCCCATGCTTGTCGTGGTAGCCGATCTTCTCCCATTCTGCAGACATGGCCAAACCATCTTAGTTGGCACTGTTCTATTTGGGTCTGCAGCGGATGGGATTTTAGGCCTTGACGGATCGTCTGGTTGCGGACCATGTCTCTTCTTGTTACTTCAACCACTTTCCTCAGATACCTCATTTCTGATGTTTGGGTCTGGCTTTTGTGGGTTGTAGTCATTGCCCACGACTCGGATCCATATGTCAAGACTGGGACATAGGTGGAGCGGTATACAGCCATCTTCGTTTTCTTACCAACTTCTTTCTTGCTGAGGAATCCACGATTTATGGCCTGAAAAAGTCTCCCAGCCGCTGCTTTTCGAGTGGCCAACTCTTCTTTGATGCCTCCCTTTCGGTCTATAATAGCTCCGAGATATTTAAAGTGGTCGACCTGCTCCAGGACCTGTTCTCCCAACTTAATCTGATGTTTTCTTTCTTCTCGTGATATCACCATGGATTTTGTTTTAGAGCTGCTTATGACCATCCCTCTCTTCTCCAGCTCTTTATTCCAGACTTGCAGGTTGGATTGTTTATACACATATATTAATTCTGCAGGAGTGATGCAGGGACAAGATGGCGGGATGACTTTTAATATAAGGAATTGAGGAGGCGAGTAGACGGAGCTCAGGAGAAGTGGGTGACTTTTATATACCACTATATTAGCGAGCTAATAGTGTGTTGTGGTCGAGTGGAGGTTTTTTGTGGTGGGGGTGACGAGGCATGGGTGTAATGTACCAGGTGGGGTTAGGTTAGGGGGGATATTTTTGTGTGATGTGGTATGGTTTTGGAGGTGGAAGAGAGAGATATTTTAGATGTTGAGGGGAGATGTGGTGACGTTGTCAGGATGCATCTGTGTACATTTTTGGGGTGTAGCAGGCGAGTGGACCAGCATTGAGAGGTGGGAGTGAAGAGACGTTGGTGACGATTTACCGGTGTAATGTAGCAGGTGGGGTTATGTTAGGGGGATATTTTTGTGTGATGTGGTTTGGTTTTAGAGGTGGAAGAGAGTGATATTTTAGATGTTGAGGGGAGATGTGGTGACGTTGTCAGGATGTATCTGTGTACATTTTGGGGTGTATCAGACGAGTGGACCAGCCTTGAGAGGTGGGAGTGAAGAGACCTTGGTGACGAGGTACGGGTGTAATGTAGCAGGTGGGGGTTAGGTTAGGGCGGATTTTTTGTACGTTGTGGAATTGTTTTGTTATGTGTGTTGGTGTGTTTGTTTATACAGTCTACAACCGCGTGCCTTTTATATAACGAAAATGTGTTGGAAGAACGTGGAGAAGGAGAGGTCTTGGTATATAGTAATATATAAGTTCATTAATGGCGGGCGTGTTGTGTGATGATTATTTTACAAACAGTTATACGTACATATTACAGATAGGTAGACAATATTACATCAGTTAGCCGAAATTTAGTTATTCGTATATAAAAATATAAAAGAGAAAACACTAGATACATTTTATATATTTATTGACAAAGTTAGTTGATCTATGGGTGACGTATAACCGCACTTCTTTTTCGTATACCACTAGGAGCCCTCAGAACACAGGCGGTTCGGATTACTTGACGAGTCCCATATGTCACTTTTGTAGATAAGAGTTGTACCGCGAGGATATGACAATATCAAAGAAGGTGTTCGATTATAAGGAACATACTGTTCAACTCGCTGACCCCTAAATAGGCTTTCCGCGCACCATATTTTGAGAATCACCGTTCGTATGTCTTTCTTTATTCAATTACGCGCCAGGTGTGTTTGGAAAAACAATTAAACAAAGCCGACTGCATTCAGAAAGATCGAGTGAGAGACGTACGCGTGTCAGTGTATTTTTTTTTCCGGAGTATTTTCAGTTGTCGCTTACGTACCTTAATTTTTCTTCAGTGCCCTTTCTGATGTCTCGAACACACTTATGTCTTGAACATATTTGCAGTTGTTTTCATCGTACTTTTCAGATTGAAAACACACTCGCAGATAATACTACTTGAGAAAAAGAACTTTTTATAAACACTCTTGAGTGAAATCCCATTTTTTTTTTTTTCCTACCAGTTATAGAATAAAGAGGGAAATATATTTTTAAAACTAATACCTGTTATAGAGGCAGATGAGTAAGGGTTGGTATGATGGGGATGTTTTTGTGTTGTGTGTGTGTGTGTGTGTGTGTGTGTGTGTGTGTGTGTGCGTGCGCGCGGGTACTGATTTTGGTAGTAACTTTAGATATGATATGTCTATACGACAGCTTCTGGCTACCTATCTGTCTATAAGCCTGATATTTATTTTACTGGTTAGTTTTGTTATATGTTTAATTTTTATGTTTAATTTAATTTAATTTATTTATCGATGTCTAAACTGTGTCTGTGTATATAACTACCTAGGTATCTGTGTGTGCACGTGTGACTGTGTATGTGTACGCGCGGGGATAATGGGTCACAAGCTAAATCTTTATCGATCCCAGTTCGTTTTAACTAATATAGCCGCCAGGAGAATGGTTCGTAGCTCGTGTCTATTTTGTATTTCAGACACGACTTGTGGTAACAGATGGTTTATTACCCAGAAGCCTATTCGATACTCGACGGGCTGTAGAGGAAAATTACAAATATTTAGTGTTAGCTTTTTCTTGGTTTGATAGAGGTTTTCACTATAAGTTATCTGAAAAGTTTTAAATAGTTTTTTGTTAAGCCATTATTTCTATAATAGTGTGTAGCCGTAAGCAATAACAGGAGATTTTTGTGTATTTCATGAAAGTTTAGGTACACTACCCAAAAGGGATTTCAACAGGGAGACTATAGTATGACACCAAGTAGATACGGCTTTAGTGTTACACTCTGTGACTGAGACAATGTTGAGGTCAGTTTCAAACATTTTAAGAAAACGCAACAACCACGTGCTTGTAACATCACTAGAAAGAAACAGGCTTGATGACCAGTGTGAAACAGCGCGCGTAAAACTTGACTCGTTTAAAAATCCTAGTACCATAGAGGGTGCCGTTAGAACTAAATATAGCTAGCTAGAAAAACGTAATAAAATAGCTAACAGGCAGAGTTTTCGTTAGTATTGGTAGACGAAAAAACTTATCTACAACGAGATTTACATGTGTAAGACTAACACTGTTACTTATTTCTGTTGACGTCATTGCAGACAACCTCAAAACACAAGAGATCAATAGTAGAAACAAACTTTTTAGATATGACTTACCAAAGTTTTTTTTTTTTTTTTTCGCACGTGTAACAAAGGCTTATCTCGTCGAGAACTGGGAGTGCAGTGTTTGATAGAGGTATATAGTTAATGCTCTCTTTTAAAAGAATACTTGAGTTAAAGAGGAAAATATAAAAAATTCGGATATATGTCATAACCAGACTAAAATATGACGCCAACTACATATTCATTAGTGTTACAGGTTACAATCGAGACAATATCGAGACCAGTTTCAATCATTTTAAGAAAAAACAACACGCACGTGCTTTCTACCACGCGTTGTTAAACTCGATCGATGGTCTGCGCTCGCGAGGAAGACATTATCAAATGTAATTGCTGAATGATTCATACTGCTATAGTCCGTTAGGGTGGGTAACGTCAGCGTTAATTATAGACTATCGGAAACAAGTTTATGTTCCTTTGAGTTTGTACACTTTATCTTTCGGTGAAATACCGACGAGGTACCGTAGACACGGGGGATGGAAGGGAGTGAGACTTCTTTTTTTTTTTTTTTTTTTTTGCTTAGTTTTTTTTTAATTTTTGTATTGGCCTGCAATTTTCAAACTTTAGTAAAAAGTTTTCGTCCAAGCACCAAAGACGGTCCCAAAATTTTCTCCCAGGCCGCCGCAAAGGGTCCAACCTATAGAGAAATAGATCAACCGTCAAATACTTCTTTAAAAAATATATCCCTCTTATCAATCAAATTTCGACCCCTCGACAAAGAAATTTCGACCCTTTGTTAAAAAAAAAATACTTCCCCTTCCCAAAAAAATACTGACCCTTGTCAAAAAAAATTGCGCCCTCTTGTTATCTCAAAGTCTTCCTATTATCAAAAAAATTTCAACACTTTGTTAAAAAAATACTTACTCTTACCAAAAAATATTGACCCTTGGTAAATACTTACAGTACTGGTCTTCAACCCGCTCCCCAACGGTTTAAGCACTTCATCACTTCTTGTCGTGCGATACATTATTCTATCCAGAGACTGGCCTTTCTCTTAAACGATCACCTTGTGATAAAACTATTTCTTACCCCTTACTTTCACATTGTCATCACTATCATCTCGGATCAGACAGCACTATAAACATCTATTACCTACCTGACAAAAGCTACGACAAATGTTATCTACCAGTTGTATAGCAACAACCTTTATCAGTTGTATATAAAGTAACTAGAGGGATGACGGGATATATTTTGGATGAGCCCTTACGAACCTGCTTACCAAACCAAGTTAACTAATCTTTTAAATTTCTTTTTTGTCTTTATTAAACTGATATACTACCTTTGCACCCACCACTCCAGTTTTCTATCTTTTAAAACATTATGGCTCGTTACAGTGCAATTATTAAACTAGTGTAACAGTTTTGTGGTTCTATTATTTTCGCTTGCGTCACTAAAAAGTGAGAATTTTAAATAAAATAAAACACAGTCGGTTACGGTGGGTCCCGTCAGCGCTAAATATAGACTATCGGCAACAAGTTTATGTTCCTTTGATAGGAGACTAGTAATTTCTGTGACGAGAGAGAATTTGTCATTGATGATATACACAAGGTATAAGTGATGCACCGCACACAACCCGTAGGGCAGACCCAGTTTTAACTGGGGACCAGAGGAACTCTGGCATGGTTAAGGAGGCCGACCCGATGCTGGTTACAGCATCGGGCCGGCAGACTTAACACCTCGTGCATCACTTATACCTTGTGTATATCATCAATGACAAATTCTCTCTGGTCACAGAAATTACTAGTCTCCTATCAAAGGAACATAAACTTGTTGCCGATAGTCTATATTTAGCGCTGACGGGACCCACCGTAACCGACTGTGTTTTATTTTATTTAAAATTCTCACTTTTTCGTGACGCAAGCGAAAATAATAGAACCACAAAACTGTTACACTAGTTTAATAATTGCACAGTAACGAGCCATAATGTTTTAAAAGATAGAAAACTGGAGTGGTGGGTGCAAAGATAGTATATCAGTTTAATAAAGACAAAAAAAGAAATTTAAAAGATTAGTTAACTTGGTTTGGTAAGCAGGTTCGTAAGGGCTCATCCAAAATATATCCCGTCATCCCTCTAGTTACTTTATATACAACTGATAAAGGTTGTTGCTATACAACTGGTAGATAACATTTGTCGTAGCTTTTGTCAGGTAGGTAATAGATGTTTATAGTGCTGTCTGATCCGAGATGATAGTGATGACAATGTGAAAGTAAGGGGTAAGAAATAGTTTTATCACAAGGTGATCGTTTAAGAGAAAGGCCAGCTCTGGATAGAATAATTTATCGCACGACAAGAAGTGATAAAGTGCTTAAACCGTTGGGGAGCGGGTTGAAGACCAGTACTGTAAGTATTTACCAAGGGTCAATATTTTTTGGTAAGAGTAAGTATTTTTTAAACAAAGGGTGGACATTTTTTGATAATAGGAAGACTTTGAGATAACAAGAGGGCGCAATTTTTTTTGACAAGGGTCAGTATTTTTTGGGGGGGAAGGGGAAGTATTTTTTTTTTAACAAAGGGTCGAAATTTCTTTGTCGAGGGGTCGAAATTTGATTGATAAGGGGGATATATTTTTTAAAGAAGTATTTGACGGTTGATCTATTTCTCTATAGGTTGGACCCTTTGCGGTGGCCTGGGAGAAAATTTTGGGACCGTCTTTGGTGCTTGGACGAAAACTTTTTACTAAAGTTTGAAAATTGCAGGCCAATACAAAAATTAAAAAAAAACTAGGCAAAAAAAAAAAAGAAGTCTCACTCCCTTCCATCCCCCGTGTCTACGGTACCTCGTCGGTATTTCACCGAAAGATAAAGTGTACAAACTCAAAGGAACATAAACTTGTTTCCGATAGTCTATATTTAACGCTGACGTTACCCACCCTAACGGACTACAGCAGTATGAATCATTCAGCAATTACATTTGATAATGTCTTCCTCGCGAGCGCAGACCATCGATCGAGTTTAACAACGCGTGGTAGAAAGCACGTGCGTGTTGTTTTTTCTTAAAATGATTGAAACTGGTCTCGATATTGTCTCGATTGTAACCTGTAACACTAATGAATATTTAATTGGCGTCATATTTTAGTCTGGTTATGACATATATCCGAATTTTTTATATTTTCCACTTTAACTCAAGTATTCTTTTAAAAGAGAGCATTAACTATATACCTCTATCAAACATTGCACTCCCAGTTCTCGACGAGATAAGCCTTTGTTACACGTGCGAAAAAAAAAAAAAAAAAACTTTGGTAAGTCATATCTAAAAAGTTTGTTTCTACTATTGATCTCTTGTGTTTTGAGGTTGTCTGCAATGACGTGAACAGAAATAAGTAACAGTGTTAGTCTTACACATGTAAATCTCGTTGTAGATAAGTTTTTTCGTCTACCAATACTAACGAAAACTCTGCCTGTTAGCTATTTTATTACGTTTTTCTAGCTAGCTATATTTAGTTCTAACGGCACCCTCTATGGTACTAGGATTTTTAAACGAGTCAAGTTTTACGCGCGCTGTTTCACACTGGTCATCAAGACTGTTTCTTTCTAGTGATGTTACAAGCACGTGGTTGTTGCGTTTTCTTAAAATGTTTGAAACTGACCTCAACATTGTCTCAGTCACAGAGTGTAACACTAAAGCCGTATCTACTTGGTGTCATACTATAGTCTCCCTGTTGAAATCCCTTTTGGGTAGTGTACCTAAACTTTCATGAAATACACAAAAATCTCCTGTTATTGCTTACGGCTACATACTATTATAGAAATAATGGCTTAACAAAAAACTATTTAAAACTTTTTAGATAACTTATAGTGAAAACCTCTATCAAACCAAGAAAAAGCTAACACTAAATATTTGTAATTTTCCTCTACAGCCCGTCGAGTATCGAATAAGCTTCTGGGTAATAAACCATCTGTTACCACAAGTCGTGTCTGAAATACAAAATAGACACGAGCTACGAACCATTCTCCTGGCGGCTATATTAGTTAAAACGAACTGGGATCGATAAAGATTTAGCTTGTGACCCATTATCACCGCGCGTACACATACACAGTCACACGTGCACACACAGATACCTAGGTAGTTATATACACAGACACAGTTTAGACATCGATAAATAAATTAAATTAAATTAAACATAAAAATTAAACATATAACAAAACTAACCAGTAAAATAAATATCAGGCTTATAGACAGATAGGTAGCCAGAAGCTGTCGTATAGACATATCATATCTAAAGTTACTACCAAAATCAGTACCCGCGCGCACGCACACACACACACACACACACACACACACACACACACAACACAAAAACATCCCCATCATACCAACCCTTACTCATCTGCCTCTATAACAGGTATTAGTTTTAAAAATATATTTCCCTCTTTATTCTATAACTGGTAGGAAAAAAAAAAATGGGAATTCACTCAAGAGTGTTTATAAAAAGTTCTTTTTCTCAAGTAGTATTATCTGCGAGTGTGTTTTCAATCTGAAAAATACGATGAAAACAACTGCAAATATGTTCAAGACATAAGTGTGATCGAGACATCAGAAATGGCACTGAAGAAAAATTAAGGTACGTAAGCGACAACTGAAAATACTCCGGAAAAAAATACACTGACACGCGTACGTCTCTCACTCGATCTTTCTGAATGCAGTCGGCTTTGTTTAATTGTTTTTCCAAACACACCTGGCGCGTAATTGAATAAAGAAAGACATACGAACGGTGATTCTCAAAATATGGTGCACGGAAAGCCTATTTAGGGGTCAGCGAGTTGAACAGTATGTTCCTTATAATCGAACACCTTCTTTGATATTGTCATATCCTCGCGGTACAACTCTTATCTACAAAAGTGACATATGGGACTCGTCAAGTAATCCGAACCGCCTGTGTTCTGAGGGCTCCTAGTGGTATACGAAAAAGAAGTGCGGTTATACGTCACCCATAGATCAACTAACTTTGTCAATAAATATATAAAATGTATCTAGTGTTTTCTCTTTTATATTTCTATATACGAATAACTAAATTTCGGCTAACTGATGTAATATTGTCTACCTATCTGTAATATGTACGTATAACTGTTTGTAAAATAATCATCACACAACACGCCCGCCATTAATGAACTTATATATTACTATATACCAAGACCTCTCCTCCTCCACGTTCCTCCAACACATTTTCGTTATATAAAAGGCACGCGGTTGTAGACTGTATAAACAAACACACCAACACACATAACAAAACAATTCCACAACGTACAAAACATCCGCCCTAACCTAACCCCCACCTGCTACATTACACCCGTACCTCGTCACCAAGGTCTCTTCACTCCCACCTCTCAAGGCTGGTCCACTCGTCTGCTACACCCCAAAAATGTACACAGATGCATCCCGACAACGTCACCACATCTCCCCTCAACATCTAAAATATCTCTCTCTTCCACCTCCAAAACCAAACCACATCACACAAAAATATCCCCCTAACATAACCCCACCTGCTACATTACACCGGTCCCTCGTCACCGACGCCTCTTCACTCCCACCTCTCAATGCTGGTCCACTCGCCTGCTACACCCCAAAAATGTACACAGATGCATCCTGACAACGTCACCACATCTCCCCTCAACATCTAAAATATCTCTCTCTTCCACCTCCAAAACCATACCACATCACACAAAAATATCCCCCCTAACCTAACCCCACCTGGTACATTACACCCATGCCTCGTCACCCCCACCACAAAAAACCTCCACTCGACCACAACACACTATTAGCTCGCTAATATAGTGGTATATAAAAGTCACCCACTTCTCCTGAGCTCCGTCTACTCGCCTCCTCAATTCCTTATATAAAAAGTCAGCCCGCCATCTTGTCCCTGCATCACTCCTGCAGAATTTATATATGTGTATAAATAACGCCTTCTTGTTATCTAGAAATAAACACTAATATATTACTATATAAAAAGTCATCCGCCTCCTCCTCCCCTCCCCCTCAATTCCTTATATAAACATCGTCTTCTTGTTATCTCAAGTCCGCCATCTTGCGCCTGCAGTGCACCGCCACATTTCCCTTATATAAAAAGTCACCCCGCCATCTTCCTATTATCCTCTTCTTGTTATCTCAAGTCCGCCCTCTTGCGCCTGCACGTTTTCCTTATATAAAAAGTCACGCGCCACCACATAGCGCCACCACATTTCCCTTATACAAAAAGTCATCCCGCCTGATGCTCCACCTGCACAATGAGTATTTTCTTATATAAAAAGTCACCCCGCTTGATGCTCCACCTGCACATTTTCCCTATATAAAAAGTCATCCCACCTAATGCTCCACCTGCACACTGAGTATTTTCCCTATATAAAAAGTCACCCCACCTAATGCTCCACCTACACACTGAGTATTTTCTTATATAAAAAGTCGTCCCGCCTGCTGCTCCACCTCAATCCCTTATATAAAAAGTCACCCCACCTAATGCTCCACCTGCACACTGAGTATTTTCTTATATACAAAGTCATGCACCAACACGTGATGCTCCACCTGCACATTGAGTATTTCCTTATATAAAAAGTCATCCCGCCTGATGCTCCACCTGCACACTGAGTATTTCCTTATATAAAAAGTCATCCCGTCTAATGCTCCACCTGCACACTGAGTATTTTCTTATATAAAAAGTCGTCCCGCCTGCTGCTCCACGTCAATCCCTTATATAAAAAGTCATCCCGCCTGATGCTCCACCTGCACATTTTCCCTATATAAAAAGTCATCTCGCCTAATGCTCCACCTGCACACTGAGTATTTCTTATATAAAAAGTCACCCCGCCATCTTGCCCCTGCACATTTTCCCTATATAAAAAGTCATCCCGCCTGCTGCTCCACCTGCACACTGAGTATTTTCTTATATAAAATGTCATCACCCTCCGCCTGATGCTCCACCTGCACACTGATTATTTCCTTATATAAAAAGTCATCCCGCTTGATGCTCCACCTGCACATTTTCCTTATATATAAAAAGTCATGTACCTCCTCTCCTTCTTCTCAATTCCTTATATAAAAAGTCATGCACCAACACCTGCTGCTCCACATCAATCCCTTATATAAAATATCGTCACCCGCCGCCTGATGCTCCACCTCAATCCCTTATATAAAAAATCATCACCCTCCGCCTGATGCTCCACCTGCACACTGAGTATTTCCTTATATAAAAAGTCATCACCCTCCGCCTGCTGCTCCACCTGCACACTGAGTATTTTCTTATATAAAAAGTCATCACCCTCCGCCTGATGCTCCACCTGCGTAATGAGTATTTCCTTATATACAAAGTCATGCACCAACACCTGCTGCTCCACCTGCACACTGCGTATTTTCTTATATAAAAAGTCATCCCGCCTGATGCTCCACCTGCACACTGAGTATTTCTTTATATAAAAAGTCATCACCCTCCGCCTGATGCTCCACCTGCGCAATGAGTATTTCCTTATATAAAAAGTCACCCCGCCTGATGCTCCACCTGCGCAATGAGTATTTCCTTATATAAAAAGTCATGCAATACAGCAACCTACTTATCTCCCCCTTGTTATCTCAAGTCCGCCATCTTGACCCGCCTCTTCTTGTTATCTCCCCCTTGTTATCTCAAGTCCGCCATCTTGTCCCTCCTCTTCTTGTTATCTAAAAATACCTCTAAAAATAACCTCCCCTTGTTATCTCAAGTCCACCATCTTGCGCCACCACCGCGCGCCACCATTTTTTTCTATATAAAAGTCACGCGCCACCAGGCGTTTTTACTATATAAAAGTCACGCGCCACCATCCGCGCCACCGGAATACTAACCGTTTCCAACATACCCTACTACTCCCCCGTAGCTCATTAGCAGACATACTTGTCCAGGTTGGCTGAGGGAGACTGAGTACCTAGGGGTTTCCCAGAGTGCAGTGGTGTCTATTGTGAGTAACAATAACAATAAAATCCAAAAATAAACTTGTTGAAGGTCGTGTTTATCTATAACGACAGTTCCTATCTCCTTTGTAATATTTATGTCCGTGCTTATAAATAAGAGCTCGTGTCATAAACATATTTGTCTGGGGTGGCTTTTGTATTTATTTAATACAGTATGTTCATGATTTGATAAAGAGCATTTTTCAGCGCTGACGGCACATTTTGGTGCGTAAACCTACGAAAACTGACGGTTTCTAGGGATTAACATTGAGAGTGTCAGCCCATGTAAGTATTCACTATATTAAAGCTCGTATCTGGTGGAACTCTTTTAAAATTTATTTTGATAAAATACAATGAAAAACATAGATATGTTATGAACTTTAAAAGTCGTATAATAATCATAATAAATTATATTTGCCATATTTTATTTTTTATGCTTTTTGGATGTAATTAATGAATGACAATAAAAGCTTTCATTTAATTTAATATTTTTTTTCTTAATTGTGTTGTTACCCTTGAAAAAAAAAAAGAAGAAAAAAAACATGTTACCTCCCCTTACAAAACTGTGGCAATGCGTAAAAGAAATCTGATTTCGTACGTGACCAGTGTTTGTGATTGTCTTCGGTTGTTTCTTCTTTCCCTACAGTGTTTTTGACATTTCTTAGTTCATCATCACGCTTTTGTAGTTCTTCAATTCAACACGGTTTGTAATTCTGTCTTGCTTCTCTGCTAATAGACTAACCTAGTGGCTGTAACTGGGTTAGATTTGCACACGTAAAACCCATATGGGTCTGTTCAGTTTTCGCGTAGAGATGTTTGCTCAACCCGTGCCTGGCGATAACAATTACTCGCCCGTAGACGGATTTTGTTTGCACAAGCGACGGACTAAGAGATTACTTTTCTGGACGACACATTTTGGACAGACATGAATGGCATAACTATTTCCGGTACACCTGTGTCAGAGGAAAGTAAGATGTTACATCTGATACACATCGTCGAATAAGTTTCCAGATGTGTTTGTGAGTCTGCATACAAGGCAATCGAAAGTTTAATTTCCATATATGGGTGAGGTGACCTCTGCATTACGAGCATACTTTTTCCTACGTGGTGGCTACGTGGAAATATTTGAAATTACCCCCCCCCCCCCATCACTTGTTAGAAACGATGCAAGCCCTGCTTAGCATCGTAACAAACAAATGCGGCGGAAGAGAGTGATTATAATCTGACACTTTTTGCAAGTCTAGTTCACTGTGAGAATCGTTAGCCAAGACGACAACCAAACCTTGACAGAGCCTAGAATCAAGATTCTTATATCGGAACCGGACAATTGTTTGAGCAATTGTGAGAACTTCAGAGCCCAGAATAAACTATACCATTTAAAAAGGACACCGGTAATCTGAGGAATTTAAAGCACAGAGTCACAGTGGGAATTCTCTGTTAAAATAACGACCCTAGGAACACGTGTAAGAGGCCTATTCAAGAGCCTTTATTCCTCTGAGCAAACTGTCTGTGAGCCAAGATTGGCTTGTGTACATTTTACATTCTACATTTTTCATTTACTAACATTTGAACTAATATGTATATATCGCCATGTGAATATTTATTTGTGAAAATTGCTACTGGATGTCCAACTCATGTGAGGATGGCAACACCAGAATATAGAATAATGATTTCATGAACCACCATTACAAGGGCTGGTGACTGCATTATTGCTAGTTTCTTATAGAGAACTAAAAGCGTAGGTAGTCCCAAGTTCCATATGGAGCACGCAGGAAAAGATGAAATAACAGATGTACATTTTAATTGTAATATTTACAATTACTAACCAGTGTAAATGTCTGTGTAACAATATTCACTTTAAAAATAATGAAAGTTTCAAGCTTTTCAACATAAGTAAATGTAAATGAAAACAGTTTTGATCTATATTGTGAACATTTTTTAACCTGTCAAGATGTAACTGAAAACATATTCAATCTATATTGTGAACATTTTTTAACCAATGTAAATGCAAATATAAACATATGCTATGTATACTATTCATTTGAATGTAAAGTAAATATAAAGCTATTCAATTTAATTGTAAAGAAAGTTTTCTCTCGAGAGATTAAGCTTAATTCGCATCTAGTGTAAATTCTGAGGTAGATGGGCTAGTGGAAAACAGAAATGGGGACATACAAGTAGGTGTCGGGCAACTCGGTACTCAGGAGAGCGTTTTGTTTCTATTCTTTTACCATAGTCGTTGGTAGTGCCAGTGAGGGTACTAATCTCTGGAACAAAGGATGGGTAGACATGGCCTGATGTAGAACTAGACACCATTATCAGAGGGTCTTAAAGACGCGGGACCAGCTTTGCAGTTACTCCCTGATCTTACTTGGAACGAGCTGTGCCTCTAATCTTGACCAGAGATGCGGAAAACTACAGTGACCTATCTGCTCTAATCCCAAAAACCCAGCGGGAGCAGAAACTACCATTTGCAGCTAAGTCAAACCTAAACCCTGCCACGTGACTTCTTACATAAAACAATCATTATATCATAACAGTGATGATATTTTTGTCTAATAAATCAATATTCATTATTTTAAAACCTTGTTAAATCTAAGCGATTATAAAATCTGTTATTTGTAAATATACAAATTTAGCGTCGATGTAATCATTTTGGATGTACTGCATGTTTGTCTCAGTCAAGTTACTAAATACACTCTAAACATAGCTATATCATAATAATAATAAGAGTAAATTAGGGTGGGGCCTTGAGCGAGCTAATATTAATTACTGCTTAATTCTTCATAAAAGGCGGCGGATCAGATTTAAGTTAACAATTGCCCTGCTCAATGCAGCATTGTTCTGGACTTCTGAAAAATCTTATGAATAGTCCCTTGTGATAGAAGCATCATTATTCTTCTATCTACAACTCTGCCAAGAGTAATCTTGTGCGACGGTAGACACCTTTGAAGACCCATATTAGATACTCTTGAGTTTTGGCCACTGTTGAACCACTACTGCAAAGCAGTGAAGTCAATTCCGTGATAAATACTAACACAACTACAGATGAGCTGACTGGAGCTGAATTACAACACTGTCACGTAGGTTTTTTTTGAGATTATTAATATATGTCATAGTGGTATGAGAATGATTGTCAAAACCATTAACTAAGATAATAAATAGTTTGAAAACAAATATGCTGTCAAGTTAGCAGAAACTACACATCAAACCCCTAATCCGACAACTGACTACAGAAATTGCAGTTATATAACTACGTTTAGAAAAAGAAAGCAGACATTCCACCAACAGTGAACCAAAAACATGGAACAAGAGAAACAGTTTATCACTGACATAACAAATAAAACAACACAGTCAAACAATAAACAATCAAAAAGAAGAATTACTTATTGCGATTTTAGACACCATACGTCAAATCATCATTGATAAAGTCATAAATCTGCTCGAGTTAAGGAAGTCCACACTATCGGTAGACACCATACGTCAAATCTTCATTGATAAAGTCATAAATCTGCTCGAGTTAAGGATGACCACACTATCGGTAGACAGAAGTGGAATCGAAAAATTCCCAATGGATCTTCTGTCCAGCTAGAAGTACTTTTAACGACACATCGGCACACTATCAATAATAGATATAGAGGTTAAATCATTACACTTAGAAAATATAAATAAATAAGTATATGTATCGAATAAGCTGCAATACACGAATATACTTACGACGTGACGACTATACAGCCGGCAAGTAGTCATAGAAATAGACCTTTTAATGACTAATATAAAAGTGCCCCACCCATGTGTTACCAGGGCCCGAAAGGGGAACAAAGAATAGTAACACTGTACCCTACCAGGCATGCCGTAAAAAGCGACAAAGATTGGTTGGGCATGGGGTTGGGTCTCAATCCCGTAAAAAAAATTTTTACCACAAAAACTTCAACAAACATGGACAAGTCAAATCATCATCATGTGACGTATTCTTTCCAGAACGTTGTCTCCATTACAGCTGCTCTGAACGCATCACGATTCTGGGCAAGTCGACCTGCATCAGCCAAAGACAAGTTCAGACTCTCTGTGATGTCCTGGGTCCACCGTCGTCTAGGTCGATCTCTTCCCCTTTTTCCAGGGACCATGCCTTCCATCACTGTTTTTTCTAGACTATTATGTCTTTTTATATGGCCGAAAAATTTCAGCTTCCTTATTGCGATGGTATTTAGGAGCCAATGTTCCTGTACGTTTAGTGAGTGCAGTACTTCTCTGTTGGTCTTTTTTTCTGTCCAGGGTATTCTCAACATCCTTCTGTAGCATTTCATTTCGAATGATGTAATCTTTTTTGCAACTGTTTTATTGAGTGTCCAAGTCTCGCAGCCGTATGTTGCTACTGGGAATATACATGCTCTGATCAGTTGCAACTTTGTTTCTTTGCTTGTGCCTTGCCATAGGTTTTTCATCTGTATTAGCTTATGTGAAGCAATTGCAAGTCTTCTTTTAATTTCTACTGCACAGTCGCCAGAGCTGTTAATGATTGATCCTAAGTATTCGAATTCATTGACACTTTCCAGTTCTTCGTTATCAATTTCAATTTCTGGTTTGGTCTTTACTTTGTCTGTTGTCAATAATTTGGTCTTCTTGGTGTTTAGGTATAGATTCTGGGCCTCGCTGTGTTTTTTGGTGGACAGAAGTAATTGTTCAAGTCCTTCTGGGTTGGTCGATAGGAGGACTGTGTCGTCCGCATATCTGATTTCCGGGATCTGGTACCCGCCGATGTTAAATGAGTCAAACTCTGTGTGTTCTTGGTCATCTCTTACGTTTCTCATGATATTCTCGGCATAAATGTTAAACAGGTAAGGGGAAAGGGTACAGCCTTGTCTTACTCCTTTCTGTACTTCAAACCATTCTGATGTTTCCCCCTCTATTCTTACGGCTGCCTGTTGTTCTTGGTACAGCAGTGCGATGAGTTGTATAAGGTGGTTTGGAAATCCCATATTTTTCATAATAGCCCATACGTCAAATAAAGAATATAAATCAACTCAGACGCCCAAGACAGAAGAAAGTCCTCTGGAAAGGAGGCGCGTGAAGCAACCTAGAGAAAGCCGAAAGGAGTCTGGGTTGCCGAGTAACCTTTTTTTCGTCTAGGAAAATCTCCAGGATTGGCACCTGGAATATTCGCACTCTGTGTGAACAAGGGAAAACTGCACAGGTAGCAGCCGAAATGGAATTTCACAGGAATGATATCCTAGGTTTCTGCGAGACACAGTGGAAAGGCATAGAGAAGAGGAGATTGATCACATGAGAAATGGTGTTGTCCACATGAGGAGGAAAGAGAACACCACAGTAAAGGAGTGGCTCTAAAACTGTCAAAGGAAGCACAGAAAGCACATATAGAATGGGGAGCAATGGGACCCCGACTTATAATAGCAAGGTTTAAATCAGCCAAAAAGAAAGTAAATATAAACATCATTCAGTGTTATGTATGCACCAACAAACGATAAAAAAGAATCCGTGAAAGAAGAATTTTACACCAGACTACAAAGTGTCTTGGACAATAAGAAAAGAAAGGACATCACAATTTTGATGGGGGACCTAAATGCGAAAATAGGAACTTTGAAGAAGTCATGGGAAAGCATGAATTAGGTATGATGAACGAGAATGGGGAACTATTAGCAAACTTCTGTGCTTTAAATCAACTACCTATAGGAGGAAGCATATTTCCACATAAAAGAATACATAAAGCAACATGGATATCACCAGACCACAGAAATGAGAATCAGATTGATCACATATGCAAAAGCAAGAAGTTTAGGTCATCATTGCATGATGTGAAAGTATGTAGAGGAGCAGATATTGTATCAGACCACCATCTTCGGTTGGCTAAAACAAAATTAAAAATCAAGAAATTTACAACAGCATATAGTTATAGACAACTGTATAATGTGGAATATCTAAGAAATCAGGAAATAAGAGAAAAATTTTCAATCACGGTATCCAACAACTACCAAGTACTCCAACAGTTGGAAGATGAAACAGATACGGGAGACCAATGGCAAGAAGCAACAAATATATGGAACGAGACATGTGAAGAAGTACTGAGAAAAAGAGAACATCAGCACAAAGCATGGATAATAACAGAAACCATTAGTAAGATAGAAGACAGGAAAAACAAGAAAGCAGATTTAAACAGAAGCAAACCGAGAAGCTCCAAAGCCAAGGCTCATGAAGTGTACATAGAAGCAAACAAGGAAGTAAGAAGAAACATCAAAAGAGACCAAATGAAATATATTGATGATTTGGCAAGGGAAGCAGAGGAAGCTGCAGCCTAAGGAAATATGAGGGATATGTACAACAACACAAAGAAGCTAACAGGGAAATATAAGCAAGAAAATTGCCTCATAAAAGGTAAGAATGGAAAATTGCTTAGTAATATACAAGAACAAATGAAGAGATGGACAGAACATTTTGAGGAACTTCTCAATAGACATCTTCAACTTATTCCCCAGACACCCGGCCAGCAGAAGAAGAGCTACAATTCAGCTGTGAACGATCAAGTATAGAAGAAATAAAGAAAGTCATAAAGCTTCGGAAAGACGGAAAAGCAGCTGGTCCAGATTGCATACCTACATAGGCCATCAAAACAGATATTGATACCTCTACAGAGATATTATAGAAACTACTTGGCAAAGTTTGGGAGAGAGGGGAAATATCAGCAGAATGGAAGGAAGGTTATCTGGTCAAGTTGCCTAAGAAGGGAAATTTACAAGAGTGCACACATTATTGAGGAATAATGTTACTATCAGTGTGTCATAATTTTTACAAGATAGGTCTGAGATATTTATGATCCTGTCCGAGCAGAGGTGACAGTGGTACCTATGTGAAAGGTATAAGAGATATTTGTTTCTCACGAGGGTGATAGTGTAAGAGGAAGATTAATCTCTGAAGTGAGTAATTTCTCTAATCCAGCCTATCTTTACGACTTAATTTTAATCAGACGCACTTTCTCTCCTTATACAAAACTCAAGTTGCACTGCACCCACTTACACACAATTATGTGGCAAATACGAACAACGTGAAAACAAACTATGGATAACTGATATGGGTAGGAGTTGACCAACACAATAACTTAAGGTGTATTAAGTTTATTATCACTAGAAATTCACAACATCAAGCATATATAGCACATTAATAAGCATGGTTTACAGACAAATGAAATTAGCCCAATAGGTCCCCCCTTCTTGGAAAGGAAAAGAAAAGGAAGATCCCAACAGAGGTTAATTAACCCAAAAGATCAAAAGTTAACAATAAGGCTATTGAATAGTCAGTAAGGGAAAAGAACGAGTTACTAATTAAGCTATCCCGTAAATACTCAGGTTAGTGAGAAAAAAAAGATTTGTATGATAGTGGTAACAAAAGAAAAATATGCTTCTCTCTTTCGGTTCGTTCACTCAGTCATACTCTGGCCACACGCATACTCGCTTACCCAATAGTTGTCGCAGGTATTTCTTGGAAAAAAACACTAACAAGTACTATGACCCTACAGTGTCAGATTATTTTCCGAATCCGGCGCCATACTATCGTTGGTGCTGACTGCGTAAATAAGGTAGTCGCCGAGGTTGGTGCGTTAATTGTTTTTTCCTGGATAGTTCCTGTATCACTGCATTTAGTTGGTTGGAATAAGATGTTTTCGTGGTGGTCACCGTCAAAGAAGAAAATGTATATGGTTCCGGTGTTGTCTAGCCTCTGGTTGCTGAGACACTCTGTTACGTTATGAAAATGTTAATGATAATAATTATCGGCTGTTCTCTGAGTTGGTGGCCGAATCTGAACAGTGAGTTCTCTTGAGTATAATCATGTGAAAAACTACTGTCATATATATATATATATATATATATATATATATATATATATATATATATATATATATATATATATATATATATATATATATATATATATATATTCTTCTTCTTCTTCTTCTTCCGTCCTTAGCCAAAGACCGACTGTTACGTGCAGTCTTTGATATCTTACAATATTATACATTAGTATACTTGTAAACAAAATAGGTAATTTTTTAGTGCTTAAGGGAAAGTCATTATTGAGTTACTTCCCTTGAAAGTTGTGCCGTCTCTTCGATCGAACTCCGCGGATAAATCCAGTTTTCTGCGATTTATTCTTCGTTTGGGTAGTAATAGATTGTTCTTGCTTCAGAATATCTATGGCCTGAATTTATGTGTATTGTTTGTCTGAGTAGGACGAGTCTGTCTTATATCTGTATATCTTTACATATCTAAGTCGAACTATATGTTCTGTTGTCTCTAGAGAGGTCAAAGGCTATTCGGCGGATGTGTCGCTAGAGTGTGGTGTGATTTGGCTTCGTCCTGATAGGGACTGTGTCTTCTATGTCGGCTTGTCGCCGGGGAAAAAGTGATCTCAGTATTTGTGGGGAAAGTGATAGTCGTCTAGACCTATCGTGTATGCTTTACCCCAGTGTTATTCGTATTGCCAAGGAATGGCATTTTCATATTTCGAATACCAAGGTAATAATAGACACTCTTATGAACTCTCGTACGAAGCCACCATTTTCGATAGGTACGATTTGAATGTCTAAGAGAATATATTTGACTCGATGAAAACGACTTCGATTCCTAGCAGCACTATATTCTGTAGATTGCAGTCAATTGTTCATGATCAAATCTACAGAGCAATGAAATGTTTTATGAATGACTAACTTTAGGACAGATTCATTATCTGTATCCAAACGTGAGTGACAGCTCACGAGTGAAGCCATCTTGGAACCAAACATGTAGTGACTTTCAAGAAAAGAAAAGGGATGCCCGTATTATCGCTTGTTTAGTCCAGAGATCACTGCTACACATGAGAACCCGTTATTAGCGGTTCAATATTATTATATGGAAAAATATGTGCTGAACATTATGTTGGAGAATCGTCGCTAAACGAGATTAGGTTTAGAAGCCATCTGAAATATTGTTTATAAGCTGACGTGCTCAGTCAGTGAAGTCAGTTTATATATATATATATATATATATATATATATATATATATATATATATATATATATATATATATATATATATATATATATATATATATATATATGGGCAATACTGGGTGCTTGGCTACTGACAGTCCATTATAATATTATTCTACATGAGTGCCCATGTAACATAACATTGCAAGACCAGTTATCCACTGTACCATGATGTATTATGCCAACCTGTGATTTGTCACTATCTGTGCTGTCGAGTGTGTACGTCCAATTAAACTTTAGTAAAGGTACACAGTCGTTGGTGTCGATGACTTCCAGCCATACATGAGTGTGAGAAAAGAACATTTGTCAACACCACGAACCCTTATTATCATTCGCACATTATACACTCAATCCATGTCTACACACCACTGCGTAGGTCAAGTTGACATTCCATACACTACAGTGGAGCAAACAACACCATAGAGATCTTATCAACTGATGATGATGATGTCTGCTTCCATCCACTTATATTTATCCTTTTGGTGGATATCATTAACGGGAATAAAATAACAACTTTATCACCGACCAAGCAGTCAGAGGCCATCACGCCTTGTGGCGTCTTAAGTGCAACAGCAGATTGATTTTCTCTGTTGTAGTTTCCCATCACGCCTAGCGACGTCTTTAGGGCAACAACAAATAGATCCATCTGCCGTTGTTTCCGTAATCGGTGTGACAAGCCAACGGGTGATCAGCCCATTGGGCATATATATATATATATATATATATATATATATATATATATATATATATATATATATATATATATATATATATATATATATTGCCACAGCAGGCTGATGAGATTGATATGAAAATCTGGTAATGTTTAGGTCCAGTTAGTATTTATTCATTGTTTCAAGTTTGGCCTCTCTCATGAATGAAGAAAGTTGACCGCTCAGGTCACAACACGAAGACTCAACAATACAATAATATCTCTGGATGCTTATAAGATTATAAGACCGCTAGTTTGCTGGGTTTTGGATCAGCCTAGATTTAGGAAGAAATACAAGCATTTGACCATAATATCAATATCGTATCCTAATACGCGTTAAGGTAAGACCTCTTAACCACTGCATTATTAAATTAGATTATAAGCCACAAGTGTCTTCTTATGTTACCGCTTTTAACGCGTGATACGAACACTAGTCATATATAAAATTACACGTAATGAATAGAAGTAAATTATATTACGTCAATTATCAATCGCCTCCTAGCGTCTTATTATTTAATTAAACCATCTGGAATAAAATAGCTATGCGTTATTTAGTACGCCAATTTTAGCAAATAGAAATGTCAGTGAATTATCCTGATAAACTTAACACAGAAATCACGCAAAATGCTAATATATATATATTACCACAAAACGGAAAAATTAAACTATCTCCCCAAAATCTAAGTAATCCACTTTGTACTATGGCTCAATGATATCGAGCTAGATATTTCAAAAATTTCCTGAAGCGACTGCTAACTGACTGTGAGGAGAAGAAATATATATAAAGAAATAGTGTAATCTCGCTGGCGGATGGCGAAATTCGCGTCTCGGGCAAATCAACGGAAATCAGCGGGGTTTTCTTCCCAGAAAAAGAATTTCTTCGTTTGCTCTGTTATCCGATGAATCGACAAGACAGGTTCTGATCTCGGCGATTGTCGAGCTTGTAGGGAACATCAAAGTATTTACCTCTCACGAGTTTTTGGGGTCGTGCACTGTCAGTTGTCGCGATTTTTGACAGCTCTGCTCGCATCGAGCTTCAGGCAAACGTACTTGGTTCGTCCCCTGTAGAAGAAATGAGAGTTATAGATCTTAGTAGCCGCTCATCAGCGCGTGAAACAAGAAAAATTAGGCGTGGCTAAAATATGAGTTAGAAAGATAGCGAAAAGGCATGGATTTTGCGTAACAAACGTGCATACTCATGAGGGAAGCAAGGTGGAACGCAAGGATGAACGAAATGATGGGCGACGGTAGGAAGCAAGCGGACGGATCACTGTAGTCTATATACATAACCTATCACACAGTGCCAGCAAAAGTATTAAACAGAATCATCCTGGAGAGATTAAAAGAGTCGATAGACAAGCAACTGAGAGATGAACAAGCAGGTTATCGATAAAATAGATTCTGTACAGACCAGATAGCCACATTGAGAATAATAGTTGAACAAAATCTGGAATGTAATTCATTGCTATACATCGGATTCGTGGATTATGAAAAGGCATTTTACAGTGTAGACAGAGAATCGCTTTGGAAATTGAAGAGGCATTATGGAGTTCGCATGAAGATCATTAACTTAATAAAGAAGACATATGAAGATATGCTATGCAGAGTTCTTCATGAAGGGCAACTTACAGAACCGTTTAGGATTAGAACGAGTGTGAGACAGGGATGCCTGTTGGCTCCATTTCTTCTCTTACTAGCAATAGATTTAATAATGAAAATATGAACATCACACAACAGAAATGGAATCCAGTGGAATCTGACTAAACAGCTTGATGATCTGGATTTTGCAAATGACTTGGCTCTTCCGTCCCATAACCATAATCAAATGCAAGAGAAAATTAAAATTCTCGATGAGAGGTCACAACAAGTGGGCCTGAAAATACACAGGGAAAAGACAAAGATTATGAGAATAAATACAAGAAATGATAACAAGGTTGAACTTGAAGAAACATCACTAAAAGATGTAGAATCGTACACATATCTTGGAAGTAATATAGACAAAGTTGGATGGACAGACATTGATATTAAAATAATAATACAAAAAGCAAGAGGAGCTTTCATTGCATTGGAAAATATATGGAGAACAAGATAAATCAAGTCCAACACGAAAAAAAGAATCTTAAATTCAAATGTGAAGTCAGTCTTATTGTATGGGTCTGAGACATGGATAAAGAAAAACAAAAACAACGACCAAAATGCTACATACTTTTGTGACAGCGCCATCTTGATGTCGCCATTTTGTCTGTCGTTCTCTTCCTTTTCACTTAAACATAGCGATTTGGAAGCCATTTTAGCGTTACTCAGACAGGATATAAAAATAGAATATTAGTCATGCACGCTGACAGAGCAACAGCCAATCAAAGAAGAGAAGTGCTCAGTCTGAACGCGCCTGCGGTGACAGGGTAGAAGAAAGGATAGATAGACGAAATAAAAGAGAGTACCAATCTCTTCCACAGTGTCTTTTGGCACGCTGTAAGTGATAGTCCGACACTTGTAAGAAGAAATGTTTCAGGAGAGTGAAATTTAAACTCATCTCAGTTAAGCAAAGAAGCAAATCCCATCAAGGATCCTGAGAGTATGTTAGGTCTTCAGCCACACTTCCCCTGATACAGAAAAACACAAGGAAGAAAAAACAAATATTATATATATGGTTATTTGTATACAGCACTAGATAAAGGGAGATAAAAATAGTCTACACAAAAGTTGTTAATTATTAGGGTACCCTTCACGATGGCTGAGGTTTCTGTCCTAATTTTAATCACTGACTGGTATTACATAAGATCGTTTAATGTTTGGTCCGTTCTAAAAAAGCACTTATCATGAATGGTGTTGCTGCTGTATGACGTCACAATATCACTGCAAGTTTTCTCCCCCTGATAAGTTGCTGGAATAGTTCGTAGCAAGTACTGCAAGGTTTCACTTCACGACTGCGAGTTCACCTGCCTTCGTCACCACCAGATAGCTAGGAGATACACACAAAGGAACACTCTATTTAGCTCTCTGGTTAGAGGCATTAATTTGTCCTGAGTGTGGTCCATAAACCAGGCTCAGATATCAGTCATATTATTACATAAATGTTGAGCGCCATTCTTCGAGCTGCAAAAATATGACATTAATAGGGTAGGGGCATAGGCATACATATATTATCAACTGTTGTAAAGGCATACAAAAATTATAAAACATTAGATACATGAATGCGATAATGGTTACACCCATTAAATAAATGAGACGGGCAGGGTAGTGCAACTGCTTTCTGGGAAACAACCTGAAGGACATGAAAAGCATACAAAAATCATATAACAGTAAATATTTGGATTCCATAATACATACAACCATGAAGTATGTGCATTAAAAAAAGAACTGCATTGACTGAAAAGCAGTGCAAACATTAACTAATGTTAATTGCATATAATGAGATAATAATTGAAAGCAGTTCAAACATTCAATACAAATAATTGCATATAAACAGATAATGCATTTAGCTCACCCGCTTTGATTCCAATATTGAGTTTGGCTACAAAGACGGCATATACTGTATAAGCAATTCTTTTGTTCTCTGGTCTGACAGATTATATGCTAGAAGTTTCCGCCGGGGCTTGCAAAATGTGAGTAAAATATACACGATCTATACTTTCATATATACAGTTAACAGCGGTCAATGAACTCATTCACGCTAGGGGAACCCCCAGCCTACGGGTCACGAGTGAATGTCCTTTCAGCCAACACTGGGAAATCCTTAATATTCTGGGTCACTGGGCGGAGATCACCCGGTCACTTGGAAATCCCCGGCTTATCTGGGTCATTGGCCTCTCGAGTAAATACCTGAGCCCTAAATAACTGGAAAACTCTGAGGAAGGGCATTGTCCGATTAGGCATTCAGAAAGACAGAGAGAGAGATATAGAGAGAGAGAGAGAGAGAGAGAGAGAGAGAGAGAGAGAGAGAGAGAGAAAGAAAGACAGAGAAAGACAGAGAGAAGGTTGTTGGGCGAAGAATTTCGCGACGGCGCCTGAGTGTGACCTGTTGAAATCTTCTGTCATTTCAACGCTAGACGCCGAGAGAAGAAGTCGCCAAACCACAGTTGAAATCTGAAGATGCCAAGGACTCGTGAGTGGATATAGGCCTAATAATATTCTCCAACGTTCTAAAGTTTTTATAGTATTAGAAAGGATATAGGATCACCATCTTTGTGCCGCCGTATTTTAAATAAGTATATACTTAATTATTATACTTTTTAAATAAGTATATACTTAATTGTCGGCGTCTGTGGCCTAATGGATATGAACGCAGTTTCATAATCCAGATATACCAGGTTCGAAACCTGCTGCAGGTGGTTTGGTAGCAGATCGCCTTATGTGGATTTTTAACAATGGTATAAGCGCCGTACCGTTCAGAAAGCAATGGCAAACTACTGAATGAAAAAATTGCCTAGAAAAATCACAAACAGCCAATAAAAGCTGGGGTTGATTGCCACGTCCTGTAAAGGATAAGCAACTAACTTTTTTTAATATACGTAATTATGTGTTATTTATATTTTGCGTGCGGTTAGTTTCAGATCTAAATTTTTTCAGACATGGCGTGGCTGGACCAGATGGTCCATGTTCAGGAAATATAATACGTGGCCGGTACTAGAACTGACATATTCGGTTATTACATTTGTGTAAATGAAATTAATGGTTAAATATTTCCATATTGTTTGGGGTTAAGGAAACCTTCAATGATCTTATATAAACTCGACACGTCGGTTTGAATAGTATTTAATTGTGGCGCGATTTAGATTGTTATATTTATTAACTACGGTGCTAAGGCCGAAATAGTTTATTTTAGAGTGATGAGTGCTGCAATTTATTAATATGTTACAGCTTACTAGAATAAAGTCCTGTGCTTTTTCAGTAATGTTAGACTGATAAGGTGGTGTAAGTATTAGTAAGATCGGCTATAGCTAATTGATGTTAGCTTTCTTAGTTTCATAGTCCTTTATACATTGTTTATCTGTACTGCTTTAAATAGCTTTGCTAAGCCTTTTTTTCTATAATATTTAGTATTGTAATGTAAGGTTACTATAGAATGTACAACCACGCAGCTTAGCTGAGTTGTTAGCGTTGCTGTATGCTGTTCTCGCAAGATGGCAGCCACGTGTTATTGGCCAAGTGATGTATTTAGTTCTAGTCATTAATTTGCCTTGTAAATATGATACCCCTACTTTTGGTACGTGGAGCACATTTGAGACAAAACGTTTCTGGACCATCTGCTTCAGTTACGACATGTCTGAATAAATTTAGATCTGAAACCAACCGCACGCGAAATATAAATAACACAGAATTAAGTATATACTTATTTAAAATACGACGGCACAAAGATGGTGATCCTATATCCTTTCTAACACTATAAAAACTTCAGAATGTTGGAGAATATTATTAGGCCTATATCTACACACATGTCCTAGGGATCTTCAGATTTCAACTCTGGTTTGGCGACTTCTTCTCTCTGCATCTAGCGTTGAAATGACAGAATATTTCAACCGTCCAAACTCAGGCGCGGTCAGTCTGAGCGCTTCTCTTCTTTGATTGGCTGTTGCTCTGTCAGCGGGCATGACTAATATTCTATTTCTAGATTCTGACTGAGAAACGCTAAAATGGCTTCCAAAACGCTATGTTGAAGTGAAAAGGTAGAGAACGGCAGACAAAATGGCCACATCAAGATGGTGAGGTCACATATTCCCCGCCTGATTTTGTTGTCGTCCCGACAACTGCACTAAGCTAGGCGCATCAGTCGTAATTTCTCAGAACGACTCGGGGCAGGACCCTCTATCGGCTGCAGGGCATATTAGCCTGTTTCGGGCGTTAAACCATATGCATCCTCTCCAGGGTTCTGTCTCCTCTGGCAAAGCTGGTGCTTCAGATAGGCCAAGTGTCGTATCTACCAGATCCGGAGAATCATCCTTGTCTTCACTTCGTCTCAGTTTGTGCGCCGCAACCCCCATCTTCAGAACTTCGTTGCCAGCTGGTCTTATCTCATAAGGACCACGGCTAGCGTCTGGAATTGCTGATACATTAAATTCGTCGTTGGACCTCACGTCTTGTATTTTGGCCCTGTCATTGTAGAGCACTCTTTTCCGCACTCTTTAACCCACTCGCAATGGTGTGAGCCCTGGAAGCTGATTACTTCTCTCCCTCCTATCAGCGGCCATTTTCTGCATTCTCTTTGCAGCTTTATGGTGTGCTACTTTTAATCTCTCTAGGTGGCCTTGCAGCCACTCATCAGTTGTCTCCGGCTCTTCATCTTAACGCGTGCCTATCATGAAGTCAAGAGGAAGCCTTGTTTCTCTGCCGAAGAGGAGGTAGTATGGTGAGTACCCTGTCGAAGATTGGGGGGTAGAGTTGTAGACCATAACCACCTCAGCTAGATGCTCAGACCACCTTTGCTTCTGGTCGGCTGTCATGGGTCTCAGCAAATCATGCAAGGTCTTGTTGAAGCGATCGCACTGCCCGTTGCCTTTAGGATTGTAATCTGTAGTGCGGCTCTTGTGGACTCGATATATCCTGCACAGCTCTGCGACTATCGCTGATTCGAAGTTCCGGCTTTGAATAGAATGTATCCTCTGAGGAGCTCCGAGATACTGGAACCACTTCTCCACCAGGGCCTTGGTGACCGTTGTTGCTTTTTTGTCTCTTGTTGGTATAGCAATGGTGTACTTGCTGAACACATCTGTCAGCACTAATACATTCTCACATCCTTTATAATCCCGTTCTAGCAGGGTGAAATCCATTGCTACCACCTCGACTGGCCAAGAGGCAATTAGGTTTCCAGATGGCCCATGAAACTTCAGTTGAGGTGCTTTGGCAATGTTACGTCGGATGCATCTGCGACAAAACACTTCAACATCAGCTGTGATGCCTACCCAGAAGCACCCACTTCTCAGCAACTGTAGCATGCGCTCTCTTCCCTGATGGCCCACCCTGTGAGCAGAGTCTAGTATCCGTGGTTTCATGGATTCAGGTATTACCAGTTGTTTTATGCTGGATCCATCTGATCTCATCACTGTCCGGTATAACAAGCCATCTGTCACTTCGAGCCGGTTACTCTGATTAAGTAGTTTCCTTGCAGCCAAGGGGATTTTTCTAGCATCTCTTCCTGCAGGTCTGCTGCCATTATTTACCATCTTCCTAACCATCGCTACCACATCATCAGCTCCCTGAAGATTTATCAATTCCTCTCGCGAATAGGTGGGAAATGCTTGAGTGGTTGCTGGTGCTGTGGATGATTCAGCCGGTACTCTTTCACTGATATCTTTTTTTCTCGTTGCTGCCATCAACTCTATCTCATCTGGTATCTAGGTAAACTCTCGGTTAACCTCAGCTGTTATTCCACTTATTGCAACATCTGCATCATCATCCAGTTCTTCGCCTGTGGTCTCAAAAGGAAAGCGGGACAAATAATCTGCATTTCCATTGGCTCTCGCTGCCCGATGTCGGATTGTGTAGTTAAACATAGCCATCTGGGCCATCCATCTCTGCTCTATAGCTCCCAGTTTAGCTTTCTCCCAGAAGGCCAGACCCCTGTTGTCTGTAAATACCTCTACTTGTGATTCTAACAGGTATCCTCTGAACTTTTCAGCCACGGCCCACTTAAGACCCAGCAGTTCCACCCTCATACTGCTTTTTGAGTTTCTTTCAGAGGGTCGAAGTGTGCGACTTGCGTATGCCAATACTTTATTTGTACCATCTTGCACTTGTGAAAGGATTTCTCCTAATCCTTCATGTGATGCATCTACCTCCAGGATAAACGGTAGCGAGAAGTTAGGGAACTTTAGTAGCGGTGTGAAGGTTAGCGCATTTTTCAGTGTCTCAAATGCTACAACACACTCTTCGTTCCACAACTCTCCAATGGGTGACTTACTTCGTCTTTTAGTCTGCAAGCCTTGATTGAGCGCAGCTACTAAATCATGTAGCGGTTTGGCTATCTGTTACCGTCATTTTCGACGGTGAAAAAAACACCAACCTAATGTATGTTTGGTTTAATGTAATCAAAGAGAGATAAACGTTTATTATCTTTCGGTGACAAGTTTGACTGGTGATTATCTTCTCCTGTCTTATGTTGTCCTGTCTTAAAATTGTCTTAGAGTTGACATTTCTTAAATCTATTTATAAGATCATATACGGTGTATTTTATCACCCGTTTGGTCGGAAACGCCTAGTCTGTTTTTGCCTCGATCTGGTCCATGCTCTTTGGGCATGCGCGGGGTCTTAGCGGCAAAAGCCGGGAGACCGATATTCAGAGAGTGCGTACCTGTGGCTTAGAACGGATGTCCCGATCCGTAGATTCCTCTCTGTCAAGTTTTCGATAGGGATTGGATATTCTGGGAATGGCCGTTTGGCATTCTTCCGTCCCTGAGTGTTCTCTTTATGCCAGTATTGGCTGTATTGTGTTACTTAAGAGTGTCAGGATTCTTTAAAAAGGTAACTGAAAACGCTATTCGATCTTTTAGTCTCGTTTAGGTCTTACAGGTACGTTTATCGCTGATGGCGGCATAGTGAGCGAAGCTCACAAGAAGTTATTATACTGCACTCCAGTATGACTTCATATCTACAAGACTAGGTCTAGTTGACCTGTTACTCACATAAGCCTAGGAATCATCTTTATGGATCCGCAATGCAGGCGGAGTATGATTTGACAGAAAATATATTAATCTCAGGAGCCTGTGTAAACTGAGAGTGACCTGTTTATCGAGGCCCGCGACCTGCGGCCTGATTTCGTTGTCACCATATCTATTCTTCACCAGAATGAAGTATCTGGCATGTGAGGCCAGTCTAAAGTTTTTTTTTTTTGCTAATTGTAGGACAATGGCATTGACTTTGTTTATATGGATGATATCGCCCATACTACGCAATATATTTGCTAGGGCTTACCTGACGGGGCTCAGTCAGGGGTTAGAGCTATTTCATAAACCGTAAACACTGATAAAGACATTGTTACATGTCTAGGATCTGTGATGGTTGAGGCTGACCTTTGTAACTACACATATTATGTACCCGATTGTATACTATTGACGGTTTCGTTCATCATCATCGTATTATCGTACGTCACAAATAAATATTGTAAACGTCAACAGCATTCCCTACTTCACTGACTTCTACTTGTGGTTGTGTGAGTTAATGTGAAGACGTCCAAGAGCCTATACGGCCTTCGTGTTATCAGCACTGTGATCTACACACTTACACCATCAGCCACATTGTCATACAAGTATTACACGTCTGAATCTGCAGGAATACTGACATTATGTATGTGTCTACTAAACCCTGGCGACACCTCACCCTAGTGACCTAGATTCCTTGCTACTACTTGGTACTGCCCAGGACAACATGACACGCTCAACGTACTACCATCCATAACACAGAAAAACAGTACGTTACATCAGTATATTTACACTGAGCAGCCTTATACATCTCCAGTCTCCGTGCAATCCAACTTTACTTCTACTGTCAAACAGACTTCAACACTATCTTTGCAAAGCCCGGCACAAATATGCGGTAGTAACTGGCCAATCCCAAGAATGACCGTAACTCAGTCTGGGACCGCGGTACAGGGGCCTCTTGAACAGCCTTCACATTGTCTCCCATAGCTCCTATTCCATCTGCTGATAAAGTATGCCCCAAGAATTCAATCGTTGTCCTAAACAGCTTACACTTTTCTCAATTCAACTTCAGCCCTAGATGGCGTACTTAGAGAATACTTTCTCCAGTCTGCTCAAATGGTTAGTGAAGTCAGCGGAGTACACTAAAATGTGATTAATGTACAATAGTATCAGCTGGAACACTAAATCATGCATACTGCTCTGCATTAATCGTTGCAAGGTGCTGGCAGAGTTGGCTAAGCCCATAGGCATCTTCAGATTTCAACTCTAGTTTGGCGATTTCTTCTCTCTGCGTCTAGCGTTGAAATGACAGAAGATTTCAACCAGGCCAAACTCAGGCGCGGTCAATCTGAGCGCTTCTCTTCTTTGATTGGCTTTTGCTCTGTCAGCGGGCATGACTAATATTCTATTTTTATATCCTGACTGAGTAACGCTAAAATGGCTTCCAAATTGCTATGTTGAAGTGAAAAGGTAGAGAACGACAGATAAATCGGCGACATCAAGATGGCGCTATCACACTTTTATAAACGGGTGCTTGCGTAGAATATGACTGAAATGGTGTGAGAAAGTCACAAATGTGGAACTGATGACAAGAACCAGACAATTGATAGTGGAACAAGAGTTGAGAAGAAGACGCTAGCGATGGATAGGACACACATTGAGGAAACCTGTTGATAGCATTACAAGGCAGTCCTTGTTCTGGAATCCAAAGGGAAAAAGTAGCAGAGGTAGACCAAAAACCACATGGAGAAGAGAACTGGAAACAGAGGGAAAAATGATGAGGAAAACATGGAAAGAACTTGAGCGGATGGTACAGGACAGAAAGACTTGGCATGTGTTTGTTGAAGGCCTATGCTCCTTGGGGAGCTAAAGGGTATTGATAAAAGTGTCTCTCCCCGCCCCCTAAAAAAATAAAATAAGGACGGAGATAACAGTCCAGTGGTCAAAATATTATAAAAATTGCACAATATAGCCCACTTATAACCGAGACATCACACCTTTGTCAGGCTGCGTCGAGATGTCGAATCTGGGAAATAAGTTAAGAAAACACAAACTTAACCATGAGATACTTGCAGCAGAGATAAAGAAGTTAGGGGAAGCCATCCTATTATTTTTAAAGGGGAATAATTTAACTATTAACCAAAATGAAAATAAATAACATAATTGCATTATTTATTCAACTTTATCAATTTACTTTCCAAAATTAAATAAGGCATAACAAAGTGACTTACTTTTATTAGTACATTTTTTAAATTGTAAAAATGTGATTGTGTGTCTCATGTTTAGAGTAAATAAACTTTCAATAATACCGAGTTTAATGCACATGTTAAGGTAGTGAACACTTATATGCTCTGCCACTTTCAATGATAGTGAAGCTGAATCACCATCAGTTCAGTTCGCACATGTGCTCCCGAAATATTTGATCAGCGCCAAATGGCGCTCTTCCACAATCATTTAAACTCATATTCTGACATGGTCTTTCCTCTTCTACTCTAATGGCCGGAGTCAATAAGAGCTATGGCATCCGCCTCTAATTATAAAAGTGCAGGGTTTGGTTCCTAATACCAGGACTATTTTTGATGTCATTTTTTTCAGAACCATTGGGTCATAATCATGTCATACTTCCCCCTGATCCTCTGGGTAGCGAGGCTGGATGTCGAGCCTTCTCGGATAAAGACGAACAAATAGTAGTTTCGAGTGCAATTTGCGCATGTTAAAAATCCCTCGGCAATTGGAAAGCGTAAAGAGTAGGCCATACGGGTGCTGCTCTATTACAATTTACAAAATTAGGAATACCGATCCGATAAAAAACTATTTATAGAATGAATGATTCCTAAATAAACACATTGAGATCCTCGCCGGTGCTGTGAAGTTCGTGTACTGTGCATAGATCCTCCTTGAGATCTAAGGGAGGACATGAAGAACTGATGGAGTTGTTCGTGTACAATCAAGATGGTCCTTAAAACCAAACGAAACAATCCTTTTCTATCTTGGGTTGTAGAAGTTAGCCAGAGAGAGCGCCATGTCAACTTGAAAGCTAGATTTCTTTAGGCCCTGCTTCCAGTCCAGTTCTCGGTCGTTGTCACGAGTATGGATGAAGGTTATGTCTAAGTTTAGGCAGAGTATGGATGAAGGTTATGTCTAAGTTTAGTCAGAGTATGGATGACGGTTATGTCTAAGTTTAGGCAGAGTATGGATGAAGGTTATGTCTAAGTTTAGTCAGAGTATGGATGACGGTTATGTCTAAGTTTAGACAGAGTATGAATGAGTAGTGTGAAAGTAGATATAGACAGAGTCACTAATGTAAAATTAAGAGGGATGTTTGACTTCTTGAGAGAAGACATATGTAATTAAGTAACTATTGTCTTTTTCCAGCAGCACTCGTGACAATTACAATACCATACACTTCCTCCGGCCTCTCTGGTAAATAGGTTAATCTATTACAGTACACAGAAGAGCACATCATTTATGAATTTTGTGAGAATATGTAACTTGGTATTAACTTGTGCACAAGTTAACATCATTTGACAGGTAGAAAGTGAATTCTGACCGCTTATAACTTATAAATGTATTTATTAATGAAATCCAGATTTAAAAACACAATAATAGCCTCATGAGCTCTGATGGGGTAGTGATTTTCTATCACAACAAAATACAATCAAGAACACCAGCGAATTGGATTGATTCCAAACCACCACCACGCGTACAAATACAAAACCAAGAAAATTTAACTAACACGGACGGCCCCCAGTCCTCTGGTGAAAATGGCTGCTACTGTTTCGTTAATATAGTCCAGAAAGATGTATCTGCTATGCTGGAGAAACACTAAGTAACAGTTCTCCAGTCACACTACTAAAATAATATCCTACAGTACTGCAGCAACGTAAGGAAAATAAATATTCCGTCTCTGTAACGAATATCTGTAGGCTGTGGAAAGAAAACAAAACTATCCCAAAGGCACTGAGTGGTACTACTGCAAATTAAGGCTCTTAGTGTGTAAAGTACTTAACCCACATGGTGTATTACTAGTGCCCTAGAGTCTGGTTGTAATAACAGTTAAAGCGTTATGAGGGTAAGTCCTAACTGAGAGACTACAGCTGATCGAACAACGTTGACATGTGCAAGGAAAACGAATGCTCACGGGAGAGGTCAAATGACGTATTGCCCAGGCCAAGTAGAGATATATTGGGACAGCTTCTCAGTGGTTCAACCGATTAACCACGACTCTCTGACTTTCTGCCCTGATGTGTAGGAGTAGCAATCATCTATCGTAAGTGCCGAAGTATAAGGGGTGGTACATGAAGTACGCAGTCTATACCTTGGTAAAAGAGATTGAGATACAAAAATACAGAGGGTGGAGAATAGAGAGATTGAAATAAACAAAGGCGAAGAAAAGAGAAGCATATATAACTGAGAAGGAAGAAATATGAGAAAGAGAGACGGAACAGTGACAATGGAAAATGGAGATAAAATTATAGCAGGGTAGATGGAAGCGGAGGCACGTGATATAATCGAAATAGAAGATTACAGATGTTAGGAATAGATAGATGATACGGAAAACGCAAGTAGTTCGAATTAGGGGACCACACAATTAATTTACGTGAAGAGTTTAGCCAGGGGGATAGCAGTAACGAAAACTCAGTGACATCATGCTGTTTTAAATGGGTCACAAACGGCTATATATAATGTAAAATAAGTGTAACAGGCAGTTACAGTACAGTACGGAAAAAGTGGTAGCTACAGAAGAAGTAAATAAGAAAGTGAGTGCGGGTATGATGATGCTCAGTAGGTCATGATGGAGTGGCTTATAAAGGTTCACATATAGAGCTGGATATGAGAGAATACATGAAAGATTGAGCTCTGAAACAAAGTAGGCAACAGAGAGGTTGAGAGTAACAATGGTGTGTGAAAGGTATAATAAATTGTGGATGAAAGAAGCTTACAATGCATACTGAAGTCACAGATTGTTATGATTATACAGTGTGGTGTTGTAGTTAGTATAATATAATTGCAATATGAGGATGTAGTGGGAAGAAGGTGATGAATGTATAAGGGATTATGTTAGATGGGTAGAATTATGAGGTGTATTCCATTTATATATTAGTGTATGGTAATACTGGTCGCGGGAGCACAGATTAGGTTTTTGGGGTAGAGATAGGCATATTAATCAATGGAAGAGAAAAATTTGTCCTGGGGGACAAATCTGTTTTTAGGGTAGGGAGGGTAATGTGATAGGAAAGGGAGATAACTGGGATTAGAATAGCGAGGGATAATTAGTGGATAGGGGGCTTGGTTCATACGTCGTCACAAGCGGTATATAAGTCTTTGAGCTGACGACAGAGACACGACTTCACTCTTCGTTTTTGCTCAGGTAACCAGCTGTGAGCAGGTTAGGGTAGACTAACCGTAGCGACCATCTGTAAAGTAATGACCAGCTCAGATAACATTGTATTGTCGGTACAGCTGCAGTTTTCAGAAAAGAAGACAGAGAAAAGATGTTTTCACGACAAGTAGAGTCCACGTCGAGCTGTGTAAAAATATGTCGCCAGCGGTTCATTCAAGAAACATTGGTAGGTAAAACTTTCGAATAGTTAATCACGTGCAGATAGTCAAGAACAAGTGTTTAGAAGCAGTGGGCCAGAGTTGGACGCATAGGGCAGACTTTATAAAGATCAGTTCTAGTGGCTAAGAATAAGTTTTCAGCACTGGTGGTGACCCAGCTAATATTTCGAAGCCAAACTGAATATATTGAGAACAGCCCATTATCAAGTATAGAATAGTAGACAGTGTTGCACTAGTCAGCAGAGGTCAAACGTTAATAACTACTTCCTGACCAGTGAATTACGTGCTATATGAAAGGTCAACGTAGAAAACATGTGTATTCTTATTACCTGTATAATCAGGCACGGAGATGGCCAACTGTAATTATGGTATTGATAACAATACATGAATTTTGTTGTCAGCCATGAGTCGACCAGTCACTGCAGTCATCATAGTTGTCTGGTCATTAAGTATCACTCAGTAGTCACATTAGCAAGACAAGCCCAATAATTAACGTGACAGACAAGCGTGCACAGGAACAAAGACATGTCACTATCATCATCGTTTAATTAAGAACGGGAGCACAACAGGGTCAGTATATAAACGTACAACTTCACAAGCCTTGAACCTGGGTTGCAACTATCACAAGAAAAATTCCACTGAGTAAATCAAGGTGGGGCTTAAACGAGCTGAAATTAATAATTGCTTAATTCTTCCTAAAAGGTGCGGATAAGATATAAGTTAACAATTGCCCTGCCCAATGCAGCATTGTTCTTGACTTCTGAAATATCTTATGAACACTCCCTTGAGATAGAAGCATCATTATTCTTATATCTACAACTCTGCCAAGAGTAATCTTGTGCGAAGGTAGACACCTTTGAAGACCCATACTAGACACTCTTGAGTTTTGGCCACTGTTGAACCACTACTGCAAAGCAGGGGAGGCAATGCCGTGACACGGAGCATTCGTTTGCCAAATGAAGTAGCCTAACAAAATTGAAAGCGTGACCTATGGCAACCGAGAAAAACACAAACCTGAAGAGCATGTTCAGATATATACAGAGATTTAATAAGCACCCTGCTTAAATCGTGATTTCTCTGGAGTATTTTCCCTCATATTCTTATTATGTGTGAATGTGTAGCAAAATGACTAACCTGAAATATCAGGACAAAATTGTGTTCATATAATCCAGTAAACAATATAGACATAAACATGACTCCTTTGTCTTTTATTGTTAGCCTGCCTGAACAAGGTTGTTAAAGTAAATGTTTGTGAGAGGAAGAACGACTTTTTCAGGAAAAAGCCCCTAAACTCTCACTATTATGTAAAGCGATGTAATCGTAAAGAACGTAGAAATACATATCTACTTTTTAAAGCAAATGAACATCTTAGAAGAGAACGTAAGAATTAAGCTATAGATCTGAACCGATATTTTCTTAACCCGCCACAGGCTGTCTTTACCAGGAACCTGGAGATGGAATAATGATGTCACTGAAAGGCACGAATATGGAGATAGAATTTAAGAAAATAACTAGAAAGTGAATAATTCTGTTGGCACATTTTTCTATCTCCAACCGGAAGATGCTTTCCATATTCTAATTTTTGATTTAAAATAAATTCAAGAGTTTCGATCATCGTGCAAAATTTTATTTTGTTGAAATAACTCCTTCATGTTCAACTGATACCCCAACAACTTTGGATGCGTTTTTCTCAAAACAAGCTTTAGTGCAGATGGAATAAAGCAGTAAAAGGGCGATACGCGGTATATTCAATAAATTATTGAAGAGCGCATGTCAGCGCAGACGAAACTTGTCCTTGTCAAGACTGGTTTGGTGTGGTTTTAAGGACTATCTTCGATGTACACGGACAACTCCATCAGTGCTCCGATCTCCTCCCTTAGATCACACAAGGAGGATCTCAGCATAGTGCAATGGAGTATAGTAGCAATGGAGAGAATCCCAATATGTGTATTAAGGAATCACACATTCTATAAATATTTTTGTGGTGGGTAGGTCTCTAAGTTTTAAATTTTGCCAGGGCATTGACCTTATATCCTCTTTACAATTTGCAACTGCCGAGGGATTTTTAACGTGCGCAACTTGCACACGTGACTTCCTATTTGTTCATCCTCGTCATAGAAGGCTAGGCATCCGATCTCCTTACCTAGGAGACCAGGGGATGGCAGATTTTGACATGATTAGAATCATTGGTAAAGATGTCTATGCTGAATATGTTTGTGGATTACTGTTTAGAGTTTGTGTCCAAATTCTCCTCATTCCACACAACCTGCCTAAGGAAAATCTTGGAATATAAACACTGACGTGATACGTAAGTTGTAAATATTCTTCTTCTTCCGTCCTTAGCCATCTGCCGTTCTGTGACTAGTTGTCTTACGATAGGTTTTCTTTGCCATTGTTTCCCAAACCTATTGCCTTTAAGGGAAAATTCTGTTGTTTCCGTAATAAAGTGACTGACAGTGCTGTTGGTAAGTCGTAAATATAGTAATCCAATAATTGACTGTGCTGTTTAGCGTAGATAATGATTTTTGTCTGTGTATCTGTTACTATTTGACCAACGTGTTAGCCTATTGTTGTTTGTGTGGTTCCCACTCCTCTCAGAGAATATCATCTCTAATGCCATGTTAGTTGTGTATGTAGAAGAAACTTCAGTTTCTCCTTTTTCTAATTTCCTTTTTAATTTTTTTAACTCTATTCAAGTGGGGCCTAAAAGTCTGATCACAAATTTCTACTCTGTAAGTTGCTAATTAAATATGGAATGTGCAAGAGTAGTTTCTTATATTTTTTTTTTCTTAAAAAGCGGCACTTGGGCTTTCAGCCCTTCGGCTCAATGACATGTCATTGCGAGGCTGCGGAGCCTGTGGACTTTCCTTCCAACTAGGCCAGGAGCTTCGCTCCTTCCCATCCACAGCGGGTTTATCTCAGGAGCGGTTCAAGTTATTCAGTCAAAATCTCGGTCGATGACACTCTTTCAAATGACTTTTAAGCCAAACTTTCTTTAAAACTGGCTGAAGCCAAAATGGGATGAAATTTGTCTGCGCCAGGCACGGTACATTTGATAGGAAACTCTTCACAGAGCAATACAACAGGAGGTAATCTGATCATCAGAAGCAGTCCCCATCCGCCAGGTGTTTCGGCCCAGTATACTCCTTTACGCGCTAAGGGGAAGGGGGGGGGGGGCCACTTGGGTCATGACTCCCAAGTGTCTCAGCCTCCTGTTGTCTTGTATCAAGAGTGAACCAATTTCACTTTGGTAGCAACTTTAAAATCCACAACTCCGCCAGCCGTGGAGGCAATTGTGAAAGTAACAAAGAGAAAACAAATTACTCCGTTCGTTCCGTCGCACACAACTAGGGACAGACACGGACACATCTGCGCGAAGCCGACGAGGCTAGCCACTGCGCGCTAGCAACTGGAATTCTGTGCCTACCACCTCTTATAATATACACCGCCTGTTTTTCGTCAGTCACAACCCTTTCATCAGTACACTGACAAACTCAACTGTACTGTGGACAGATAAATTCCTGGCGTTTTCTGTACCGCAGAGTTTACTGTCACGATTTCCATAGCGCATTGCGGTTGTTCCACAGCCAGCACGATGCCTTTTCACTAAGCCTCTTCAGTGCCCTTGTTCTCGACTGTCCCCTCAGCCCCAACAGTTTCAATAAATCATACACTGATGCAGCCACGAGCCTCTTGCGCCCACCTCAACAGCCATGACCCTTGCAGTGAACCCATCGTGTCTCAGATCCGCGGCCAGATCATTATACTTTTCCGCTTTGAACGAATGTTGCTAGTCCAATCTGGATTCAAATGGCACGTCAGTTCAATCAGTATAACCTGAAGCTATGCTGAAGAATGAAGCACTATATCCGGCCGTCTCCGTGATTTTCTGATACTCTCTGGATATGCCATCGTCCAGGTAGGTCTACCGCCATCTCCCAGTCGTTTGCACAGTCAAGAAGAGATGGTAAACTGCTACCTGGTTTACTCGGTTTGGGGTGTGCTGACTTTCCTGCCCTCAGAAAGTATGTATTTGTGGTGCTCAGCCTGGCTTTGCTATTCGCCTTTATCCTTGCAAGGTCTATTGTCGCAGCAATCTCATTTAACACTTTGTTGTGGCGCCTAAAGTATCGCCCTTGCCCTAATGACACTTACATGCTGAGAGTACGTGTTCAAGTGTCTGCCTTCCCTGGCACAAGAGGCACTGCTCATCATCCGACTTTCCCCATCTCACAAGGTTTGTGGCCGACGGCAGCAGGTCATACATTGATCTAACACCGAAGCTGACTCTAAGAGGTGCCATATACCATATATCATTCCATGTCAAGGACCTCTGCAGGGCTCCTCCTCATGTAGTCCATTTTCCTTGTTGGGCCTGCTGCACTGCTATTTGCAACCTCTTATCATTCTCAGCTCCTCGTATCTCCTTAACTACCATGTCTCTGCGCTCCCTGCTTGATGCCTTGGACCACCAGCGAATGTCTCCATGACCAAATCCCGTCTATTCGTTTGTGTGTATCCGATTACCTCCCTCAGTTTGAGCGATTCTTGGGCAGCACCAACAGCTTCTTCCACTCTCCACTTCCTTCCTGTTTTCAGTGTGGGCCGAATGGACTTAACCACGTCATCTGCTGACTCGCGTAGCATCATTGGAAGCTTTGCCTTTTCAACTTTGTATTCTTCAACAACTGACTTGATGGGAAGCAGAAGTTTGACTTTTTGCAGTACAATGCTACATCTGACAGACCTGGTGGTACGCCTAGACACTTCCTCATGAACTTGTTGACCTTCTGCTTTATATCTTCCACTGTACTTGTGCTTATTTCATATATAAGCAGTGGCCACAGCAACGTAGGTATCAACACGAACTGGAGGCATCATGTTTAAATAAAGGTTGTAAATTGATTTTAATTTTGCTATTTGCAACATGAAAATGTATTGCGATTTTGAATTGTAAAGCTACTAAAAACTATAGGCCAAAGCAATGTGAATAAAAATAGAGCCTGCCCAGTCACTGTCCACCACTGCGTGCGCTAACATTGCCAGTCACTGTCCACCACTGCGTGCGCTAACATTGGCAGTCACTGTCCACCACTGCGTGCGCTAACATTGGCAGTCACTGTCCACCACTGCGTGCGCTAACATTGGCAGTCACTGTCCACCACTGCGTGCGCTAACATTGGCAGTCACTGTCCACCACTGCGTGCGCTAACATTGGCAGTCACTGTCCACCACTGCGTGCGCTAACATTGGCAGTCACTGTCCACCACTGCGTGCGCTAACATTGACAGTCACTGTCCACCACTGCGTGCGCTAACATTGACAGTCACTGTCCACCACTGCGTGCGCTAACATTAGCAGTCACTGTCCACCACTGCGTGCGCTAACATTGGCAGTCACTGTCCACCACTGCGTGCGCTAACATTGCCAGTCACTGTCCACCACTGCGTGCGCTAACATTGGCAGTCACTGTCCACCACTGCGTGCGCTAACATTGGCAGTCACTGTCAACCACTACGTGCGCTAACCTTGGCAGTCACTGTCCACCACTGCGTGCGCTAACATTGGCAGTCACTCTCCACCACTGCGTGCGCTAACATTGGCAGTCACTGTCCACCACTGCGTGCGCTAACATTGGCAATCACTGTCCATCACTGCGTGCGCTAACCTTGGCAGTCACTGTCCACCACTGCGTGCGCTAACATTGGCAGTCACTGTCCACCACTGCGTGCGCTAACATTGACAGTCACTGTCCACCACTGCGTGCGCTAACATTGACAGTCACTGTCCACCACTGCGTGCGCTAACATTAGCAGTCACTGTCCACCACTGCGTGCGCTAAGATTGGCAGTCACTGTCCACCACTGCGTGCGCTAACATTGCCAGTCACTGTCCACCACTGCGTGCGCTAACATTGGCAGTCACTGTCCACCACTGCGTGCGCTAACATTGTCAGTCACTGTCCACCACTGCGTGCGCTAACATTGTCAGTCACTGTCCACCACTGCGTGCGCTAACATTGTCAGTCACTGTCCACCACTGCGTGCGCTAACAATGTCAGTCACTGTCCACCACTGCGTGCGCTAACATTGGCAGTCACTGTCCACCACTGTGTGCACTAACATTGTCAGTCACTGTCCACCACTGCGTGCGCTAACATTGTCAGTCACTGTCCACCACTGCGTGCGCTAACATTGGCAGTCACTGTCACTGTGTGCACTAACATTGGCAGTCACTGTCCACCACAGTGTGCGCTAACATTGTCAGTCACTGTCCACCACTGCGTGCGCTAACATTGTCAGTCACTGTCCACCACTGCGTGCGCTAACATTGGCAGTCACTGTCCACCACTGCGTGCGCTAACATTGGCAGTCACTGTCCACCACTGCATGCGCTAACATTGGCAGGCTAGAAAATGGATGTTTTTTTTTCATTCTCAATCTCTCACGGAACCTCTAGCGACCTCTCTCGGGATTCCTAGGGTCCTGTAGAACCTCGGTGGAGAAACCCTGGTCTATATCAAATAAGCCGATAATCAACGTATCCAAGTTATGACTTTGTTGATGGGGTCGTTTGTATATATGTCTGCATGGTTACTTTGTTTCTTACTAAAGTTACTTGCTCTTATGCTAACTTCCTCTTCTCTGTTTTTCTGCTTCTAATAACGTGGTTGCTTTAAACGTGTCGAGTTGTATCCAGTGTGTTCCGGCTTCGTAATTATGCTTTATAATGTGAGAATGTTTGACAGCCAGCAGTGTCTCATTACATTTACCAACATTTACTACACACAACACTAAATATCAACAGACATCAATAAATTTAGTGTCTGACAGGTCAAACATCTCTTGGTAGTAAGAAGACATTCTTGTCAATGACGAAAAGTACGTCAATGAAATCGTTGTACATCCTTAACGTTGTGTTTATCAGTAACAACTGTTTCTATGACTTTGTACTAGCAGTTTACCATCTCTTCTTGACTGTGCAAATGACTGGGATATGACAGTAGACTTACCTGGGCTAGGGGCGTATCCAGAGAGCATCAGAAAATCTCGAAGACGGCCAGACATAGTGCAGCATTCTTCATCATCGCATCATGTTATAATGATTAAACTGACCGTGCCATTTGAATCCAGATTGGACGAGAGACATTCGTTTAAATTGGAAAAATATAATGATCTGGCCGCGTGTCGTAACTTTTAAAGATAGGTCTGAAGATATGTATGGTCCTGTCTGAGCAGAGTTGATAGTGGCAACTGTGTGAGAATAAAGGTGTAAGAAATAGTTTTTTCACGTGGTGATAGTGTAAGATGAAGGTCAGTCTCTGGAGTGAGTAGTTTCTCTCATCCAGCCTATCTATACGACTATATTTTTAATCAGACGAACTTTCTCTCCTTATATCAAATATAAGTTTCACTGCACCCACATACACACAATTTATGTGACAATTACGCACAAACGTGAAAACAAACTATGGAAAACAGATATGGGTAGGGGTTTGACCAACACACTAAATTAAGATTTTGTTTAGTTTATTATCAATTTAAACTTTACAACGTCAAACATGTATATCAATAAATCATATTACAGTCATGGGAAAGTAATCGAATAAATGCCCTCCCCTCCTTGTGAAGAAAAGATCCCAAAGAAGTTAATAACTCCAAAAGGTCAAAGGTTCGCATTAGGGTCTGGAATAGTCAGTAAAGAAAAAGAACAAGTGCCTAGTTAAACTATCCCGTAAATACGCAGGTTAGTGAGATAAGAATAAAGAAGTTATCATACTGATGGGAACAAGTGAAAATATTTTACTCTCTCTCTCTCTGTTCTGTCATCCTGTTATTCTGTGGCCATAAACATACTTGCTTACCCAATAGTTGTCAAAGGTATCTCTTGGAAAAACACTAACAATAGTATGACCTTATGTTGTCAGGTTGGTTGCCAAATTTGGCCCCAGACTAGCCTTGGTTCTTAATAATAATATCAAGATAATCGCCAAAATTGGTGTGTTAATTATTTTCCTGGATGCTTACGTATCACTGAATATAGTAGTTGGAGTAAGAAGTATTCGGGACGGTCACAGTCATAGAAAGAAAATAATTAGTTCCTGCACAGTCTAGAATCTGGTTGCTGAGACAACTGTTACTTTATGTGAACTGGAAATGAAAAATCCTATCGGCTTTTCTCTGCGTTGAGTGCCGGTTATGAAACAGTGAATTCTCCTGGCACAATCAAATTGAAAAAAAAAATTCTGTCATAAGTCGAATAAAATGTTATATATTTCTGCCGCAGCGGGCTGATAAAAGTGGATAGAAAATCTGGGTAATTTGTAAGTCCCTTTATGCTTAATCTTATTGTTCGTGTGGTAGTTTCTCTCATAAATGAAAAAAGAGGACCTCACAGGTGAAAAACATCGAGGACCCGAATAATAAATAATATTGTTTCTGGTTTGATTAGCCGCTGGTTCGCTGGTTTTATGATCGAGCCTAAATTAGGGAGAAAACAAACATTTAACCCAAAAATGACAATAATATGATAACGCGAAAAGTGTGATCTCTAATCGTATAATTAATTAAAGAGGCACACGGTATCTTGGTCTAACTTATCGCGCTTCAATTCAGCGGATACTGTTTGGGTGTCAGGTATGCGCCTTTCCCCTCCCAGTAAACACTCAGCGCACAATATCAGGGCGCATTTAATTAAGACTCATTTAACACATATCGATGGTCATTACTAGCTATTTGGTGGTTGACGTCTATCGTTTTTAACACGTGATATAAACACTAGTCATTAAAACAATTTACACACAAAGAAATATAATGCGCGTATTACTCTGGCACTTTTAACTTTATACTTAAGTCCGCAAAAAATGGTTGATGGATTTTACATTACTGAACCACTGGTAAGAGAATATCTGCGCGTTCCTATTTCGCTAGTTTTAACGCTAGGGAATAGCAGTGAATAAAATAGTAAAAGTGTTAACACATTTAAAACTTACGCACAACTTAAAATATTACCACAATCGGAAAATTAAATCCCCACGGGACAATTTAACACATTTATCGAATAAAATGATTCCTAGTCTGGCGTGCTTAGATTTATCCGAAATTTCTGAGAGACTGATAACTGAATTAGAGTGAAGACAGAATATATACGGAATCGGTGTTATTATCTCTAAAGAATGCGAATTTTCGCACCTTCGTCCTTGCCAGGGAAATCAAGAAGCTTCGTTCCCGAGATAAAGAATTCTACGGTAACTCTGTTTGACGTTGCCAATCGACAACAAAGGCTTCTGATAACAGCGATTGCCTCCCTGTATGATCAACATCACAGGATTTGCTTCCCCTTGTAGAGAACTTCAAAGCTGATTACCTTCAAGGTGTTTTGGGCACGTGCAATCTGCCAGTCATCGTAATCCTGACGGCTCAGCTCGCGTGAGCTTAGGCAAACACACTTGATTCGCTTCCCTGAATGCAATGACAGTTGCGAATCTAGGTAGACGCTCATCAGCGCATTTAACCATGAAAAAATAGGCGTGGCGAGAATATGAGTTAAGACAGCCATAAATTTCGTGGGTTTTGCGTTGCAAAAATTATACACATTGGATGGGGAAAACATAGGTGTACGGATAAGGAAGCTATATTTGCATCTACACGTCACACCGCGGACCTGTGACACGACGGGTTCACTGTAAGGGTCATGGCTGTTGAAATGAGTGCAAGAGGGATCGTTGCTGCTTTAGGGAATGATATTTTGAAACTATTGGGGTTGAGGGGACAGTCAAGAACAAGGGCACTGAAGAGGCTCAGTGTAACTGCACAAAAGCAATCATGCTGGCTGTGGAACAACCGCAATGGGCTACAGACCTCGGGACAGTAAACATTAGCCGCACCTGCGATACGGGAAACATCCAGCAAATTGAAATTTATCATTTTTTTTTAAACAGCATTGTGTTAATACAGAAATGGTCAGTTTTGATAATGTATTACCATCAAGAGGTTACAGAGAACACATGTTTGACGTGACCGACATGTGCGTCAACACATAATTTATAATTTTATTGATTAAAATAATTAAAATTTCCATAACTAAAATATATTAAATACGATATTTATACTATTAAAATAACGTACATTGTCCAATTTATGTAATTATAAGATTTTCTGGAAATAATATTTAAAAAAAAACAATACTATTTTTAATAAAGTGGTTACTTGTTTTCTAAAATAATAGGTTCGCTTGTCTTAAAGTTACCTCCCTTATCAATTGAACGGCAAGCAAAGAGATCGTTATGTGCATTGACCTTGTGTGTGAGTGGTGTTTGTGTGTGTATTATATTAATTCATTATCATCGCGTGCACAATCCAGATCTAAGACACAATTAAATCATAAATAACCAAAGATGTCACTGTATGAATATTTCATCAACTGCTAAACGTGAATTATGTGTGTGTGCTCGGACCAAATTTTTTTTTAAATCATTAAAAAGATGCCGTAAAAATGGGAATTATAAACAAAATTGGATAACAAAATGAAAGGATGAAAATTCTGAGTTAAAAAAGAAAACAAGGTCACCAATAATTCAGAGTTATATGGAGAAAATTGTATACATTCCCCTCAGTAAACGTTATGTTGTCAAAAATAATAAAGATGACTTAAGGTTGTGATCATGAAGATCCTCATGTTGTCTTATTGTACTTCAGTTCTAAACTTTAACAACTCACAAACGTCATATTTTTTTTTATCGCCGTCTTCGGAGGGTACCCATTAGAGCTGGGTCGGCTCAGGAGCCGTCAGTCCCTGGTCGACGACACTCCATACAATTTTTTCGCCCAAGGCTCGAATTAATCCTGTCCAAGTCCCGGTCGACGACATGTCATCAAATGAGCTCGCCCGGGCTTGAACTTGGATCACCCGATTGCCAGCGCAGTGTGGTTCTCATTACATCAGCGCGGCTCCTAAACGTAATATAAGTCATAGACAATACTCACAAACCAGAAACCATTTATATATATATATATATATATATATATATATATATATATATATATATATATATATATATATATATATATATATATATACGTACAAAATGACTGTCATACCTCAACGTAAACCACTATTATGAGAGGCAACTTTGTGCCAAGAGAAACAATTACACAAACAAATAGTGAACTTGCTAAAAAAAATACACGTTTCTTTTAATTAATCTTTTGTAATGATTTGTTATGAATTTTACTTTTTAATTCTTTCTTTGGCCTTCCGTTTTCCTTAGTTGTGTCCTTGTTGAAGACCTGGCCGTAACGTTGACAATTTTGTGTGTACTGTGTCCTAGTATGAAGCTGTACTTATGTTTTTGTTAACCCAACTTTAATCAAACTGGTCATAAATTATGGACGTTGTTGCTCAGAAACCAGAACCATTGCTACCCTGAAACTAAGAAATGGGCTGACCTAACTGGGACTGATTTGTAATGTTGACAGAACTAGAGATGATCTGCCTGGGACAGATTTGTATTGTTTACAGAACTACAGATGGGCTGAGATAACTTAGCCAGATTTGTAATGTTGACAGAACTACTGATGATCTGCCTGGGACAGATTTGTATTGTTTACAGAACTACAGATGGGGTGAGATAACTGGGACAGATTTGTAATGTTGACAGAACTACAGATGATCTGCCTGGAACAGATATGTATTGTTGACAGAACTACAGATGAGCTGAGATAACTGGGACAGATTTGTAATGTTTACAGAACTATAGATGATCTGCCTGGAACAGATTTGTATTGTTGACAGAACTACAGATGGGCTGAGATAACTGGGACAGATTTGTAATGTTGACAGAACTACAGATGATCTGCCTGGATCAGATTTGTATTGTTTACAGAACTACAGATGGGCTGAGATAACTGGGACAGATTTGTAATTTTGACAGAACTACAGATGATATGCTTGGGACAGATTTGTATTGTTGACAGAACTACAAATGGGATGAGATAACTGAGAAAGATCTGTAATGTTGATAGAACTACAGAGAAATGCCTATTACATAGTTGTAAGTTGACAGAGCTACAGACGATCCAACTGCATTAGATTAGTTATACTAATCTACTTATGATCTGACTGGATCTGAACTGCAACGCTATCACATATGTTTTATGAAATTATTAATATGTGTCATAGTGGTATGAGAATGATTGTTGAAACGTTTAACGAAGACAATAAATAGATTGACAACAAGCACGCAGTCACGTAAGCAGAAACTACACATCAAACACCAACTCTAACGTCTGTCTACAGGGATTACAGTTATATAAATACTGGTAGAAAAATAAAACAGACATTCCATTCCACCAACAAAAACCGTAGAACAAGAGAGACAATTTATCACTGACATATCAAATAAAACAACACAGTCAAACAATAAACAATCCAAAGAAAGAATTACTTATTGCAATTTTAGACACCATACGTCAAATCATCATTGACAAAATCATAAATCAGCTGGAGTTAAGGAAGACCACACTATCGGTAGACACAAGTGAAAAACAAAAAACACACATGGATCTTCATTTCAGCTAGTAGTACTTTTAACGGCACGTCGGTACACTAGCAATAATAGATATAGAGGTAAAATCATTACACTTAGAATATATAAATAAATAAGTATGAACTGAGTAGGCAGCAACACTGGAATAAACCTGCGACGTGACGTCAGACAGCCAGCTAGCGGTCCTTCACAGAAATAGACCTTTTCATGGCTAATAAAAGTCCCCCCCCCCCCCCCCCCCCCCCCCCCGGCTTAATTTAAAAAGAAAAGGACAGAGATAACAGTCCAGCGGTCAAAAATAGCCCACTTATGACCAAGAGATCACACCTCTTGTCAGGTTTTGACGGGATGTTGAATCTTAGACGAAAGTGAAACAAACAAATAAAACTTAACCACGTGATACCTTAAACAGCAGAGAGGAAAATAAAGTTAGGGGAATACATTCTATTCAATTTCAAAGGGGAACAATTTAACTATTTAAAAAATATCAAACTTTAAAACAGAGGTTCATTATTTTTTTAATTTTGTCAATTCATTTTGCAAAATTATATAACGCATAAAATATTATATTATTTTGATCAGTACATTTTTAAATTATTAAAACGTGTTTTGTTTCCCATGTTTAGATTTAAAATACATTAAATAATAAGGAGTTTGATGCGCGTTTTAAGTAGTGAACACTAATATCCTCTGCCACTTTCAAGGATAATTTCCAAACCCTATAATTTTGCTTTGGTCGCAGATGTGCCGGGGGCAATCAATATCTCGCCCAGACAAAAATTTCCAGTGTCCTTTGCACTGTCAGCCAGGCTGTCCACTGAAGTTACTTCAAATGCAATCACCATTAGCCACCTGGTACGACATGCCGAGGGGAAGCAGACCATATTTTCTTCTATGTTTTCAGTGACCTCCCAAGTACGATAATACATTGTAGCCGTGTACATCGTTGTTTCTTTGGAAACAGGCTATTTTCTAACCAAAGAAAAATTAAACCCAGATTAGCATATAAGTTTCTACTTTCCTGGAAACAGATTATAAAGATTCAGTAGCATAAATTTTAGTTAGGCTAAGAGTCGCGTTACGTGTCAAAAATTAGTCACGTGATGTTTGTACCCAATTAAGGAGCTCAGAAGCTTTTTCCCAGCGAAAACTGACGCCATGATTTAGCAGTCTGAATATTGAGAGCGATGAAGAAGGACGCATTTTTGTCCAGCTCAGTGTATTCATGTTTTGAGGAAATCAACTAGGTCCTTTTATGATCTGTGATGCATTCTATGATGATAAATTAGTTGTGCGATTTTTGTGATTTCTGATATTATGTAAGTATGCTTGACGTTCATGCTTTTCGATTATCAGAGCTCTCAGCTATAGCGGCGGCAGAGTTGTGTTCGAAGATTCAAATCTAAGCGATACTGAATCCTATGTACTAGAAGCTTGATTATAAAGAATGCCCCTTGCATTGGAACACATTAAACTTATGGAATACAAAGAAGAGAAAAAAGAGAGTTTTGAATAAGAGACTAAACTGAAAAGCTGAGAAAATGTTATCAAGGACGGAAGCTAATCTTTGCAAACGAAAGTTATTAAACGTTGTTCCTATTCAAAGATGAACGCTGTTAAGGAGGTTATTGAAGAGTTTGAATGTTAAGTCGAGAAACTGCTCTATCCCTGTTAATTTGCTACACTTACATCAATAGAGGAAAAACAATCGAACCTGGAAACCCCAATAAAGGAGAGGAATATAAACCTCTAGCAGTTAGGCTAGTAAACCAAACCTACTCTCTGTACAAGCAGCAAACCCCAACTGCCCCGGCCACATCATTTACAACATACAACATTTGAAGTTTTATTCGAGACACTTTGAGAAAATACAGGATGAATAAAGATCATATAAAAATTGGAAAAAGAGAAAAATGATGGGAAAAGAGACTCGAAACATTTTAACAAATTTAATAAACCTAGTGTGTTTTGTATTTTCGCCCTGGGAAACAAAGAAATGTTTCAAACATCTATTTGTATGACTCATGTACCAACAATGTCCATTCAATCTCCCCCATTTTTGTTTTCTTTTTCTTTTTCTCACTTTTTTTGGTAAAATACGAGGTACACGCCCAACAGTGTCAAAAAAAGGGAAAATCTGTGCTTATCAAATAGGTATTACTAAATCTAAATTGTGATTTGACCTGATTCGTGTATGTATGTGTACAAAAGAAAGGGGTGAATGCACGTGAGTCATTACATAAATTGTATTTTTCTTATACTACTTGTTGTAAAATGCAAAGTTTTGTAAAATGAAATCGAAAAGTAAATAAACTTCACTTCAAAAAAAAAAAAAAAAAAAAAAAAACAACAACAACAAAATGTGTTAATGGCGCCATATAGCGCACTACAACAATCTTTTAAAAACATTTTCTTACTTGGTCGTTCCTCTTCTACCCTGGGGCTGGTTTCTCTTCTACCCTGGGGCTGGTTTCTCTTCTACCCTGGGACTGGTTTCTCTTCTACCCTGGGGGCCGGTTCCTCTTCTACCCTGGGGCCGGTTCCTCTTCTACCCTGGCGGGCCGGTTCCTCTTCTACCCTGGGGGCCGGTTCCTCGTCTACCCTGCGGCTGGTTTCTCTTCTACCCTGGGGCTGGTTTCTCTTCTACCCTGGGGGCCGGTTCCTCTTCTACCCTGGGGGCCGGTTCCTCTTCTACCCTGGGGGCCGGTTCCTCTTCTACCCTGGGGGCCGGTTCCTCTTCTACCCTGGGGCTGGTTTCTCTTCTAACCTTTGAGCCGGTTCCTCTTCTACCCTGGGGGCCGGTTCCTCTTCTACCCTTTGGGCCGGTTTCTCTTCTACCCTGGGGGCCGGTTCCTCTTCTACCCTGGCAGCCGGTTTCTCTTCTACCCTGGGGGCCGGTTCCTCTTCTACCCTGGGAGCCGGTTCATCTTCTACCCTGGGAGCCGGTTCCTCTTCTACCCTGGGGGCCGGTTCCTCTTCTACCCTGGGGGCCGGTTCCTCTTCTACCCTGGGGGCCGGTTCCTCTTCTACCCTGGGGGCCGGTTCCTCTTCTACCCTGGGGCTGGTTTCTCTTCTACCCTGGGGGCCGGTTCCTCTTCTACCCTGGGGGCCGGTTCCTCTTCTACCCTGGGGGCCGGTTCCTCTTCTACCCTGGGGCTGGTTTCTCTTCTACCCTTTGAGCCGGTTCCTCTTCTACCCTCGGGGCCGGTTCCTCTTCTACCCTTTGGGCCGGTTTCTCTTCTACCCTGGGGGCCGGTTCCTCTTCTACCCTGGGGGCTGGTTCCTCTTCTACCTTGGGGCCGGTTCCTCTTCTACCCTGGGGGCCGGTTCCTCTTCTACTCTGGGGGCCGGTTCCTCTTCTACCCTGGGGGCCGGTTCCTCTTCTACCCTGGGGGCCTGTTCCTCTTCTACCCTGGGGGTTGGTTCCTCTTCTACCCAGGGGGCCGGTTCCTCTTCAACCCTGGGGGCCTGTTTCTCTTCTACACTAGGGGGCCGGTTCGTCTTCTACCCTGGGGCCTATTCCTCTTCTACCCTAGGGGCCGGTTCCTCTTCTACCCTTCGGGGCCTTTTCCTGTTCTACCCTGGGGGCCTGTTCCTCTTCTACCCTGGTGGCTGGTTCCTCTTCTACCCTGGGAGCAGGTTCCTCTTCTACCCTTCGGCCGGTTCCTCTTCTACCCTGGGGGCCGGTTCCTCTTCTACCCTGGGGGCTGGGACCTCTTATACCACTGGGGCCGGTTCCTCTTCTACTTTGGGGGCCGGTTCCTCTTCTACCCTGGGATCCGGTTCCTCTCCTACCCTGGGGGTTGGTTCCTCTTCTACCCTGGGGGCAGGTTTCTCTTCTACCCTGGGAGCCGGTTCCTCTTCTACCATGGGGACCGGGTCCTCTTCCTCCTGGGGCCGGTTCCTCTTCTACCCTGGGGGCCGGTTCCTCTTCTACCCCGGGGGGCGGTTCCTCTTCTATTCTGGGAGCCGGTTCCTCTACTACCCTGGGAGCCGGTTCCTCTTCTACCCTGGGGGCCGGTTCCTCTTCTACCCTGGGGACGGTTCCTCTTCTACCCTGGGGGCCGGTTTCTCTTCTACCCTGGGAGCCGGTTCCTCGTCTACCCTGGGGCCGGTTCCTCTTCTACCCTGGGGGCCGGTTCCTCTTCTACCCTGGGAGCCGGTTCCTCTTCTACCCTGGGAGCCGGTTCCTCTTCTACCATGGGGGCCAGACCCTGGGGGCCGGAGTAGATGTGAGGTGTGGCGCCCGCCTCTAATTCTAAAGGTACCGAGTTCAAACTCAGTACAGGAAATATTTTGGATGGAATTTTGTCAGAACCAGTGGGTACAAAAATGATATACTCCTCCCTGATCTCCTGGGTAGTGAGATATGATGTCTAGCCTTCTCGGATATGTTATCCTGTGAGCTGTGTTTCTTTCGGCCTGGTTACAGACCAGTCTTCGGTCCCTCAGGGATTATCTAATGTTGTCCACCCAGCGAACTCTGGGTATTCCTGGAGATCTGGATCCCTTGCTATTGGGAACTCTTGTGTGACCGTGGTAGTCACGAAAATAATAATTATTTTTGTATTGGTATTCTCATTTGTTGTTGTGTTCGTTATAACCATTGTCATAAGTCCTGTATTTATGTTGTTTGATTTATTCTTCTCTTCTTGTCTAGAGCAACTTTTACACAAAAAAGTAACACGTGTTTTAATAACACTTTTTTTAAGTAATGGACGACATGTGGGCTCTGAAATTCCGGTTAGCTATTTATAGTTTCAGTGTGTCTTACTTCTTGTTTCAAAATATTGTTTCACTGTGTTTTGTTTTTCATATGTCAGTGATAAACTGTCTCTTTTGTTCTACGGTTGTTACTCGTTGTTGACGGATTGTCTGCTTTATATTTCTACCCGTAGTTATATAACTGTAATCTATTTGGTCAGTTGTTAGAGTTGGGACTTGATGTGTAGTATCTGTTTACTTGACAGTGTATTTGTTAATGCACCTAGTTATACAACTGTAATCTCTGTAGTCAGTTGTCGGAGTTGGGGCTTGATGTGTAGTATCTATTTACGTGACAGTGCATTTGTTGCTGTACCTAGTCATATAACTGTAATCTCTGTAGTCAGGTGTTAGCGTTCTGGCTAGATGTGTAGTATATGTTTACTTGACAGGGTATTTGTTGTTGTACCTAGTTATATAACTGTAATCTTGTTACGGATGGTTTCGTTATATTGGAGATTGAGTGATTGAAGAAGATTATTACTTCATATCTGACCTCTGTAATGTGCATCGTGCTAATGAGATGTATTGAATGTCATGGGCTTGTGCAAAAACGATTCCTCATAAATCGACCTCCAACAACTTGTAGTAATGGTCCACAGATAGAGCATGTTTATTTACGAAGCATAGAATAATGTTCATGAAACAATGGCATAAATGCATATATAGAATCTCCTACAGTCCGTGATATATCGTCTCATACTTGGACTATTTACTAGAGGTGCCGATAACGGTTAACACCCAAGTAGTGACAACCAGAATATGGAGATTAATATTGATTACTCCCGTAAAATTCCCCTGCATAAAAAAAATCATTGAACTTGCATACTTAATTCGGCATCTTCTTGAATATTAGTGGCGTCCTTCTCAATTTCTTAAGCCACATAGGAGAATTGTTAAAACTTCATAAACTTGGGAGCGATAGCATCAACGTCTTACTCTGACGGATTCATACAACAGAAGGCCCCGATTAACGGTTTGCATAAATTACTGTAGAACATACTACGTCATAATCACCTAGTGACTTAAACCTTACATCGCGTTCACTTATAATTAAAAATGGTGCAAAATACATCATTTTGGTCCCAGATAGAATTGTTACCGCGTAGATTAAACTGCTAACAAAACTAAGTGTGGTCAACATGTAAAATACATTATAATCTGCCATAACAATTTCCCGGGACGGCGGGTTAAAAAAAATTATGAAATGATTTTTTTTTCAATATGACAAAAAATTACCCGTGAAAAATAGCAATGAGATTTAAGAAAAAGAAATGGCGAAAAATTCATGAACAGACGGCCAGATATGTTTACAATTAACAGTCAATGGCGTTTGTCCAAAATAATTGTAAGTCAAAATCATGTTAAGACAAATGTAAATAATGTTACTGAGTAGAGAACTTCGTCAGAAGTCAATAAGAATAGTGTAGAGTCTAATATAATACTTATTAAACATTTAACACAAAATATCTACTAAATATAGTTATAGTACACTTAATTAATGAGTAATATTAAATAAACAACGTAGACAGAAGAATGTAAGATATGTATGACAATGCTGAGATGTGAAGTAAAAAAATAATATATTGTTATGTCGACACTCTGTAAGTTAGTAAGTTAATAATGTAAGTTATGTGTGTGTACATATATGACATAAGCCTTGGTAGCATAGTGGTTAGTGCACTGGCTTCCTAGCGCAGCGGTCTATGGTTTGATCCCCAGATGAGGCGGGAATTTTTGAGGCCACAAACGGCTCCTGGGTTGACCCAGCCCCAAATGGGTACCAGAGCAACTGTGGGAAGGTTAAGGCGGCGGTGTGATGCCGACCACATCACCCCTCGTGTGCTGACGGTAAGATAATATGAGCCTAACACCATATTCCCAATATGCCTCAATGGGCGTGTAACGGGTTCCATTACCTTTTTACATATATGACAGAACAGTAATAGTAGGTACAAGTAGAAAAGAAAGTATTTTAGTAAGGAAAAGTTGACAGAACAAAAGAAAAAGGGAAGTAAGTATGAATAGCATGGAAGGAAAAATTAAATCATGAGTTATCTATCGAAAAGTGTTACAAATCAGAGAAAATATATAGAAAGATAATAATTAATCTATATAAATAATAATAGTAAGTTTAATTAATTTAACTAAAGATTAAAGTCTAAAATCTGCATTAATGAAAATTATTAACATCACATTCAAAGTCCAGTAGGGAACATACAGTCCAGTATGCTCCAAATCCAGGAAAAAGCATTCAATAATCTGTATATCTCACAAAGTCAGGAGCAGTAAAGAATCAATGTTATTGTCAAAAGTGACGCTGCATGTTATAAAGTCCAACGTTTAAATCCGGCAGCAATTAATTCTGGCAAGTATTTTGACTATATGGAAGGTGTACATTCTTGTTACATTTTTGTTCGGTGGAAAATTTATCTCCGAATGTAGGTAGATCGCAACGAATTGTACAGTAAGATATTCATCGATAAATTGGTATGATGTCAGTCAATGGACGAAAAATGTATTATTTCAGGTTTCAAACGATAGTGAGTTGCATGAATCAAGAAAATGTATGTCTGTACATAAATGTCATGAAGTACTTGAGCGTTTTTTGAGTAATAACACTGACTAACAAAAAAAAATTTTTTTTTTCTTTCTCTAACATTTCTATGTTTTTCTGGTCAATTTTAATGCGCTGTTTTTAAATCTGCAAACCGATTTTCTCTATCAGGTCGGGATCTCTAGAAATACGCAATTGAAGTTTTTTTAACAACGCATACAGTATTACAACATCATTTGTACAAGAAGTATAACAGTTATGTAGGCTTGAATTTCTTTGCAGTCGACTTTCGTCGGTGAATGGCATGTGGTACATCGCGATGAAGCATCCAACAATAATCGGGAAGCATGGTCACACTCCACCGTCCTTGATAACGTGACTCCATTACAGCGATATCTTGATGGAATCATTCTCCATGTTCATCGCTGACTTCGCCAAGGTTGTCAGGGAAAAAGTCAAGATGCGAATCGAGCAAATGGAATTTGAGGGACATGTTATAGCCCATAATTCTGTATGCATCTATGCACTGCTTAACAATATGCACATAGTCGACAGATTTGTGATTTCCCAGAAAGTTATCGACGATCGATTTGAATGCCATCCATGTGCGAAGTTCACTACCATGTAACAAGTTCTCGAATTGTTTGTCTGCAATAACTTTCCTAATTTGAGGTCCTACAAAGATACCTTCCTTTATCTTTGCATCGCTAATTTGCGGAAACTTTTCTCGAAGATAAGTGAAAGCTTTGCTCGTTTTATCTAACGCTTTTACGAAATTCTTCATGAGCCCCAACTTGATATGTAACGGTGGTAAAATGATGCTGTCTTTGTTAACTAATGGCTCGTGTATTACATTTTTATGCCCCAGCTGCATACGATCCCTGATAGGCCACACCTTTCTTGCATAATGTTCCTGTCTGTTGCGGCTGTCCCATTCACATAGGAAGCAACAAAATTTAGTATACCCAGTCTGCATGCCCGTGAGAATTGCAATGACCTTTAGGTCTCCACAAATCCGCCATTGGTAGTCATTGTACTTTATTTTTGCCAAAAGTATAGCCATATTGTCATAAGTTTCTTTCATATGAACAGAGTAAGCGACTGGAATTGATGAAAATAAATTTCCATTATGCAATAACACGGCTTTTAGACTAGTCTTGGAAGAGTCGATGAAAAGTCGCCATTCGTTGACTATGTGCTCATGACCGAGGTGCACCATTAGACCTTTTACATCTTTGCAATAGCAAATGTCATCATCCATCTCAAAGTATTGAACAAGTTCTCTGAGTCTATGACGAAATTTAGATATCGGAGTATTGGGCGCTAAAAGATTCCATTCTTTGAGTCGCGAACCAAGTAATTCCGCTTGTCCTTTGGTGAGAGCAAGATCACGTATTAGATCTGAAAGTTCTGAATGGTTAATTAAGTGAACACCATCATTCACCGGTACATAATCCGAGTCAGAATTAGTTTCTAAAGCAGGTAAACTATCACTTTCTGATGGTTCATTCACGTCCAACGGATATTGTTCTGGTGGAACTGGGATCGTACACGTGATTGGATCATGAGGCACTGGTTTCAAAACCGATTCAATATTTGGATAAACCACAGACTTTCTAGTTTTAAAAGTGAAACCATAGATATTTGTCAAGCAGAAGTAACAATCAGTAGCGTGATTTGTCGGTTCACGCCATATTACTTGCACTCTAAAGGCATCGACTTATGCTTCGGCGATTTTCGTAACCAACCTGCCAATGTATTTGCACAAGTCGAACAAACTGCATTTGGCTTCCAAGATTTATTTGCATCATCAACTTTCGAATCGAAATAAAGTTCATATGCTTTCTTTAGCAATGGTGTAAAGTTTTTCTGGTGAACACGATCGGTAAAATATCCGCACACGTAACAGAACAGATCAGCCGAATTTCTACAACTTCTAGAAGCCATATTTCACTCAGAATTATTTCAAAATACAGTAACTATTTGAAATATAACGTAACATATGTCATGCATCTTTTAGCAGTATAAAAAGTAGAATTATTTTGCATTTTATTAATTTTTAAAAAGTTATATAGTAAAAATGAAACAGAGCAAATAACGATTTCCCAAAAATATATTTATTCACAAATATCTTAAGAACCCGACGTGATAGAGATAAACGGATTTCAAATTTGAAATCAGCGCAAGAAACTGACCTAAGAACACTTATTCTTATATAAGAAAGAAAAATGTTGTTTGTCAGTGTAATCAGTCTTCAGGTATTGATGTTTGATTTTTTGATAGCGAATCAGCAACGACATTGTCAGATATTGGTATAGACTGGATATCAAAGTCAAAAGGCTGGAGCAATATTGAGAAACGCGCGAGCTTACGGTTTCTGTGATTTGCTCGCTTCAAAGCCGCGACCGATTTTTGGTCTGTCTGCATTATGAGGAGTGCTCCAAGGAGGTAGCGCTCCAATTTTTGAATAGCCCACACACAAGCTAGCAATTCCTTCTCAATTACCGAATATTTCTTCTCTGTCTCTGATAGTTTCCGGGAAATGTATAAGGTAGGATGAAGAGTTCCGTTGTACTCTTGCAGAAGGCAGGCTCCCAAACCAAAACCACTCGTATCTGTTCGAAGAATATTTCATCATCATCATCATGTGACGTTTTCTTTCCAGAACGTTGGCTCCATTACAGCTGCTCTGAACGCATCACGATTCTGGGCAAGTCGACCTGCATCAGCCAAAGACAAGTTCAGACTCTCTGTGATGTCCTGGGTCCACCGTCGTCTATGTCGACTCCTTCCCCTTTTTCCAGGGACCATGCCTTTCATCACTATTTTTTCCAGACTATTATGTATTTTTATATAACCAAGCACATTTCAGCTTCCTTATTGCGATAGTATTTAGGAGCGAATGTTCCTGTACGTTTAGTGAGTGCAGTACTTCTCTGTTGGTCTTTTTTTCTGTCCAGGGTATTCTCAACATCCTTCTGTAGCATTTCATTTCGAATGATTTAATCTTCTTTGCAGCTGTTTTACTGATTGTCCAAGTCTCACAGCCGTATGTTGCTACTGGGAATATACATGCTCTGATCAGTTGTAACTTTGTTTCTTTGCTTGTGCCTTGCCATAGGTTTTTCATCTGTATTAGTTTATGTGAAGCAATTGCAAGTCTTATTTTAATTTCTACTGCACAGTCGCCAGAGCTGTTGATGATTGATCCTAAGTATTCGAATTCATTAACACTTTCCAGTTCTTCGTTATCAATTTTAATTTCCAGTTTGGTCTTTACTTTGTCTGATGTCAATACTTTGGTCTTCTTGGTGTTTAGGTATACATTCTGGGCCCCGCTGTGTTTTTTGGTGTACACAATTAATTGTTCAAGTCCTTCTGGGTTTGTCGATAGGAGGATTGTGTCGTCAGCATATCTGATTTCCGGGATCTGGTACCCGCCGATGTTAAATGAGTCAAACTATGTGTGTTCTTGGTCATCTCTTATGTTTCTCATGATATCCTCGGCATAAATATTAAACAGGTAAGGGGAAAGGGTACAGCCTTGTAAAACTCCTTTCTGTACTTCAAACCATTCTGATGTTTCCCCCTCTATTCTTACGGCTGCCTGTTGTTCTTGGTACAGCAGTGCGATGAGTTGTATCAGGTGGTTTGGAAATCCCATTCTTTTCATAATAGCCTATAACTGCTGATGTTGTACACAGTCGAAAGCTTTGGTGTAATCAATGAAACAAGTATGTAGGTCAACGTTGAATTCTTTACACTTTTCTATGATGATCCTCATGTTGAATATATGATCTCTAGCGCCTCTACCTGGTCGAAAACCCCCCTGTACTTCGTTTATTTCTGTTTCTAGCTTTTGTTGCATCCTTGTCATTATGATTTGTAATAGTATTTTGCTGGCATGGCTTATAAGAGCTATAGTGTTGTAGTTTGTGCACAGTTTCAGGTTGCCCTTTTTAGGCAAGGGTATGTAAATTGATCTTTTCCATTCCTTGGGCCAAATTCCGCTTTGCCAGATCTTGCAGCATAATCCATGGTATATACGAGCGCTGCCTTCTCCTCCTGCCTGTATCATTTCAGCTGTTATTTCATCACAACCAGGAGACTTTCCACTTTTCAAGTGTTTGATTGCGTTCCGGACTTCCTCTGTGTTAGGTTCTGGTTCACGTTCCGCTTCATTCATGACGTTGTTATCTGCCGCTTTGTTTATTTCCGTATACATTTCTTGACAGTACTCCTTCCATCTGTTCAGAATATCTTTACGTTCTGTTAGAGTGACGCCTTTCTTGTCTTTTATTGCTCGAGGTGATGATTTAAAGTTGCTGTTCTTCAATGTTCTTACTTCAGAAAACATATTCTTACTCACTCCCTGTTCGCGCATTTCCTCTATTTTCCGGCAGGTATCGTTTATGTATTGTTTTATTGTCTTGTCTGACTCGTTTTTTATCTGCTTTGTGTATTCCTTGTACAACTCCTGATTTTCTGTATCTTTTTTGGACTTCATTTTTCTTCTCTCTACCACCAACTTCAGTGTTTCGTCTGAGATGTATTCTCGTCTCTTTATACTTCTTTTAGGAATTAACCTCTGTGCATTTGTAATATAAACATCTCTGATGTTATTGGCAAGTTCATCTGGTGTCATTTCCTCCTGTACTTCGTTAAGAATGTCAAATTTGTTCTGAATATCGACACTGTACTCTTCTGATATGGCGCTTGTGTCATAACGTATTACTTTTTCACTTGTAACGACTTTTTTCAATTTGATCTTGAAGTTTGCAGCAAGAAGTTCATGGTCGGAGTCACAGTCTGCTCCTGGGAGCGTCTTGATGGATGCGATACAAGATCGTCACCTTTGTTGTATTAAGAGGGGGGTTTGGGATGTCAGGTATTGGTAGTACCTCTGGTTAAGGAGCTGTCATGCCCTTTTCATGGCAGCTCGGCCACCTTTGGTCCAAACCTGGCATTCAGCTCTCACCTGTGGCTCCTCGTAGCTGTCAGCATGCGACAGCGGCCACCCCCCGGGAAACGACTTTGACAGGCCGGCTAAACTAGGTGAGGGTAGCCGACTGGTTATAAACCTTCGGTGAGTTAGGGTCTGCCTACCCATGCATGCGAAGACTGGATTCGGTAGACTGCGCGGAAGAAACCACCTGTTGGTTCAACGGGCATGACGGCGATTACCAGCAACGCGCTGTGGAGCGTAAGGAGCATGGTGAGGCACGTAGAAAGCCATGGTCATCCACTGCACCTGACTTCATCTCCAGTCGTCTTGACTTGTCTTGCCACTGGATTAAGATGGACCCAGGCGAGAGAGTGAGGTCGACGAATTGCGCAACTCTTCCTCACTTTAAACCAAATCACTGCGCAAGTCACTCTTTCATCCACTCATCCACTCATCCATCCACTCACAACAAGTCCTGTGGCGATGGGCGAGCGGCGAAGCGGCAGGCGTGGGTGCGCTGGCAGTCGTAGTCGCAGACCTACACACAGGCGGCTCAGGCCATATGGTCGTCTTCCACTGATCGGAGCAGCAGTGGGATTCAGCAGCCCCCTGAGTGACTGAGCAGCCCTCTTTAGGAAAGCACTGCTCACATCCATGGCATGAGGAAGGGGCTAGAATAGGTGCCCTAAACATTGCCTGCTCCACCATTACCTAACCAGCTTACCGCGGTTGGTGGGTACCCTACTTCAGCGGGCGAACCATAAGAAAAAGAAAGGACAGATTTTTCCCCCTCATTCAAGGCGCATGGAATGTGCGCACTCTACTAGACAAAGACTGTAACACAAACAGACCCAAGAGGCGAACTGCCCTGATTGGGAGAGAACTGGCCAGATACAACATTGACATAGCAGCACTGAGTGAAACTGGACTTGCAGGCGAGGGCCAACTTTGCGAAAAGGGTGCAGGTTATACATTCTATTTGAGCGGAAGAGGAACTGAAGAAAGACGAGAAGCAGGGGTTGGATTTGCAATCAAAACAGCAATTATTGGCAAGCTAGCGGAGCCCCCAAAGGGAATAAATGACCGACTCATGACGGTCAAGATCCCGCTGCTTTATGGAAGGAAACATGCCACCATCATTAGCGCGTATGCACCAACTATGACAAACCAGGATGACGTCAAGGATAAGTTTTACGAAGAACTACATGCAGTCATTGCATCAGTTCCCAAAGCAGATAAGCTTATTATTCTTGGTGACTTTAATGCAAGAGTAGGCTCAGATAACATCTCCTGGAATGGCACTATCGGAAAGTACGGCGTGGGTCGCTGTAACAGCAATGGACTTCTTCTCCTCCAGACTTGCGCAGAACATAACCTCCTTGTCACCAACACCATTTTTCGACTTCCTATCCGCAACAGGACCTCCTGGATGCACCCTCGCTCGAAGCATTGGCACCTAATTGACTATGTAATTGTTAGGAAGAAGGACAGGCAAGATGTCCGGGTGACCAAGTCCATGTGTGGTGCCGAATGCTGGACTGATCATCGCCTCATTGTGTCTAAACTTAAAATTCGTGTCCAACCTGCTAGGCGCCCTCAGGGAAAGAAAACTAAAAAAAGGCTGGATATTACCAAACTAAAGAAGACAAAAATTAAACAGTCATTCACTGACACCCTAGAAGACCGTCTCAAATCTATCTCGTTAGATGGCCAAAGTGCGGAAACAAATTGGACAGCCCTAAGCGAGCAGATCTACAACACTGCTACAGAGGTCCTGGGTCCCACCATCAAGAAACAAAATGACTGGTTTGATGAGAACTCAGATGATATAAAGAAGATGTTGGCTGAGAAACACCATCTCCATAAAGCATATTTAAATGATCCAAAATCTACTTCCAAGAAAGACGCTTTCAACAACATGCGTAGAATCGTCCAACATAAACTACGCCAGATGCGGGATTCATGGCTGAGTAATAAAGCAGATGAGCTCCAAGGCTTTGCTGACAGCCATGACTTGAAAAATTTTTACCATGCACTCAAAGCGGTCTATGGTCCAACATCATCAGGATCATTTCCCCTCCTTAATGCAGATGGAAAAACACTAATTACAGACAAGGAAAAAATTCTCCAACGCTGGGTCGAACACTTTAATAATATTCTGAACCAGCCATCATCTATTAACGATGAAGCCATCAACCGACTGCCCCAAATTCCTATAAATGAAACACTAGATGTTATACCGACTTTGGAGGAGACTCAAAAAGCGATTCGTCAACTTTCTAGTGGAAAGGCCCCCGGCTCCGATTCAATTCCTGTTGAGGTCTATAAAGATGGCGGTACAGTTCTGATAGAGAAACTTCACATGATCTTCCAGCAAATGTGGCAGAGTGAAACCATCCCCCACAATCTCAAGGATGCGTCAATTATACATCTTTATAAACGTAAAGGTAATCGCCAAGACTGTAACAATCATCGAGGCATCTCACTACTATCAATCGCTGGGAAGATATTTGCCAGAATCCTTCTTAATCGCCTTACGGCTCATCTTGACAAAGGTCTTCTACCTGAAAGTCAGTGTGGATTCCGGAAAGAACGTGGAACCACCGATATGGTGTTCGCTGCAAGACAGCTTCAAGAAAAATGCCAAGAACAGCACTGTGACCTGTACACAGCTTTCATCGACTTGACAAAGGCGTTCGACACGGTCAGTAGAGAGGGTCTATGGAAGATCATGGCAAAATACGGCTGCCCAAAGAAATTTATCTCAGTAGTGCAGCAACTGCATGATGGAATGCAGGCTAGAGTTCAGGAAAACGGTGAGCTGTCGGAGCCTTTCCCCGTCTCAAATGGAGTTAAACAAGGGTGTGTACTTGCACCGACGCTTTTCAGTATCATGTTTTTTGCTATGCTGACTGATGCTTTCAGAGACGGGGACACAGGAATCGACAAAAGATATCGTATTGATGGAAAATTGTTTAACCTTAGGAGGCTTCAAGCAAAAACCAAGGTCAAATCACACACCATCAGGGATCTTCTGTTTGCTGACGATTGTGCCCTCAGTGCTGGCTCAGAGGCTGATCTGCAGCGTAGCGTTGATAGATTCTCCGAAGCCTGCTCCAACTTTGGGCTTACCATCAATACGGGGAAAACAGAAATCATATACCAACCAGCTCCTGGCACAATTTATACTGAGCCAGTCATCAAGGTAAATGGTGAGAAACTGAATGTTGTGAACAGGTTCACATACCTTGGTAGTACACTATCCCAGAACATCGTCATTGATGATGAGGTGAACACCAGGATCTCCAAAGCCAGCAGCACATTTGGCAGACTATACACCAACGTTTGGCATCGAAGTGGCATTAGTCTACAGACAAAGCTGAAGGTATACAGAGCTGCGCTGCTTCCTGTGCTGCTTTATGCATGTGAAACATGGACTGTATACGGGCGCCACGTAAAAAAGCTCAACAACTTCCATACAGTCTGTCTCAGGAAGATAATGAACATCAAATGGCAAGACAAGATCCCAGATACCGCCGTTCTTGACAGAGCTGGTATCCCTAGCATCGATACTATTCTGATGCAGTCACAGATTCGCTGGGCAGGTCATGTAGTCCGCATGCCAGACCATTGACTGCCAAAGATACTCTTTTATGGTGAGATGCAGAAGGGTAGACGCTCCCATGGTGGCCAGAAAAAGCGCGTCAAAGACACGCTTAAGGCTTCATTAAAAACCTTTGACATAAACCCAGACACATGGGAAGCTGCTGCGCAAGACCGAACTGCCTGGCGCACATCTCTTCGTAAAGGTGCAGTGGCATGCGAATCTTCCAGAAGAGCAGCAGCGGAACAGCGGAGACAAGCTAGAAAAGATCGTGAAATAAAACCTTCACATGAAGCAAACATTCCCTGCCCACACTGTCCGAGATCCTTCCAGGCCCGCATCGGGCTCATCAGTCACCTTCGTACTCATAGACTATCCTAACATCCTAATAATTGGATGAACAGAGTGGTCTTCATCACTTGTGATGGACGAACAACAACAAACATTAAGATGTAATCTATTTAGTTCTTGCTTTTTCCGTCCGGTGACGTCCATGTATATAGTCTTCTGGAATTTTGCATGAAAAGAGTATTTGTGATGACTAGGTTGTTTTCTGGGCAGAATGTGGTCAAGCGTTCTCTTCTCTTATTTATCTGGCCCAATCCATAACTTCCTTTCACTCTTTTTTTTAAGTTCTAATCTTTCGTTTCCAACTTTCACATTAAAATCTCCCATTATTATCCTAATATCTTGCTTATTTGCTTTCTCTAATGCGTTTTGCAGTTCATTGTAAAAATCTTCAATTTCATGTTCTTCAGCAGCTGCTGTTTGCGCATATGTTTGTATAATTGTAATGTTCTCTCTTTTTTCTTTCAGTCTGATTGTGACAATGCGGTCATTTATGGGATTATATCCTAATAGGGAGGCAGCTGTCCTTTTAGACAGGTAGAAGCCGACGCAACTCTGACCTCCTCTCTCTTTGCCTGAGTATATGAACGTTCCTCCTGATGGAATCGAAAAGTGTCCCTGGCCCGACCATCTGTGCTCTGAGATGCAAGGATATCGATGTTTAGTCTTTCCATCTCGTTCTTCACTATGTACTGTTTTCCTTGGTATAAGCTTCTGACGTTCCATGTTCCTATTTTGATTATTTTTCTTAGACCGATGACATGGTTATCCGTGGTAACACTGTCTGGCTTTTGGCCGTCATCACGATTACCTGTACTGTCGCTGCCAACGATCTCTTCCCCAGTTAAATATGATCTGCCTGGCCTGCGGGACTCACCACCAGATCTTTGCTTAGTATTCAGATTAGTCATTATGGATTTCTTGGGATTGTACATCTAGTAGTTTGCCATTGCTTTCTGGATTGTTCTGGCCACTTACCATTACAGTCCATGGTGCGCCCTCAGCCCGATACCAGGCCTTTCTAACTCCTGCCATAGAAGCAGGTGTCAATGTATTATTGATCATTCGCCCGTTCGGCCAGCAGTTGTGTGTACTATTAAAGGGGGACCTCCCTTTTTCAATTTACTCACGTAGTTCTGCCGGCCAGTCAAAGCCGTTGCCCAGGGGGTGGCGCAGTCGTACACAAGCAGACTCGAGGAGCCATACGTGAGCTGAACTGGAGTGGGGGAACCAAATAGGATCCAGGCCATCCTCAAAAAGAGGAAGTGACTGCCCCTCACCGTGAGGTATTATCCCTTACAAACTCCAGTCCTACCCCCCCCCCCGAAGAATATATACTTTTGTAATATCAGGAAACCTTAAAATGGGAGGTGAAGAAAAAATCTGTAAAATTTTATTAAACGCTATCAGGCAATCATTCGACCATTTAACCTTTATTGGCATTCCCTTACGTAATAAGGATGACAGTAACGCCGTGATATTTGACAAGTTAGGCATGAATCGACTATAATATTGAACCAATCCCAGAAGACTGCGAACTTGTTTCTTTGTAGAAGGAATAGATAAGTTAAGAATCTTGGAAACATTTTGAGGTATAGTCTGAAGACGACCGGAATTAATATTATGACCAAGAAAAGTAAGTTCCTTCATTTGCAATCTGAACTTTCGTAGGCCTTGCAGTAAGATTATGAAGCCGAAGAGTATTCAAAAGAGAACGAAGTCCTACGAAGTGTTCGTCCAAACATGAACTAAACAAACATATATCATCAATGTAGGTTATGATATCAGATCTATAAGACAACATTTTACGCATTATTCTAATGAATGTGGCAGGTGCGTTCATGAGCCCGAAAGGCATGACGTTCCATTGGTATAACACACGCGGAGTCGAAAACGCAGTAAGAGGTTTAGCTTGTTCGGTTAATGGAATCTGCGAATAACCTTTAGTCAGATCTATTTTTGTGAAGAGATTAGCATTGGATAGACGAGATAGTAAATCGTCAAGCAAAGGATGAGGTTCAGCATCCAAAATGGTTTTAGCATTTAGTTTGCGATAATCTACGCCAAATCTAATATTATTATCCTTTTTCCGGACAATAACTAATGGTGAGGAATATGGAGAATTACTGTTTTCAATAATTCCTAAACTCAACATCTGATCTTGCTCGAGTGATGTTTTGTTTTGATAATGAATAGGAACAGGATAAGGACGTAGACGGATAGGAATATCATCAGTAAGGATGATATCATGAGAAATAGCGGATATTTGACCAGGTAGGTCAGTGAGAACATCAGAAAAGGATTCTAGTAAACTGGATATCTGGTAATGTTGCTGAGATGTTAAAGAAAACTAAATAGCAACATTCCTCCAAGATTCGATAGAATCAAAGGCAGTTGTAGGCAAAGACATTTGAATATCAGAGAAGGAAGATTCCTCCTCCTGAATCACAGATAAGCTAGAATAATGACAAAAACTACCAACATTGTCATCAATGTGGTGGAAAATAGACTGTAAATGCTCACGTCTTGTATGAAATTCTTGGAGCATATTAATGTGGATAACTTTCTTTGACCCTTAATATCGATTACATAATCAACATATGATGTACGAGATATCCCTTTGAATGGGCCATTCCAAGCCATGAGTAATCTATTATCCTTCCGGGAAAGCGACACAAAAGCTTCATCCCCCAGAAAATGTTGACGTAATCGCCTATTTTTATTTAGAAAGAGATGTGATTTATGTTTGGCAGCCTCTGACGAAGCTGTAGCCAACTGGAGCTCCAAACACAAGCTCAAAGGAGGAAAATCTGGTCTGCTCGTGCGGCACTTCTCGATAAGCGAAGAGTACAGCCAGCAAGACGCTGTCCCAACCTTGAGGATTTTTGTCAGTTAACTCATGTAACAATTGCTTGAGTGTTCTGTTGAGCCTCTCCACACAACCATTGCTCATTGGGTGATATATACTACTCAGTGATCTATCTATAATAAGTGTCTTTATGACTGATATCATGGTTTCAGAGACTAATTGTGAACCATGATCAGAGGGAAGTTTACGAAGAAAAACTAATCTTTAGAAGATCAGCAAAAGTGCATCAGCTGCCTCAGATGTAGTGGTATATTTAAGGAATGGCCTCTGGCCGTCGAGTGCACAAATCAATGCACGTGAGGACATATTTTTGACCTCTAGCCGAAGTAACAGAAAGAGGACCGATAATGTCAACGGCTATCTTTTCAAAAGGTCTAATAGATATGTGACAGGGCGCTAGATGTACCTCACACCCAAGACCCGTGCACTAAGAAACTTTATAAAGGATCGTTTGACAGGGGTTGCAATTATTGGTTGCTTGCAACCTTCTCAGCAGCAGACTTAACAATTCAAGCAACCCAAAGCCTTATGCAGATCAACATTCAATTCTACCGAACATAACCGAACACCAAACAAACAATCAAACAAACACCCAGTCAGTGTTCATAGACTGTCTGAAAAACAATAAATAAAACAATGTCTAAGTGAACATCAATAGCATGGATAATAACACTTACCATACAGAAAACATGCACCCACCTGATATCATCAACTATCTCACACACTCATGCGTGTCGTCCAATGCGACTAGTATGGTGTTGTGCATGAGGCTGGCAATCGCACCGGGTAACATAGGTTGCTACCGAAACCACTACTGCAGGAGCATATGAATGCTTCATGCTGAGACAAACCACACCGGTGGCCCCATGCTCCCTCAGGAGCGGAGAAGAGAAATATACATCTCCAAGTACGCCCACGTGCTCTCACAAACCATGTTCACATAACAATAATAATCAACTGGACATAAAATAATATTTTTCAATACATGTACAACAAATAATCTCAATAATGAGAATTAACTACTACCTCTCAACCGACCCACATCAATACTCGTCCCTGCACTCTGAACATGTCGTAAGTGACGACTGGTGCGCCTGGCGACAAGCGTGTCATATATGACCCCTGATGAGATTGGGAACTCATCACATAAAACACATTATTACAGGAACAACCACTGTAATAGCATAAAAATGCTTCTGTGCTGGACACCAGCCGCATTGGTGTTTTCATGCTCCACCAGGAGCAAACAGAGAAACACCTGTCTCAACTTGCCTTACGCAACCAAGGAGTGGCTCTAATCTCACCAGAAATCTAAATGACTATTCTCCCTTCAAAGTAACCACTAAAGATAAACAGTAGGATATGATAAGTAGGCTATCGTGAAATAAAATATAATTACTCTTACATTAAAGAATAATATTCTTGGCTTTAACCAAAAACTGGAACTAAATATACAGCGTGTCACTTGGCGTAACATATGATAGGTTTACCACGCGGAGCGTGTTTACTCAGACTCGCTGTCGCCGCCTTTTATCACCACGAGGCTGCTATCTTGCGATCGTTAATCTTATCTAAATTTCCAGTGAAACGTCTGTTCTCTCTGGGCGGCTGTGGCAACATAGGCCCGCTCACCGGCCGCTTTCTCTTTTATAAGCCCTAGCCTGATCACTCAAGTTACTGCGCGCTACGCGTATTAATCTGCGCCACACAGATAACACACGCGATTATTGCTCCAGAATGCATGAAAACACATATTTACACAACTAGAGCAAAAACACAACTAATGTGTAGGCTTTATTATGGCCCTGTAATAAATCTGCTTGAAGATAACGTGATGAAAAGGCACTAAACCACATAGACAATATGACTGACCAGATGGGGCCAGCGCCGAGAACGACAGACCTCAAGATGGCGCTGTCACATATTCCCCGCCTGGTTTTGTTATCGTCCCGACAACTACACTAAATCAGGCACCTCAGTCGTATTCTTCAAATCTGGAGGATCACCTTTTCCTTCACGTCGTTTCAGGTCATTGCCGGTGACTCTAATGCTCGGACTCGCTCTGTCTGTTCGTTGGATGATATATGGACCCCCTGTCATTGTGGGAGCACGAACTAAAACGTACTCGTCTTCTGACCACATATCACGAATCTCGGATCTCTCAGCGTTGTGCATTCTCTTCTTCACCAATTCTCCGACCTGTAGTGGAGTAGAACACGACAGCTTGTCACATCTCTCTTTCCGGACTGCTGCAAAACTCTGCAACGGTGGCTCTGCTCTTACGTGCGCCCCTCGTAGCCTGGAAACGTGTCCTTCAACGAGTTTTAGATGAGTCTTCTCCTCTAAATGTCGACCACTTTTCCTGGCGCCCTTATGGTGACAGTTGCCACGGCCATCTCTTGGCTTGCACTGTGACGGCAATCTAGATGTGTTGGTACGCCTAGAGAGGGCGCTCTTTGATAGACAAACCGATATCAAATGGTCCGGGGACTTACAATGGAAACATCGCTTAGGAAGCGGGCCCTGGGGACACTTGGCTGCCATGTGGTTCGAAAGGTCTCCACAGTTGAAGCATTTTATTTTCCTAGGCTTCCTCGGTGCCTTGGGTCGCCTCCTGCTACCCTTACATCCCTGGCCGCCTTTGACTTTCTTCCCTGCAATAAGCGCCTCACACTCCGGTCGACCACCAACCATCTTTATCTTTGAGTCATTCTGCTCCCCTTCTGTAACCTGACTCCCAGCCGCAGAGGGGTCTAGTTTAACGCCTGTGGGCATCGATTATGTACGTGGCCTAGTTCTCTGCATCTAAAACAACGAACTGTCCTGGTACGTCTTCCCTGCTCCTGAGACATCGCATCAATTTTAGCCTCTAATTGAGCCACCTGTGCTCTCAGCCGCTCTACTTCTGCGTTTAATGCATGCGTATCTGACACAGTCTCTGTTCTTGCCACTTCAACACTGGCAACACCAGCCCCCAAAGCTGCTTCGACACTGGCAACACCAGCCCCAGAAGTGGGTTAAGTCTCCAAAAACCGTAGGGCATAGTCCCTCACCGACGTGAACGATGCTGTAGGCTCCTTGATGATCATTTCCTTTGCAAGCTTTCTTAGTAGGTCATCTCTCAGACAAGCCGCAAACTGGTCACGAAGAAAGGATGGCGCCAAAGGAGTGACGTTGTTCTGCTTTTGTGCCCTTACAACACTTCCAAACACCTCGTGAATGCGATGGGAGAATTCCCAAAGAGACTCCCTTGCACCTTGCCGGGTAGAGTAGAACGCGGCCATTACTTCTGGGATGCTCCGACGCTCCCCATACACCCTAAGAATGGAATGTAGCATTGCTTCTGGGTCACAGTCATCAGCCTGAATCCTCAGCTCCCTGCGGACACTTGGGGTCACACTGTGAAGGATAACATCTGCCTGGTCCTCTTTACTCATCATCCCTACTCTCCAGGCAGCTCTCACCTCTCTGACATATTCCTCGGCCGTAGGACCCGTGCGCTCCCCAAAGCACCGCACTCTCTTGTGAGTAGGTACCACGATGTACCGTACTCGTTCTGGTTGACGATCCCGCCATACTACAGGGTCATCCACCTCAGCCACATCTTCGTTATCAGTTCTACTAGCAGCACGTGTGTTGCGTGCCGCCATCTTGTTGCTAGAAGAGTTGACTAGAAATCTTGACAAACTGGATGATCCCGTCCCTCGCCTTGCACTGAACTGGGTGTTCTACTGTTTCGGCTGTTGCTGCTCTGATTGCTGAAGAGTTGCTTCACTGCGTGATGTCTGTCAATCCTGCCGACGACGCCACTTGTGAGCGCTAGATGTACCTCACATCCAAGACCCGTGCACTAAGAAAATTTATAAAGGATCGTTTGACAGGGGTTGCAATTATTGGTTGCTTGCAACCCTCTCAGCAGCAGACTTAACAATTCAAGCAACCCAAAGCCTTATGCAGATCAACATTTAATTCTACCGAACATAACCGAACACCAAACAAACAATCAAACAAACACCCAGTCAGTGTTCATAGACTGTCTGAAAAACAATAAATAAAACAATGTCTAAGTGAACATCAATAGCATGGATAATAACACTTACCATACAGAAAACATGCGCCCACCTGATATCATCAACTATCTCACACACTCATGCGTGTCGTCCAATGCGACTAGTATGATGTTGTGCATGAGGCTGGCAATCGCACCGGGTAACATAGGTTGCTACCGAAACCACTACTGCAGGAGCATATGAATGCTTCATGCTGAGACAAACCACACCGGTGGCCCCATGCTCCCCCAGGAGCGGAGAAGAGAAATATACATCTCCAAGTACGCCCACGTGCTCTCACAAACCATGTTCACATAACAATAATAATCAACTGGACATAAAATAATATTCTTCAATACATGTACAACAAATAATCTCAATAATGAGAATTAACTACTACCTCTCAACAGACCCACATCAATACTTGTCCCTGCACTCTGAACATGTCGTAAGTGACGACTGGTGCGCCTGGCCACAAGCGTGTCATATATGACCCCTGATGAGATTGGGAACTCATCACATGAAACACATTATTACAGGAACAACCACTGTAATAGCATAAAAATGCTTCTGTGCTGGACACCAGCCGCATTGGTGTTTTCATGCTCCACCAGGAGCAAACAGAGAAACACCTGTCTCAACTTGCCTTACGCAACCAAGGAGTGGCTCTAATCTCACCAGAAATCTAAATGACTATTCTCCCTTCAAAGTAACCACTAAAGATAAACAGTAGGATATGATAAGTAGGCTATCGTGAAATAAAATATAATTACTCTTACATTAAAGAATAATATTCTTGGCTTTAACCAAAAACTGGAACTAAATACACAGCGTGTCACTTGGCGTAACATATGATAGGTTTACCACGCGGAGCGTGTTTACTCACACTTGCTATCGCCGCCTTTTATCACCACGAGGCTGCTATCTTGCGATCGTTAATCTTATCTAAATTTCCAGTGAAATAGCCTCACACTATATCTGCCTTTCTGAAGAATGAAATAATCACTCTTAAACTTTTACATCTATCTATCTACCTATTTATCTCATTAAACATTAAAATAGCCACATCGATATAAATTCAGAATCATAGAAAACTAATTCTAATTTAAATTAACTCACGTGCTCAAGGCATTTACAGCTTGGCTCTGTGTGTCTAACTTCGTCTGTTCTCTCTGGGCGGCTGTGGCAACATAGGCCCGCTTGCCGGACGCTTTCTCTTTTATAAGCCCTAGCCTGATCACTCAAGTTACTGCGCGCTACGCGTATTAATCTGCGCCACACAGATAACACACGCGATTATTGCTCCAAAATGCATGAAAACACAGATTTACACGACTAGAGCAAAAACACAACTAATGTGTAGGCTTTATTATGGCCCTATAATAAATTTGCTTGAAGATAACGTGATGAAAAGGCACTAAACCACAGAGACAATATGACTGACCAGATGGGGCCAGCGCCGAGAACGACAGACCTCAAGATGGCGCTGTCACAGATATATCATATGACTGAATTGGAGCTGCATAGAAAGTTCCTCGAGATTTAATTTCTTGGAAGGTAATGCATGAACGTACGTATAATAAAACGTCCATGGAAACACCTGGCCTAAAGGACAAAGACAACTCTTTGGAACGTGTTCGAGTGTAGCCCATATGACCCGCACAATGTGAGTCATAAACATACTTTGACTTTAGGTGAAAAAATGGGGTATGAATATCAACAATAGCTGTGGGGTAAAATTCAATTGTCCTACCAAAGGTAATACACTTTACACAATTTGCTGTTAAACAAGAAGGGTGTACAAGCGACTGTATAATCCCGACTGTGGTTGATCCCGAATCCCCGAGTACAGATACTTGGGTAGCATTCACCAATCCTCTATGAAATTCTAGAGTACCGGTGCCGTCATGGGCTGAAAGACTAACAGCAGGAAGAGGATGCCCATACTTCAGAACTGTAATACTGTCATTCTGAAATAAAGTTAGACATTCCTGGCAACGAGAAGCAACATCAAAATCAAATGAACAACAGGCAGCTGAATGAACCTGGTTATTCAATTCCTGATTACCGACAGGTGCACCACCAGTGAGTGCCGCCCTTGCATTATGTTCAGACCTCGTTGGGCCACTCGACCAAGATCGCTGCCTCTTTCGATCAACAGAATTAGCCTGATTTCTAAATTTTTGACTGTTATTCTTATTTCTGTAATGTTGATTGTTATTGTTCCAATTATTTTGTTGGGAGAAACAATTGTTTGGTTTTCTTTAATTAGGACTTTGTTGAAAATTGTTGTCGACCTCTATTAAAGTTATCATTCTTGTTAAAGATACCCTTTCTAGTATGATGGTTTTCATTATATCTTCTACGCATGACATTTCTGTCTAAGCTCTGAGATCTAGCTCTAACATTATTGTCCCAATTTGTAGCTGAAGCAACTGGGAGAGAATCTTTTATTTGGCTGCTACTAATACATGCACCGGGAAGTGCGGTACAGTATTATTTAGATAATTCTTCCATAGACGATAGATTTGATGGCTTGCGTTCCTGCAAGAAAGACCAAAATGGCCTGCATGCCGAGGATAACACCTTATCCCTTAGCAATAGATCCATAACTTTATCATATGATTTCTCAATTTCTGAGAGTTGAACCCATTTATTAAAAGTAAGTCGTATGGCAGAGATTAATACTGAAAAGTCCTGTCCAGATCCAGGAATCATTGTCTTAAATTTCACCCGATATTCTTCCTCATCAAGTTGAAAACGTTTTAATAGTACTGCTCTAGCAGCATCATAGTCGATTTTAACTGACTCATCCATTGTGATAATCGCAGTCATAGGTTCTCCAACTAAAAATTGCCTACTTTTGGCAACCTATAATGACTTATCTAGTTTATGTGCTAAACATATAATTTCATAGCGTGGAAGGTAACATGACACGTCATCATAAGTTGGGTTAAATATTAGTAATTTGGTAATTTAAATCTTTCATTAACCTTATTGTTGACTGCAGCAGAAGCAGTATTTGAATCACCATTATTCCTATTATTTCCAATTTGAATTCTTAATCTTAATTCCTCTAAATGAAGAAGCATCATTATTTCTTCATTTGGGCATCAAATTGCATTTTAACATTTCTATCCTCTATCACCTGGAGACGTTTTTTCTCTTCTTCAACACGTCTTTTTTCTTCTTCCACACGTCATTTTTCATCCAATTCTATCTCTTGGAGACGTCTTCTTTCAGCTTTAGCTTCCTGTTCATTCTTCTCTTGTTTTGCTTTAGCTAACTCAGTCATAGCATATTCTTTCAACGCTTCACCTTTATAACCAAATTCTTTGCCAATACGCATACAAGATTATAGGGTGGTCATGTTAATTTCTACTGTGAATCACTTAGTCAAATAATTAAATGACAAGTGGCTTTACAATCCCCTGTAAGCACCAAATTTTGTGGCTATTATTATTATAACTGTGCCTTACTCAGTCGACAAAATAGTTGCTAGTGGCCCAAGAACGCACTGCAAGCAATAAATATTGCTATTATACAATATTTACATAAATCACTATTAATAGAGTATCATGAAGAAAAAGAAAATAGGAACAGTAAAGAAAAGAACTATACAAAACAATATCCCGCCACAGGATCAAATGACACACAAGAGCAACGTTTGTAATAACTAAATAAAATCTACTAGTGAAACAATACGAAAAGGGCAAATGAGGTCAATCTACAACTAAACAATCTAAAAATAGACGCATACAAGACCCAGTACAAACAGCTGATTTGTAAAAAACTAAACGATAGCAAATGTTAGACCTACAAATTGTAAACGAACAATGACATAACTAAGAAAAATGAAACTGAAACCAATGAAAATACAATATAGATAAACCAAACATTGCAGCTAAACATATATGATTGAACAAATCCAATAACAGACAGGATATTCGACGAGTTTACTCGAGTCAGACCTTCTGCTCAAATGAAAATGTTCAAAATGGCCCTACAGACCGACTTCGAATCTGCGATCGTCCGCAGAGAGATATTGCAAAATTTCGAAGTTCCCGCCAACCGCTAACGAATAATAAACAACAGACATAAAACAGACATAAAAGATAGAATTTACGCTAGGGACTGCCAGCAATAACCTGGTAATTTTTTTAAAGCACAGATAGGTACTTATCTTAAATAGCTGAAAAAATCTCCGCCGACGCTAGTATGCAGCATGGAATGCTTCGTTAGTAGGCAGACTGGTGGCTTGAAACTGGCCTCAGGCGTAACAAACAGCAGTCCCTTTGATCAGTGTGAGGCCACGGCAGACTTGTAATTCGACATTTTGATAGTAGGTTTCATAACAAATTGCGCAGCTGGTATTTTGTACCATTCTGACATTTTCATCGCCAACCGGCTGACATGCGCATTCCAGCTCCAAGTATGCAAATTGAGCAAACGGTGTAAAAATTTTTCGAGATCTTGAAATTATTTCTTTTTCAGTCACTGTCCACTTTCACGATACAACCGTTAATAAATGTTCTTGACAAACGAAATCCCCATAACTGGAGCACCATGAAATTTCTCTGTTATGGACAGTTTTGTTATATTGGAGATTGAGTGATTAAAGAAGATTATTACTTCCTATCTGACCTCTGTAATTCGCATCGTGCTGTTGAGATGTATTGAATGTCATGGGCTTGTGCAAGAACAATTCTTCATAAATCGACCACCAACAACTTGTAGTAAGGGTCCACAGATACAGCATGTTTCTTTACAAAGCATAGAATAATGTGTATGAAACAATGCATATATAGAATCTCCTACAGTCCGTGATACATTGTCTCATACCTGGCCCATCTACTAGATGTGCTGATAACGGCTAACATCCATGTATTGACAACCAGAATATAGAGATTAATATTGATTTCTCCCGGAAAATTCCTCAGCATAAAAAAAATCATTGAACTTGCGTACTTAATTCGACATCTAGTTGAATATTAGTGGCGTCCTTCTCAATTTCTTAACCCACGTTGGAGAACTGTTAAAACTTCATAAACTTGAGAGCAAAAGCATCAACGTTTTATTCTGACGGATTCATACAACAGAAGCCCTCGATTAATGGTCTGCATAAATTACTGCAGAACATACTACGTCATAATCACCTAGTGACGTAAACCTTACATCGCGTTCACTTATAATTAAAAATGGTGCAAAATACATCATGTTGGCTCTAGATAGAATTGCTACCGCGTAGACTAAACTGCTAAACAAACTAAATGTGGTCAACATGTAAAATACATTATAATCTGCCTGAACAAATCTCTGTAGTCAGTTGTTAGAGTTGGAGCTTATTATGTAGTATCTGTTTACTTGACAGTGTATTTGTTGCTGTAACTAGTTATATAACTGTAATCTCTGTAGTCAGGGGTTAGAGTTGGGGCTTGATGTGTAGTATCTGTTTACGTGCAGTGTATGTGTTGATGTAGAGTGGAGCCTACATGACAACAACCTCCAGCATGAGAATGAAGGTAGAGGCAGTTAATGCAGTACTGAGGTGGCTGTCTGAAACTCCATCAACCGGGACAGTCATATTGTCAGACTCTCAAGCCATGCTTCTAAATGTTCAGAATGGATGGCTGCAGTAGGAATAGAAAACATCAATAGAAGCCTCAAGTTCTGAAGAGCTGGTGTGGATATACTATTCTGGTCATGCAGGGGTACGTGGCAATGAGAGAGCTGGCAGTCTGGCCTCGAGACAACCCATCTTGGAGACACAGCACATGGATAATGGAGAGATACTAAGGGCTATTAATGATCGCCTGCTGGATAATGACACTGCAATGGATGAATCAAGAAGGCTGAGGCTATTCGAGTTTGGCATCAAACGTGGGACTAGGAGAAATGGTCGTAAGAGAGGATGCATCCGTCGTATGTACAACCAGCGTGCTACATGTACAATTAGCATCCTTACACTTCGACGTTTGCTAAGGGAAACTGAGCACCTATAGATGTGCCCGGAGTGCAGTGAAGTCGATTCTGATTAGCAATAACAATAACAGATGTGTAATGTTTGTCACGGATTGTCTCCCCTTAGCTCTGCATTAGTGGTCCACCAGCGGTCAACACTCAAGAGTATCTAATATGAGTCTACCTTCGCACGAGATTACTCTTGGCAGAGTTGTAGTTAGAAGGACAATGACGCTTCTATCTCAAGGTCGTGTTCACATGATGTTTTCAGAAGTCAAGAACAATGCTGCACAGGGTATAGCACTATTAACATATATCCGAGCCTTCGCCCGTTCAATTCCTCAGCTGGTGTAAATCCAGCTAAATTATTTTATAAGTATTTGTTCTATAGATGTACATATATGTCTAGATGTATATATATATATTAAAACGTCTTGCTCATACGTTTTCTTTCATACTGATAAAAACTGTATCAACTACGATTGTTTAGTTTTAAACTAACATGTAACATAACAAATAATCAATTAGTCTTGACAGGTTAAGATAGCGATGGAATGATGGTGAATTTTAGCCGTAATTAAATTATCTTCAATGAGACTTGGGTTGAGGATTTTATAAAAACAATTGTCCTTTTTCCTGTTTCCTTAATAAACTTAGCTTGTCTAAGTGAGTCCTGCAGCCATGATTTCGTCCATACTTCTGCGATGCGGGCTCTTCTCCACTCAACTCGTCCAGTGTAGGCGATTAGTATTGATTCCCTGCTTTTAACTCACAGCTAATGACGAAGGAACTTCGGACTTGCAGCTTCGTAACATGTACAGTCTGATAGGTTCGTTCCACGAACTTTAGACAAAATAAAAAGAACAAATAACTCTGCAAAGTACATGTGTAGGCTGCAAATTAACAGGCGCATTGTCTGGCTGTTCACCCACCAATGTTAATTACTCTCCCTGAGTGTACACAGTATAAATCTGATCATTACCAACACAAAGTTCCCCAATAAGCGCATACATGCATACACTAGATGTGAACCAATCAAGAATGAGAAGGCAGTGATCGACTATGCCATTGTTCAGAGAAGCTCATTCAGATATGTCCGAGATGCAAGAGTCTGGAGGGGGCCAGAGATTGGAAGTGATAACTACCTGCTAACAATCAAACGAACAACTGAAAGAGTTGCTCAGCCTAGGAACTGCCCAACATCACGCAAGAAACCAAGTAAACGAGCAGGAGAAATGAGCATTAGGACCAACAAGCTGAGAGAGCCAGAAATTAAGACCAGATATCAGGGGCTTATTGTTACAGCAGTGAGCAACACAGAAGAACGACCTGATGACTTGGAAACCCTCTGGAATAAATTCAAGGATATCATAAAGACAGCTGCTGCAGAAGCATGCGGTGAAGTCCGACTTGGGAACCAGAGAAAGAGGACACCTTGGTGGACAGAGGAAGTCAAAGAGAAAATAAGAGAGAAGAAAATGGCATGGAAACAATACTTAGGAGCTAAAAACACAACAGGACAAATGGGAAAATATAGAGAATATGTGACACTCAGAACAGAAGCAAAGAACAAAGTGCTAGCAGTAAAACAGAAGTACTGGGAAAAATTTGGAGAAAAGCTAGAAAAAGATGCACAAGAAAACAAGAAATTGTTCTATAAGACCCTAAAGAACATGAGGAAGGAAAAACAATGCCCTCTCAAATTTATAAAGAACAAGCAAGGCAAATTGCTTACTGCCCCGAAGGAAGTAATGGAAAGATGGAAAGAATATTTCTCAGAACTCCTTGATGGTGAGCAAGGTCAAGCATCAGAAACGATAACCACTGGCACAGAAGATGAAACAAATGGTGATGAAGATGACATAAAGATGGAAGAACTGAAGGCAGCACTGGAGAAAATCAAGATGGGCAAAGCAGCAGGGCATGATGGTATAACACCAGAAATGGTTAAGTACATGGGAGCATCAGGCGACCTATTACTCTTAAGGGTCCTACAGTTAGCATGGTGCAACAAGACCATACCAAAGGATTGGGAGATTGCCATCATAACACCAATTTTCAAAAAGGGTGACAATCGACAGTATGGAAACCATAGAGGCATATCCCTTCTCAGTGTCCCTGGTAAAATCTACTCTAGAATCCTAGAGCAGAGACTCCGACGCCTAGCTGAGCCACAATAGGATGAGGTCCAGTGCGGATTCCGAGCAAACCGAAGTACTCAAGACCTAATCTTCACACTCAGACAGCTGAGTGAAAAGGCCCTTGAGTATAAGAGTGAGATCCATCTTTGTTTCAAAGATCTGGAAAAGGCGTTTGACAGGGTCCCCTGGAGCAAACTTTGGGACTGTTTGGCAAGGAAGAATATTCCAGCACCTCTGATTCATGCTATACAGAGCTTCTACAAGTCTTGCAGAAATTATGTGAGGACAGCAAACCATAAGTCAGAAGAGTTCAGGACCACCGCTGGTGTAAGACAGGGTGATATCCTATCACCTTACCTCTTCATACTCCTTATGGACGATGTCATCAAGGCATGTAAGGAGAGAACAAGAAAGTATTCAGTGGGGTACTGGAAGATGAGACAGGTCTATATTTCGGAGCTGGCATTTGCTGATGATGTTGCCCTGATTGCTAAATCAGAGGCACATCTCCAATCCAACCTGCAAGTCTGGAAGGAAGAGCTGGAGAAGAGAGGGATGGTCATAAGCAGCTCTAAAACAAAATTCATGGTGATATCACGAGAAGAAAGAAAACATCAGATTAAGTTGGGGAGAACAGGTCCTGGAGCAGGTCGACCACTTTAAATATCTCGGAGTTATTATAGACCGAAAGGGAGGCATCAAAGAAGAGTTGGCCACTCGAAAAGCAGCGGCTGGGAGACTTTTTCAGGCCATAAATCGAGGATTCCTCAGCAAGAAAGAGGTTGGTAAGAAAACGAAGATGGCTGTATACCGGTCCACCTATGTCCCAGTCTTGACATATGGATGCGAGTCGTGGGCAATGACTACAACCCACAAAAGCCAGATCCAAACCTCAGAAATGAGGTATCTGAGGAAAGTGGTTGAAGTAACAAGAAGAGACATGATCCGCAACCAGACGATCCGTCAAGGCCTAAAATCCCACCCGCTGCAGACCCAAATAGAACAGTCCCAACTAAGATGGTTTACCAACGGGCTGATCACCCGTTTGCCAGTCACTTCGATTACGGAAACAACAGCAAATGGATTGATTTGCCGTTGTCCTAAAGACGCCAATAGGCGTGATGGGAAACAATGGCAAAGAAAACCTATCTGCTGTTGCCCTAAGACGCCATTAGGCGTAATGACCACTGACTGCTTTGACGGTCGGTGGCTAAGGACTGAAGAAGAAGAAGAAGAAGAAGATGGTTTGGCCATGTCTGCAGAATGGGAGAAGATCGGCTACCACGACAAGCATGGGAAACAAAGAGCAAGGGATCCAGACCTCCAGGACGACCCAGAGTCTGCTGGGAGGACAACATTAGACAATCTTTGAAGGACCGAGGACTAGAATGGAACCAGGCCAGGAAGAAGACGGCTGATATAATCGTCTGGCGCTCTCTCTTCCAAACCTCTACACCTCACGGTAGAAGGGGAACGACTAAGTGAAGTGAAGATACATATATCTCACAAAACGACGATATTTTACACTTTAGTCACATGTTACGTAATCATCGTTCATCACTGCTGCTTTCTCGTTTCTGATCGAATTAGCATAAAACAAACACCAGCGCTTGCTGTAGTGGTTTATGAATATAGGCTACTATTTGCATATGTTGAGGTTGCCAGCCTCATATATAACCACTTGGCCGCGCTGGTGTAATGGCTTCGGCGTTGTACTGGCGACCAGGTGTTCATGGTTCAAACCCGGGCGTCGGCGTTTGAAGAAATGTTTACGGCCGGAAATTTGACTGAATAGCCTGAACGGCTCCTGTGATAAACCCTCTGTGGATGGGAAGGAGCGAAGCTCCTGACCGGGTTGGAAGGAAAGTCCTCAGGTTCCCCAGCCTCGCAATGACATGTCATTGGGCCGAAGGGCTGAAAGCCCAAGTGCTGCTGGTTAAGAAAAAAAAAAAAAAAAAGTTAAGGAATAAAAGTAATATGTTTTGGTATATTGCCACACGCAGGCATATATCCATTGTTATTTGAGGAGATATCTCTATTTGTGGTAAAAACATAATTTGCACGATCTTTAACTTGTATTGAACGCTATATAATAGTATACCTCGCAAGTTGTCAATGATGTAACGCGTTTGCACGAATTTATTCTAATGTCTAATATTCTGGGCCTTTCATATGGTTTATTCGTCCAAGCAAGAGGTATTTTTCGAGCTCCCTAAATTGTGGAGGAATTAAGTATCTTTACGTGACATCATTATACGAGGGGCGTTCAGAAAGTAATGCACCACATCGTTTTTCTCAGGAGCAGTTTATTCAAAAAGCATGAAATTTATATACAATATACTTGGATATGTCATGTAAACATCGGTATTATTCAACATAATCCCCATCAATTTGTGCGGCTTTATGCCAGCGCGAAACAAGTGCATGTATTCCTAGCCCGTACCAGATTTTGTCTTGATCATGTAGCCATTTCTTCGCTGCATGAATCACTCCTTCCTCACCTTCAAACCTTGTCCCACGGATTGCATCTTTAAGTGGACCAAATAGATGAAAATCAGAGGGGGCCAAATCGGGACTATAGGGTGGATGGGGTAGTACAGTCCAACCCAATTTGGTGATTGCTTCCCGTGTTGCCAGACTTGTGTGAGGGCGCGCATTGTCGCGAAGGAGAAGCAGGTGTGCTGGATTCTTGTGCGGCCGAACTCTGCGAAAACGTTGATTGAGTTTTGTTTCAATGTCTTAATGTAAGCTTGCGAATTGATTGTCTCTCCTCTTGGCATAACGTCCACAAGAATCACACCTTCAATATCCCAAAAAACAGTGATCATGACCTTTCCAGCTGAAGGAATTGTCTTGAATTTCGTTCTTCTTGGTGATTGCGGATGATGCCACTCCATTGACTGTCTTTCTGTCTCGGGTTCAAAAATATGTGCCCAGGTTTCGTCATCTGTAACGATCTTAGCTAAAACGTTCTCTCCATCAGCATTGAAACGCTCCAACAATTCAGAAGAAATTGCTTTCCTTTGCAATCGGTGGTCATTTGTGAGACTTCGAGGAACCCATCTTGCGCAAACCTTATAAAATCCTAGAGTTTTTATAACCGCATTTGCACTACCAATGTTGTCTGACAGCTGTAAGGCCAATTGTTGAGTAGTGATTCGCCTATCAGTAAGAATAATGCCCTCAGCGCATTTCAACATTTCTGCGTTAGTGGCTGTGGCAGGACGTCCACGGCGCGGCCGATCAAGCAGCCCCGTATCTCCACTTCCTGATTCTTTGATTCTCTGAACCCAGCGACTGACTGTACTCCTGTCGACTGCAAAACTTCATACACATCACATAGACGCTTGTGAATATTCACAACAGTTTCCTTCTCTGCAACGAGAAATTATATCACAATTCGCTGCTTATAACGCAAGCTTCTAACATGCTCCATTTCAACGGTTTAGAGCAGCCGTATTATTTGGCCGGTTGCAGTGCAATTTGGTGCACACAATTGGCACATGCCATATTTAAAGTGTGCAAAATTTCATGCTTCTATCTTCATCATTAGCTGAGAAAACCGATGTGGTGCATTACTTTCTGAACCCCCCTCGTATTTTTGAAAGGCCGCCACTTGTTTCAACGATCGTTAAGATAGTCCTACACTTATAAGAAGTTCCGCACCTTACAGAGAAGTAATTTATACAAGAAGAAACATAAATTCACGTTTCTGGTTCGCATTACTTAGGTGTCCGTGAATGACACGCACGTCTTAGTCAGAACGGCCAGAACTGAATAGAGAAGACGAATAAATGTATTATTTCAACATGCATTTTTATTGCCATATGGACTGTCCATATTTATGAGGAGACATATCTTGAAGATTCTCCATTGCTATTGTATTGTTTAGAAAACGCAATAAATATGTACTACTTGTGTATTGTGGACCTACTACCCGACAACTTGAGTTATTGTGCCAGTTTCGTGTACTGCATGACCACACCCTAGTGCATTCGATAATATAGCACGATGAATTCTTTACTATAAATATGTCCACACATCCCAAAGGATTCTAGTCGTAAAAACATATAAATTGGCGACCAGTATGTTTCGGATCGAGCAGCAGGACATTTGAAACAAAATCGTTTTTTTTCCAAGTCTGCACCGTTGGACTCATTTACATACCCAGTACCAGCACTGCGCTTATCTGCAGGCTTTTGCAGTCGTCAATATTCGCCATTGTTCATGCTTCAAGTTACTATTTCAAATCCCCTTCACGATGTTTTGGAAGTCTTCTATCAACATAATATGAACGTCGTCTCCATTATCTGCTATGACGGATGCTTTTTTAATGTTCCTTCGCTACCCCATGTTCTGCTTACAACTCACAAGCCATCCACTGACGACCAGTGGGACCGCAGTTTTTCAGATAAGTGGCCTTGTTTTGTTTGTGTTGATATTTGCATGTGTGTTGTAAGCCTTTTTTCCATTTCTTTTACATGTTTGATGGTTATATGTCTTGGCGGGCGGTTGGGAGGAGTTCCGATATTAGCAACCACATTTCCGCACAACTCACAACTGATGTGTCTGTAGATTTACAGTCTTCAGCCCATGAAATTTTCCGGTTCGAGGAACCTCGAAGACGATTTCTAATCAATACTTGTTTCCTGTAATAGTGCTTGTTTACGTGTGACGTTACGTCTAATTATTTGTAAATGGCTTGTTGTAAATTGCTCTTTTTCTTGGTTTTATTATTGTTTTGTTCGTGCTATTACCTCACCTTCCTGTCACTTGGTTAATACAATATTCATGTTTACACACTGTCCGGGTCCTGTGTTGTCGTTTCTTGGCTGTAAGATTGTTCCATTTTATGTTTTACCTTCAATTTCCCATTAGAATTTTTTCCTTGCTGCTAGTGTTTAACTGTTTGTCTATATCCGTATACTATCTTATTAATATATATTTTTTCTTGCATTCTTTCCTTCACATGTTGTTGCTACATGATTTACTTTATTATTATGGCTTAATAGTATTCCTACCTTCTTTACTTTCATCGTATTGTAAAACAACAAGCCATTGTTTTTCGTATCGACTATGTAGGTCACATTATCAATTAACATGGCTACTTTAGATTGCTTTGTCAAACAAGGCAAAACATTAGGATTAGAAGATGAATCTTTAAAGGACTTTGCCTTGACTGAGTTTGCCAAAGCAAAACAGAAGGAGGGGAAATTAGAGAATCGGAAGAGAGAAATTTAGCACATCAAAGGGAATTGGAGGAACAGAAAGCTGAAAAGTGGCGTATTGTTGAATTGGGGGAAAATAGGCGTCTTGATGAATTGGAGGTAAAGAAGGCTGAGTTTGATGAAAAGAGGTGGATTACTGAGCTGGAGGAGAAGAAAATGCAAGTAACACATGAAAGGGAAATAGAGGAGAGAAAGGCAAAATTAGCCGATGAAAAATAAATGCTGCTTCTTCATCTAAAAGAATTGAAACTGACAATTCAGGGTAAATAAATAGATGATTCAGAGGTTTATGGTTCCTCAAAGAGGCAAAATACTGGGTCTAGTACATTTCGCTTGCCCATTTTTAAGCCTAGTTTTGATGACATTTCGTGCTTCCTACGTTGTTTTGAAAGTGTATGTGAAGCACATAAACTGTGTTCTGCCAGACTAATGGAATTCTTGAATGGAGAACCATTGACTGCTCTCTGTACAATGGGCGAGCCAAACAAAAATAATTATGAAACTCTTTGGGCTCTATTATTGAAACGTTACCAGCTGGATGCAGAGGGTCATCGAATGCGTTTCAAAACTATGACCCCTGAGACTGGGATCGACTTCTCGGAGTTCATTTCAGCTATTCGCTTGACTTTCAACAGATGGGTTAGACTGTCAGGTATTGACAAAACATATGATGGCCTCATGGATTTGTTATTGAGGGATAACGTTTTATCCTCTGTGAGTAAACCATTTTAGTCATCTTTACGATAAAGGAAACCATATAGCCTGTCTTTACTGGAGGAAATTGGAAGACAGTTCTTCACTGCACATCCAGGTACTTGTTTTAGTAATAATGTAATTAAGGAAGCTTTACCTGTTGCTTTAGCCACAGCCTGGAAAAACGCAAATTTCAGACTGAGATCTTATAGCCTTGATAGGAATTTTGTGCCAAGGAGGTACAGTAATGGTGGTTCTAACAGAGGTAGACAACAATACTGAAACTAGTCACCTCAGAATATAGGCAATTACCAACAACAAAACTCAAGTTGGTAAATACAGGACAATGTTATTTCTTTTAACAGGGATTGGAATAACTATGGATCAAAAAATCATAATTCTTCAGCTAGGCATGTATCCCAAAACTACAGAAATCAAAGTAGTTCTTTTAATCGCCAGGGACATCAATCACGCTCTCGTGATGTTGCACATTTAAATTACCATGCAAACTCAGCACATACTGGTGATGCACCCGTGTATAATCAGGACAATACTGTTATGAATCAATCAGCTGCTTGTTTTGCCTTTGATGTTGAGGTTACTTCGCATTGTCCCGATTGTTTAACTCTTTTTAAACCAAAAACTACTTCACTGTTAAGTGTGTTCTCCCATTTCCTGCAGTTACGGCATTATCCGCGTATGATGGTACACGTACACTTCAGCTTCACAGAGGGTTGTTGAACAATAGACAGGTGACGGTACTCCATGATTCTGATTGTACAACTGTAGAGGTAAGGAAGTCTTTTATACATCCCTCTTGTGCAACGGGTGGTTTTGTTAAATGTATTACTTTTGGTGGAACAATTGTATTGTATTCCACGGCCATTGTTAACATTCATATACCATTTTTTCAGACAGAGTTAGGCTATGTCTGTTAAAAAATCCTATTGCTGATTTGATACTTGGCCGTATCCACGGTATCAAAGATTGCTCACCTGAAGATAAAGAACAGTGGGAACGACGACACAAGTTAACTGCGCACGCAGTCATTACTAGTTTTCAGTTACTTGCCAGTGAATATTATACTTGTAACACTAGTTATTCTGGTTTTGGTCTCTGTACAATTTTTGAAAGTGATGAGATCACTCCTCGTGATGACAATTACAAAGATATGATGTCTGGTTTTCGTGACATTGATGACTTTAAGTCCAATTTAACAGAAGGAATCACACAGTATGAAAATGATGTACCAAAATCTTATGATGTACCTATATACAGGTGCACATCAGTCACAAACCAAACTATGCCTAACATCTATTTCATATACTTATGGCCTATGATCACTGGGATGTTACTCTCAGCACTCATGACATGTGACCGTATAATTAGTAAATTGGTATCTACTAACTACCCACAATTTCTTTACAGGATGTTACTGATTTTTTTGTTCAATTTTGCTTTTAGTGCCTTGGTTTTTGCTAATGACGGTAATCATTTGGCATTGATGGATCATTCCACCAAGGACATGGCTATGCAAATTATTTCAGAACCTGTGATGACTCAGCATCATATATTTACTCACAGGAATATTATAGAGCAGTGCTCAGAATGACAAAGACAGCTGTACATTAATTTCGTTGATTTTGAAAAGGCTTTTGACAGTATACAAAGGGACAGTTTATGAAAAATACTGAGGGGTTATGGAATTCCACGCTGCGTAGTGTCAATCATAAAAAGCCTCAATGCCAACTTTACTTGTAGTGTTGGGCAGAGAAACCTAACCTTTGAGGTAAAGACAGGTGTACGACCGGGAAGCCACTTTTTAATCACTCTATTTTTAAGTCATAAACGGGGTGATGCGCCAGACAACAGGGGGCAGTAGAAAGAGGAATAAGATGGACTACATTTTCTACATTGGAAGATCTGTAATATGCAGATGACATTGCACTACTAGCACATTCACATCAACACATCCAGGAAAAAACGGATAGACTTAAATTATAGCCAGCAGGTGGGCTTGAACATCAATTTAAAGAAGCTCAATAAGAGCAAGCCTGAGCCCATGTCAGTAAGGAATCAGCAACTGGTACAGCCAGACACCTTCACATACCTATGATGCGTAGTAACACCAGACGGCGGAGCAAGCAAAGACATCAACAACAGAATGAACAACGGAAGAACAGCATTTTTTAGCCTAATCAACATCTGGAAGTCCTCTCAATACAGCACAAGAACAAAATTAAGATTATATCAGAGCTGTGTTCTTTCTGTGCTTCTCTATGGTGCGGAATGCTGGAGAGTTACAGAGAAGGAGATGTCGAAATTGTCCTCTTTTTGCACAACATGCCTAAGAAAAATTCACCGAATCTTCTGGCTTAATAACCATCACCAACCAAGATCTGCTTACTCGGAGCAAGCAAGAGGACATGCACCCCATCATAGCTGACAGACGCTGGAGCTGGGTTGGCCAAGTCCTCAGAAGAGACCCCGATGCCATCACAATAACAGCGTACTTAGGATCCATCAAAGAAAACGAAAGAGAGGCCGACCAAAAACAACTTGGCGGAGGACTGTGGAAGCTGAGATGCAAAGTATGAACCAGAGTTGAGGCACTGTACGAAGGATGGCCACCAATCGAGCAAAGTGGAATCAATTTGTTGTTGCCCTCAACGACGCCACCTGGCGTGATGGCCACTGACTGCTTCGACGGTCGGCGGCTAAGGATCAAAAAAGAAAGAAGATGACTCAGCATGATCAGTCATCATTTGAATACGTCGTAAACTTCAGGAGTGGGATTGTGTATACATAACCCATAGTGATTGTTAGAAAAAAATACTACAACATGGGATTATATTTTGCTAATCGTAACCTCAATATTATTATAATAATCTATGCTAAACCCCTAACCTTACTTAAAGATCTGTTATCTCGCCTTGCTAGGCTCTGCTTTTTTACGAAACTTGATATTACCAAAGGTTACTGGCACGTTCCATTAACTGATAGGGCCGAGCCACTAACTGCTTTTTCTACCCCACGTGATTTATAAGAGTGGAATTTCATGCCTTTCGGGCTTATGAACGCTCCTGCCACATTTGTTAGAATGATGCGCAACATTTTCTCATACGGATTTGACATAGTAACCTATATAGACGACATATGTCTGTTCAGCTCTACGTGGGGAGAGCACTTCGTAGGTCTGCGTTCTTTATTAGACACTCTTCGTTTTCATCACTTGACTGCTCGACCTACCAACGTTATGATTGCCTTTGAAGATTTTTTATTTTTAGGTCACAAGGTTAGGCACAGTTGTCTTCAGACCGTCCCACAAAATGACTCTAAAATTCTGAACGTATACACTCCTACTACGAAAAAACAAGTTCATAGTCTCTTAGGTCTAGTTCAGTTCTATAGTAGATTTGTTGCTAATCTTTCTGCTGCCACTACTGAACTTTCCTTTCTGTTGAAAAAGAACTTACCCAATCACGTGCACTGTTCACGAGAGCTCCAGGCCGCGTTAGAGTATATTAAAGCATATGTTTTTTCTAATCCTCCTACATTGAGGTTACCAGATATAAACTTACCTTATTATCTTTGCACAGATGCTAGTTCCATTATGATTTAATATTTTCATATATGACTTCTCATTTTTTTTAAAATTGCCTTTTCTCATCTTTAGATTTTAGTAAAATGCTTTCTTACAGAGAGATAACCTCTAAATTTTTTATTCATGCATTTTTAAATATTAGCTAGTTCCCTTTTTATTTGTGTCATTTTTTAAGCAAAATTAATGTGTTCATTAATTTTGTTTCTTTCTCTTGTATTTTCATGATGTATGTAATTAATGCATTTGACTTTCCTTTTCTTTCCTTGACTGATGACTTATGACTGATTAATTTCTATCTTGCATCATTACTTAAATTAGTATTCATATGCACACATACTGTGACTAAGGTTTTCACGCACGCATATATCCATTGTTATTTAAGGAGATATGTCTATTTGTGGTAAAAACATGTTTTGCACGATCTTTAACTTGTATTTGTATATTTGTATATAATATATTTGTATACGTCACCGGTTGTCAATGACGTAACGCGTTTGCTCTAATTTATTCTAACGACTAATATTCTGGGCCTTTCATATGTTTCATTCGTCCAGACTAGACGTATTTTTTGAGCTCCCGGAATTGTTCAGGAATTAAGTATCTTTACGTGGTATCATTATATTTTTGAAGGGTCGCCACTTGTTTCAACGATCTTTAAGCTGGTCCTGAACTTATAAGAAGTTTTGCACCTCACAGAGAAGTAATTTATACAAGAAGAAACACAAATTCTCGTATCTGGTTCGCATTACTTGGGTGTCCGTGAATAAAACGCCCGTCTTAGTCAGAACGGCCAGAACTGAATAGAGAGGAATGGACTGTCCATATTTATGAGGAGACAGATCTTGAAGATTCTCCATTGCTATTGTATTGTGAAGAAAACGTAATAAATATGTACTACATGGGTATTGTGGACCTACTACCCAGCGACGAGTTAATCTGCCAGTTTCGTGTCCTGTATGATCAAACCCTAGTGCATTCGATAACATAGCACGATGAACTCTTTAATATAAATATGGTCACACATCCCGAAGAATTCCATTCGTAACACCACCTAGCAAGGAAAACATGTCAAATTCATATGGTAAAATAAATGTTCACGCTTACCCAAAAGTAATTTTTGGGAACACAATCTCCTAGCACAGTTAGAATGGACACAGCATGCTGATGCTTACGAATTACTTGTTCTCGGAAATTTTAGTATTCCTCTTATGATGGGTTATTTGATTCCTTGTGTCTCCAGTCTTTGTATTTATAAATGGGGGATTACTTTTAAGTTTCAAAGTTGCCCAAATACTCTGTCCTGGTCCTTTAAGTTTCCAGTCTTGTATTTAAAAATGCGGATTTCAAAGTTGCCCAAATACTTCGATCTGTCACTTATAATGTTAGAATTGTTTGTCCGATCGTCTCTCTGGCTCATTTGAATTGCTAGCTTGACGTGGCGATGCAGTCTGATTTGTGACTCCGATTTCAATAGATTATATTTATATTTCTCAGTTCACATCCCAGATTGCACTTTCAATAAATTTGTGAGTGAAAGTCAACGTCTATTCCGGTTCTCACATTAAGCCAATGGTAAACTCTTTAGAATTAATGGGTCGGGGTGTTAAATCATAATATCCGCCGCGTGTTTTAAAATATCATATTTTAAAATTCCAACGCGTGACATCTTTCTAATAATGCAGTAATACTTCGAATTGCATCTTTATGCAAACTCACAAACAAATATGTGAACTTATCTCCCGTCTAGATGTTTTCGCACAATATTGTCTCTCCAAACAGATTATCGGTAATATTGATAAAAACATGGCCCGCGGAAACGATTACGTCTTATCGCCTGTGTTTGCGTAAATCCGTCACACGAATTTGTCAGACAGACAATATGGCTTTCTTTTTTTCGATCGTGCGCTACCACCTTGTGTCAATAAAGATCGACTTTATTAAAGGTAGCTAGACAACTGAGGTGATAAATTATTCGCTGATCTGCCTACTTAGCTTACGAAGATTCACATGGCAAAACGTACATAAGTCTGGGAGCGGCTAGAGCTGAATGTAGGTGCATAAAATATGTCAAACCATAGGACGATCGGTGAGGAAAATGAAGACACGAAGGGATACCGCCGGAGAGGATGAAAGTTATAAAAGTGCACAACTGATTCGTCACAATCTTAACAGAACTACAGATGAGCTGAGCTAACTGGGACAGATTTGTAATGTTGACAGAACTACAGATGAGCTGAGCTAACTGGGACAGATTTGTAATGTTGACAGAGCTACTGACGATCAAACTGAGATAGATTAGTAATACTGACATAACTACAGATGAGCTGAGCTAACTGGGACAGATTTGTATTGGTGACAGAACGACAGTTGAGCTGAGCTAACTGGGACAGATTTGTATTATTGACAGAACCACAGATTGGATGAGAACTGGAACAAATTTGTAATGTTGATGGAACTACAGATGAATGCCTGGGAGAGATTTGTAATGTTGACAGAGCTACAGACGATCTAACTGGGATAGATTAGTAATACTGACAGAACCACTGATGGTTTGACTGGAGGATAATTGCAACGCTTTCAGACATGTTTTGTGAAATTATTGATATGTGTCATAGTGGTATGCGAATGATTGTTTACACCTTTAATTATGACAATAAATAAATTGACAACAAATACGCTGTCAAGTAAGCAGAAACTACACACCAAACCCCAACTCCAGCAACTGACTACAGATATTACAGTTATGTAACTACGGGTAGAAAAAAAAAGTAGTAAACCAACAACGAATCTAAACCGTACAACAAGATAGACAGTTTATCACTGCCATAAGAAATAAATCGTCATTGGTTAAGTCATAAATCAGCTGGAGTTAAGGAAGACCACACTATCGGTAGACACAAGAGGAATCGAAAAATACACATGAAACTTCATTTCAGCTAGTAGTACTTTTAACGACACGTCGGCACACTATCAATAATAGATTTAGAGGTAAAATTATTACGCTTAGAAAAGAAAAAAAAGTATATGGATTGAATAAGCAGCAACACCCGAATAAACTTACGACGTGACGGCCAAACATCCAGCTAGCAGTACTTCACAGAAATAAACCTTTTCATGGCTAATAAAAGTGCCCTCCCTCCCACCCCCACTAAATTTAAAAAGAAAACGACAGAGATAACAATCCAGCAGTCAAAATGTTATACAAATGTACACAATATACCCCGACTTATAACCGAGAGATCACATCTCTTGTCAGGTTGTGACGTCATGTCCAATCTCGGAAATAAGTGAGAAAAAAAAAGAACTTAACCTTGTGATACTTTAAAAGCAGCAGAGGTTAAGAAATTAGGGGAAGGCATTCGTGGGTGGGTGCTTGCGTAGAATAGAGGGATTAAAATGGTATGACAAGGTTGCCGACGTGGAGCTGGTGACAGGAGCTAGACAGGTGCCGGTGGAACAAGGGATGAGAAGAAGACGATGGCGATGGATGGGATACACGCTGAGGAGGCCTGTTGATGGCATTGCAGGGCAGTCCTTGTTCTGGAGCCTCCAGGGCAAGAGAGGCAGAGGAAGACCAAGAAGTACATGGAGAAGAGAGTTGGAAACAGAGGTGAAAATGATGAGGAGAACATGGAAAGAACTTGAGATGATGGCACGGGACAGGAGGACTTGGCATCTGTTTGTTGAAGGCCTATGCTCCTTTGGGAGTGGAGGGTTATGAAGAAGAATGAATCCAAATTGATTTTAAAGGGGAACAATTTAAATATTAATAAAATATCAAACTAAATAACAGATTTTCATTTTGTATTTATGTTTGATCAATTCATTATACAAATTTATGTAAGGCACAGAAGAATCTCTTATTTTTATTAGTACATTTCTTAAATTGTTAAAAAAAAATGTTGTTTACCATGTATAAAATAAAAATACTTTAAATAATATGGAGTTTGATGCCCATGTAAAAGATGTGAATACTTATTTCCTCTGCCACTTTTAATGATACTACACACACATATCTTTTGGTTGTAGTCGCAGATGTACACACCGAAGTGTTCCATCGGCGCCAAAAAGCGCACTTGGACAAACCTTTAAAGACATTTTCTTACTTGTTTCTCTCCTATCCCGGGGACCAGAGTGGCTAAGAGACATGGCGTCCACATCAAATTCTAAAGGAACTAGGGTCGGTTCCCAGTACAGGGAATATTCTTGATGGAATTTTTTCACAACCACTTTGTACTAATAACGTCTTACTTCGCCATGATTCTCTGAGTAGTGAGATCGGATGCCTAGCCTTCTTGGATAAGAGCGAAAAATAGTTGGTCCCGAGTACACCTATTGCACGTTAAAAATAACCAGGCAGTTGGAAATCATAAAGAGTAAGCCGTACGGCCGCTGCTGTGAAAGAGTATACACAATTAAGAAAACCTACCCGTTGCAAAAATATTTATAGAATGTGTGGTTTCTGTATACACACATTGGGATGCGCGCCCATGCTTTGGAGTTCGTGCACTGTGCCGAGATTCTCCTTGTGAGTTAAAGGAGGAGATCGCAGCACTGATGGAGTTTTCCGTGTACAATGTAGATGGTCCTTAAAACAAAACAAACAAACATCTTCAACCTTGGTGTGTTGAGGTTAGCCAGAGAGAGCGCCATGTTAAGCTGTATATCTTTTGGCCTGGTTTAAGTCTAGTTTTCAGTCCATCACGGATTGTCTAATGTTGTTCTCCCATCGAATTCTGGGTCGTCCTGGAGATCTTGATCCCTGACTATTGGTTTTTCACATGTACATGGTAGCCTGTGACGGATAGCCTCCCCTTAGCTCTGCAGTAGTGGTCCAACAGTGGCCAAAACTCAAGAGTATCTAAAATCGGTCGTCAAAGGTGTCTACCTTCGCACAAGATTACTCTTGGCAGAGTTGTAGATAGAAGGGTAATGTCGCTTCTTTCTCTAGGGAGTTTCCATAAGATATTTCTGAAGTCAAGAACAATGCTGTATTCGCAGAGCAATTGTTAACTTATATTAGTTCGCCGCCTTTTATGAAGAATTAAGCAATGGTTTTAGCCCGTTCAAGCCCCCAGCTGGTGTAAATCCAGCGACATTCTTTTCTAAGAATTAGCTCTATATATGTAAATAACTGTCAAGGTGTATATATATATATATATATATATATATATATATATATATATATATATATATAGATATATATATATATATATATATATATATATATATATATATATATATATATATATTAAAGAGTCTTGCACTTACGTTTGTTCATAGATATAATAATCAAATTAACTTTGATTGTCATGTTTTAAAATACCATGTAACAAATTTAAAAATTAATTAGTTTTCACAGGTTAAAATGAGAAGAAATGATGATGAAATTCAGATGAAAGTGTTATCTTCATAGAGACTGGATAGAGGAATATTAATGTTCTTTGCTGCTGCCTTTTGTTAAGCTTAGCATCGATGACTACTGCAGCCGTGGCTTCGTCAGTTCTTCTGTAATGAAGACTTCATAGTCTGATAGCTTTGTTCTACGAACAGTCTCATAGCTTCGTTCTACGAACCGTTTGACAGCTTCGTTCCACTAAGCCAAAGTACCTTTTGGGAACACAATCTCCTGGCACAGTTTAGAATGGCAACATAGATTATATGCTTTCGAATCAATTGATCTGGAAATGTTATATACCTCTTATTACGGGTGATCTGATTCCTTAGGTCTATAGTCTTTTTATTTATAAATGCGGGTTTACTTTGATCCTGGTCCTTTAAGTTTCCAGTCTTTGTATTTATAAATGCGGGTTTACTTGTTATGTTTTAAAGTTGCCCAAAAACTCTGATCTGTCACTTATAATTTTAAAGTCCTTTGTCCGCTCCTATATCTGGCTCTGGTGAATTGCTAGCTTGACGGAGCGATGCAGTCTGATCTGTGACTCCGATTTCGCTAGATTATATTTCCAATTTTCAATTCAAAATCCCAGATTGTAATTTCGACAAATTTGTCAATCAGAACCATTGTGTATTCCGGCTCTCACTTTACACCAATCCAATATCCTTTGCACTATATGGGTAGTGGTGTTGAAATCATAATACCCCCGCGTGTTTTAAAATATTACATTTAAAAATTCCATCGCGTGACCTCTTGCTAATAAGGTTCTAATACTGCCGCTTGCATTTTTATGCTTAACTCATAACCATCATCTGTGCAGTCATTCTTGACTAATACTTTCCTCCCAGAAATGAGAGAGGGGCTGAAAAGTACATGTACAAACGTTTTGTCACATAACCGTATTTCTCCAAATCTGCAGACGTGACCAAACTGTCGTAACTGGGACTGTTCCACTCGGGTCTGAACAAACTGTACTATAAAACATCACAGAAAACGGGTCTACGACCAGCTTTATTGTAAATACGCACAGACATAAGTTTGACAATAAAGAGAAACATCAGTTACAGAAAAACACATTCGTAATGAAGGTTTTGGATATATGACAACTTTATTTAGTGACTTTCGTAATTTACAGATGGGTCCTCCAAACACCAAGAGATGTTTAACCCGACAGCTACTACATTCATGTCTTCTAAGATACTGTGTTGTTCTTACTTGGATAAGTTGTTTCTCTACTTACATGATTTAGAAAGTAGCCCAAATTCATTAAGGTTACAATTTTGCATACAAGCACATTATTTGTTTCTCTAGAACTAGAGGAATGTTCTACCTAGCTCTACAAACTACACGCCAGAAAGTCATAGTTTATATAATAAATAGACGTCAGAATAGATAGCATAGACTTACGTATCGGTTATATGAGATTTTAAGTACATGTAGAGCAGGTGTTCCTGGGATAGAGCCTGGGATATGACTACCACATGGGGATAAAGAAACATTTCTCAGGGTTACGCAGCGTATTTAGTAAATAACTATGGGGTGGGCCAAACGTCTTGAAATATAAGCAATTGTCATATATAAATTGTTTCTCTCTTCTAACTTTCATAATAAGTTTGTTTTTTCAGTGCCAATATGGGTTCGACATTAGCAGCAGATGAACACATAGAGATTGTTCTCGTGTACGCAAGACAGGAATCCTCACAAATAGAAGTAGCTGCCGAATTCTCTATGAATCCAGACTTTTAGGCAACACTGTATATAATCCAAATGAAATATTCCAAAAGTAGTAGTATAAGTGAGAAGCAAAGTTGTGGAATGAAGAGAGAGCGACGAGTTCTTAATCTAATCCCGAGCAAGAAAACAAACAACCAAACTGGAGTCTAAAATGATATGGAAGGTGTCTCTTTCAGAAACTGTATCAAAAATAAAGCTGTTTGTTGACTAATTCGTTTGAATGTATTCTGATAAATATTTTGTTTACATTTCTTATACTAAAAAATGTTGTTATGTACAAAATATTGTTTTCTTGATGACACATTAATTAATCTGTTTGTGACGTTAATCCTATTCATTCGTTCCATTTTATCCATATATCACCGTTATTGTCGTCTGACTTCAGTTCTTGAGATGGTTATTATGTCACATAGTCTATAGATTATAGGTAAACTTAGGCCTATGTAACTTCAGGAGTTAATTGGTATAGCAAATCTCTTTTCCAAAGAACTGTGTTCTACAATGATAGTTATTTTACTGATCATAATGATGAATAGCACTAAAATAAAATACATGTTTATTACACAAATAGATAAAGTGAGTGTTCGACTGGCCAAGTAGTCAGAGCGCTTTCCTCTGTGGAACAACTACCCGAATTTGTGCTAAAACCTGTCAGTGGCACATTCATGTTTACCCACCTGTAAATGGACAATCGACTGTGCTCCTGAGCTAGGTAGGGAAAAGGCATCGAGGAAGAGAATGGGTCTCCTAACTTGATAAAAGCTTAACCTTTCATGGTGAATCTTCTAACACTTCATTTCCTTATTGCAATCTCTGACATGGGACTGGCTTTATCTTTGTAATAGATAAAACAATTAATGTGATAAATGTTATCATCTTTTGGATGTGGGGCTGGTTGTTGTAGTGGATTTTGATGGTATTGTATGGTTGATGTCATCTAGTGTGATGTATGAGGTCAGCTGTGAAGGCTCCTGAGATAAATGTAGATGTGAATTACAGAAGGCCCTTGTTGCTACCACTTACGACCTCACACATATCTTTTTTTCTAATGAATGGGGCTACGTTAAACGTCTAGGGTATTGATATGTAAGGTGCTGTGGTAATTTACACACTGTCGTGAGAAATTCTACTCCACATATATAAATTAAAAAGTAAATGTAAAGCCTAACACCTAATTCAATAAAAGGAAAGAAGAATGGTAAAGAACAGTGCTGTCACAATGACTGTACTCGAAATCCCCTTGTTTTCTACTTCGTATGCAAATTGTAACGTTTCACGTTGATAGTAAAAGCCTACTGCTGCAATACCCGCCCTCTACGATAAAACGTGTACTGCCTTTCTAAGAAAAACCTTGAGATACGCAGTTGCCCTAGATTTAAAATTCCATTCATGTCATTTTATACACTACGTTACCAAAAACAAAAGACAGATGGACTAAAGATAGAAAGAAGGGAGAGGCAGAAAGCAGGCACGTATGCAACACTAAACACGCGTATCGCGATACACAATTAATGCCACTACTAACACGCGTGTAAGGCCACTAGCACTAACTTTTTTTCAGATAGACAGTGAATAAAAAAAACACTACCCATACCAGAGTTAGGTTTTAAAATCCTGAAAAACGCTTATTAGGAAATATGACATTATGCTGGTTTACGTTTGAAAACATTACAGTACCCAGACACCACATCTTCGAAGTAAACAGGAGGTAGAAGAAATTGCATATTTTGAACGCAGCCACTTAGCTCTTTTAAATTTGTATATTTGGGTTCCTTAGGACTTGCTGACAAAGAATATGTAAAACGTTACGCAAATAGTCTAGGAATTACCAAATTATAGCCAAAATAAAATCGTGAGGGTGTCAGACAACACTAGAATCAGAATCGCTCAGTGACAGATTTTCACCCCACCATTGTACGGGAAATGAGTCTCCATGTTAAATCCGATTTGATTGAAGCGCAACAAATGTAAGGCTAAACACGATTAGTCGGGCTATAAATACTATCTTTCGTTGTCAAGGGAAACGGGAGTAGGAGTACTTTTTTTCAAACGATTGGGTAGACATGGCACGATTGGTTAGACCTGCCAATATAGTCAATTAGAGGCGTCAGGTCACCACCACATTTGCAAATAAACTTACTACAGAATCAGTGCGTTGAGCACCAGTGCATATTTTTCTAAATAAAAGCCTGGGACATCGGCAGATCGAAATTGTGCTTATATTCATTGCCAGTCAACGAAACTGTGTATTATTTCATGAATTGTGGTAAGCTTGAGATATTCAATATCTTTTTAATGAAAATTGAATGTAAAGTGATAATTTATGTCTGTATATATGTGTAGTTCAGTAGCGAACATGAGGTAAAGCCTTATAGTGCTCCAGCCTGAACAGAAGGTGTCGGAGGAAAGTGAAACTACATGGAATTGCCAAACAGTACACTGACACCTAACTTATTGTCTAGAAAGAAATCATGCTGGAATTGCAGAGGCGTAGTAACCATTAGGGAGGAATATACTGGTGTAAAGTATTTCAGATGAAGCTGACAGTTGGCCTAACGCTCTGAACTCAGTGTTTGTTATGTACTGTGTTCAGTGTAGAAATAGAGTATAAATTAGTTCTGAAGTAGGAGGTACAACCTTCTTGTTTCAGGGACTGTGGTCCTAAAGTTATTGAGCAGCACCTGGTCAGAGCTTGGCTGAATCCAGAGTCGGACAGCATACTCCTTGGTCCATATAGCTAACAGTGAGGTGTCTCCAGAGCACAGGGGAGCAATCGAGCAGAGGAGTCTTTTCCTGCCGCCATCACGAAAGATAAGCTGATGTGGCCAGCGGAGCTCAACATTATGTACCCCATGAGAACATCTCCAATACTAGTTCCAACAGAAACAAACTATTGAAGTCATGATGACAAATACCAACATAGCTTGAAAAAAACAAAACCAGTATTACCTCATATTACTACTACACAACTGACACACATAGGATAATAATAATAAAATATGTCACTACAATATTCATATTGATAAATTCTGTACATATAACTTGTAATTAAAATTGATTGTGATTCCTGGTTCACTTTGTATTTGAATCAGGACACATATACATTAATTAAAGTACTGAATACATCTTGATATTTGAAAATTTACTAGTGACTCATTTAAGATAGTCTTATAGAATGTTACATGTGTGTGAGTGTCACAGTGTTGTCAAGTGTGGTGGAATAAATTAAATTGTTTATCTGTCTGTTGTTGTTGGGACTTACACTTCATCATATACATACCCTAGACATTCAACGTAGTCATTACAATATTCCAGAATAATTCTGACTGAGGTATAAATATGTGGTAGCAAGTAAGGTCATCTGTAATACACTACACTTATTAGATACAGATACCTTCACAGCTGATCTCAGTCAGTACACTAAGTCCCCTATAAATATTTATATCATCCCACTTTACCACACACACACACACACACACACAGATAATTAAGAATTCTAATAATATTAATAAAATTTATGACACACTGAACTAACTCAGGCTGTTTTAGTTTTTACAAATTAATCTTTTTGATAAATTTATTTTGTTCTGAACCAAATGTTTAGTTGGTCAGAACATGAGAAATATTATGGAGTCATAAATTGAATGCAAAATCATGTTACATAATAGTTGGAAAATGTGCAATTACTTATTTCAAATAACTGATTAATAATAAATACATTAAGATAGTCACTGGAGAACGTTTTACTAGATATGCTGTTGGGATGGTGTCATCACTCCTAGTCTATGAAAGCCCAACATTGTTCGTTGACTTAAGGGATACATATATATAATTTAATTTCCCCACTGTCATGGCGTTAGTTAAGGTTGAATTAGGAATAATTTTGTGAAAATGTCGTTGGTGAACGTCCAGCAGACCAGATATTACTTATCTGCCTGCATCGATCCGGTACAGAAGTCTGGTGGCCCCACCTCTCCGTGCAGGAGGCAATATACGGCTGCTCAGACACAATGACGGACTGCTCTGGTCCACACTTGTATATATGTTAACACAGCATTTGACACCGCTTTGGTGCCAAATATAAACTCACAGTTCTGAAAGAAAAGTATTGGTCATGTGTCAGAATTCCATCCTCTAAACCATTTCTGCACACAACACTACACACAACAACACCACATAGACTAGGTCAGATTTCACTGACCACACAGCACGTCTTACCAAGTTGGTTTCACATAGTATCAGTTCCCAAGACTACCTTACATCTGAGATATGTTCAATAGCGTCCTGCTATTAAATAAGATAGGTGATATGTTCCACTGATCTCAACACTAGATCTTTTTCCATAGTTTTATTTAGGCGTGCCCATGTATTTTCTTTGTATGTATATCTCTAGACCCTGATCTAGGGCTGGGGATCTAGAGCGAACACTCACTTGTCGTAATCATTTTTATGATATGGCAGTATCAATCACTCGAATTATTAAAATATACAGAATAAGTATTATTCATTCTTACCAGAATTCAGAATTGAGAACACAGTTACATTTGCTAGCAAATCTCAGCTGAGCTGCTGGCTGTATGATGGCGTCCCACTTATAAAGTTATATTCTTAGGGAATCTACACCACCTTGGATATGAACTGCTTCTCTGAACAGACTATGGCAAATGGCAAACTTTCATCTCTCTTTCACACTACTATTAATTGCGTTGACCAATCGCCGACTTTCCCCCTAACTTTCAAATTGGCAACCAAAAGTCACTTCAGTCAAATCTCAGTCAAGTATGTATTACGGTCTGTTAGTCCGTCTGCCTCTACTTGTTTTTTCATAAAAACACACTTGGTTTTACATGCATTTCCTACACGAATCTGCTGTCTAAGTTATTTTTAGCTACAATGCTCCACCACATTCCCTCTCTTTAATTACAGTTTGAATTTACGTTGCAGACTCAAGGCCAAGATTTTGGTTACTTTTAGTGACATGGGTTAACAGTGCAGTCTTTTGTCTGTTATGATCAATACAGTCTTTTGTCAATATCTTCCTTATTATCTATCCGTCTGTATAATTGAAAGCATATTATTTCTCTGCTCACGATGGGCTATCAAACTAGCTAGGTTTTATTTTCATAACTCTATTATTAAGAAAAACGTATTTTTTTTCAAGTTTAAATTTTGAATTTTGTTCGAGATCCTTCCATGTGTTTTGCCGCGGCATTCAAATAAAGACCAAGTATCGAAAAATCGTCCAAGAAATGACTGTCTCGATCCAGCGCTAATGTCCATTTCTTGTCCATTTCCTTACTTTATGTCAACTCGGGACGTGAATTTTTTTCCTTTCACCCCCCCCCTCCTTGCGTCTTTTTGCCGTTCGAACTTCAAACACGTGTTCAGACATATTTTCCTTTTTTATGTCCTCCGTTCTCTCCCGTCTACAAAGGGTAAACGTTCCGTCTGCATTTCTAACTCGTTAGTTTTAAATGGCGGTGGGAAAGTATGGCGTGGGCGATCATGTCTCCTAGTATCTTACGCATTATTTTTAACCCTACATTTCATCGTTAATTTTAGAGATATTTTAACGTTGTATCATTTGGTCATCATCACACATGTCCCCACCCGAGAACATGCACTACGGCAAGTTCCAAAACCAGTGATGCACATAGATAAAATCTCTCCTCCGCCTACCACTATCTAATCTCTATCACAGGGGTGCCGACTGAGAAAATCTGCACCGACATTTAATTTGCCTGGGATATATTGGATACTAAACTGATAAGGTTGCAACAATAAAGACCACCTCAGCAATCTTGCGTTTTCATGCTTAGCCTGAGATAAGAATACGAGGGGCTGATGATCCGTCTGGACCACAAAAATTCCACCATACAGATAGATTTGAAACTTCTTTATTGCCCAGATTAACGCTAAACATTCCTTTTCGCTTGTGGAATATCCTTGTTCCGCTTTATTCAATTTGCAGCTTGCATAAGCGACTGGGTTCAGTTCCCCATCTGGTGAAGATGACTTCTGCAACAAGGCCGCCCCGATGCCTACATTACTTGCATCTGTTCTCACCACAAAGTCCTATGTCAAATCAGGCAATTTGATAATAGGCTTGCTAGTGAGTTTTTCCTTTAATTCTTGGAAAGCTAATTCACATTGCGCAGTCCAAATAATTTTATCTGAAAGTCCCTTGCGAGTCAGATCAGTCAGAGGAGCACAAATAGAGTTAAAATTTTTGATGTATTTTTGATAAAATCCGCATAACGACACGAATGATCGCACGTCCTTTTTTGTTTGTGGTCTAGGTGCTCTCTGCGATTTCTCCAAGTTCTTGGGATCAGAGGTCATGTTACCCTGATATACATTGTGTCCCAAGAATTCCAACTCTTTGCATCCAATACAACATTTTGTTGGCCTAGCAGTTAAGTTCGCCTCCCTAAGCCTATTAAATAACATTTTTAGAGCGTCAATGTGTTCTTCAAATGTCTCTGTGGCGACGAGAATATCATCCATGAAATTCGTGATACATGGGTTATTCAGGGGATCCAACAATTTGCGCATCATCCTTGAAAATACACTCGGAGCATTTTTTCAATCCGAATGGTAGCATGTTGAATTCATAATGTCCTTCCGATGTGCTAAACGCTAAATAAGGTCTCACTTCAGGCTTCACTGGAATCTGGTAATAGCCTTTACTAAGATCCACCTTTGAAAAGTATTTTGCCTTGTTTAATCTGGCAAATAACTGTTTTGTGTCTGGTAATGGATCCAAGAGAAATAGGATCCAACACGAAAATAAGAATCTTCAACTCAAATGTGAAGTCAGTCCTATTGCATGGCTCTGAGACATGGAGAACAACAAAGACAACAACCAAAAAGCTACAGACTTTCATAAATGGGTGCTTGCGTAGAATAGAGGGATTAAAATGGTATGACAAGGTTACCAACGTAGAACTGATGACAAGAACTAGACAAGTGCCAGTGGAACAAGAGATGAGAAGAAGACGATGGCGATGGATAGGACACACACTGAGGAAACCTGCTGATAGCATTACAAGGCAGTCCTTGTTCTGGAACCCGCAGGGCAAGAGAGGCAGAGGAAGACCAAGAAGTACATGGAGAAGAGAGTTGGAAACAGATGTGAAAATGATGAGGAGAACATGGAAAGAACTTGAGATGATGGCACGTGACAGGAGAACTTGGCATGTGTTTGTTGAAGGCCTATGCTCCTTTGGGAGTGGAGGGTTATGAATGAATGGATCCACTTTTCCTTCTGTGACAGCATTCAGTTTCCTGTAATCTATGCACAGTCTGTGTTCCCCAGACGGTTTCCTCAACAAAACGACACTGGAGCTAAAAGATGATTCACTGTGTGAAATAATCCCCTCCTTCAACAAATAATCTATTTCTTCCTTCAATGCCTTCTCCTTCGCGAACGGAATAGAATAGGCTCTCATACAGATTGGGTTTGAGTATACCAGTTTCATGTCATACTGTAGCAAATGTGTATGTCCTGGTTTATCTGTTAATACATCTGTATGTTCCTCCAGAACCTGTTGAACTCTCTCCCTCTGAGTTTTAGTCAGGTGCTTACTGACTTTTACTTGTGCCGCTGTTTCACAAGGATGTAATGGGTATTCATGCGAGGTGAGTGGTTCCTTTTGCATTTGAGTTGCGATAGCCAGGGTCAGTAAGGGGGTGCTTTCTTGGAGTGGTCTATCCAGATACTTCTTTAACAGGTTTACATGATAAACTTTCTCCTTCCCCTTTTTGTCAATTTTATAGTTTGTTCTAGACACCTTCTCTAGAACCGTATATGGACCTTGCCATCCAATTTGTAATTTATTCTGGCTGCCGGGTAGTAGAAGAAGCACCTTCTCTCCCACAGCTAGTTCTCTGTCCTTTGCCTTCCTATTAAAATATGCTGCATGTTTCTTCCTGGCTTGTCTCAAATTATCATTTGCCAGTTTCCATCCAGCTTTCAGACGAGTGGTCAGTTCGTTCACGTATTGATAAGATGAGGTAACAATCTCTTCTGCCTTCTCATCTGTCCAGGTCCTTAATAGTGCTTCTAATGGAACTTTTATTGGTCTCCCAAATAGCAGAGTTGCGGGAGCCATCCCGGTTGAACTATGTGGTACCTCCCGATACGCAAACAATGCGGCGGGCAGGAATTGATCCCATAGATCCGGTTTTTCGTGTGCCAGTTTCCTCAGGATAGAAATGAGCGTCCCATTAAACCTCTCTACCTGGCCGTTCCCTTGTGGGTGGTACGGACTACAATGAAAGTGTCTGGCTTGAAATAGCTTAAAAACTTCTTCCGTTAGTTTCCCCTTGAACTGAGAGCCATTATCAGTCAACATTTGATGCGGGAATCCTAATCTTGTGAATATTGTAAATAGTGCCTCTGCTACATGTTTTGAATCAATTGATGGCAGGGCTACCGCCTCTCCCCACATAGAACAAGTGTCCACCAGAGTAAGGATGTAACTGTTCCTCCTCTTGGTCCGAGTGAGAGGTCCCACAATATCCACTGCAACCCTCTCAAAAGGTGTTCCCACTATGGGCATTTCCCCTAGAGTTGCAGGAGCAGTCCAGTGCTTTGGAGCTACCCTTTGACATTCTGGGCAGGATTTGACATATCTTTTTATATCCTCCGTTATCCCTGGCCAGAAGTAATGACAAGCTATGCGCTGTCCTGTGGCGCTGATCCCCATGTGACCACTGAAGGGAATCGCATGCCCGAGTTCCATCACTTTATCCCTATATGAAGTGGGAAGAACCAGCTGGTTGTGACCATTTGTTCCAGTTCCGGCCTTCCTGTATAATAGTTTGTTCTTCATAAAATATTCCCCCTTGCTCGGAGGTGTGTGGCATTTGGGCAATTTTTTAAAACATGGCTTGAGTGTCCTATCCTCAGCCTGCGCCTTCCTCATCTCCTCTGGATGAGCATTTATAGGTTCACCTTCTTCCTCCTTCTTCTGTGACCTGGTCTGCACTGTCGCCATGATCACAGGTTTCTCGGGATTCCCCAAGAAGACGTATCTACACCCCAATATCAGAGGGTAGATTGGTTCATCTATCACTGCTGCTCTGATTTCTTCTTCCACATAGCGAGTTTTCACCGTTATCCTTGCGATGGGAAGTGTCATGAGTGGTATGTCCTTAGTCGCCCCTTGTATTTCCACTGTTTCTGTGGTATACTGACTTGGGTCCACTAGGCTAGACTTCACAACTGAATCATAATCCAAACCTGTATCATAAAGGCACCTTATGGTGACCCCATTACAAATAACATCCTCACAAACTGGGGGGTGATAAGGTTCCTGCTGTCCATTAGGATTAACCTTTAATCTTTGAGTCCCCGACTTCATTGCAGCAATGTTTGAAGGTTTCCTGTGGAGCTTTAAAAGTTTCTATGTGCTTCTTTTTATTGCCACTTACCTCTGTCTGGGCTGCCTAATACCTCTGAGCGACATTTAAAACCTCCCCCAACTTCTCTGCACCTTGTTCCATGAGAAATGTTCTCATGTCTGGAGCCATGGACTCTCTCAATTGCTCTATCATGATCATCTCTTTAAGATCTTGGGTCTTCCCCAGAGCAGTCCATTTCTCCAAATTGGTTTCCAGTCTGGCAGAGAATTGGTGGTATGTCTCCCCAGACAACAGTTTGGCATTTCTAAATTTCTTACGATAAAATTCACCATTTTTTTCGTACCTCAATAACAAAGCCTGCTTTAACATGTCATAATTGTCTTGGTCTTCTCTGTTCATTTTTGCGAAGACTTCATAAGAAGTACCTCTCAGTCCCTGTGATAACTTTAAACTCCACCTCTCTCTCTCTCTAACCCATATGTAGTAGCTAATAACTCAAAACGTCCGAGGTACCCCTCGATGTCATCGTCTTTTTCAATAAAATGGTCTAAATGAAACCCCATAGCTGAGTTTGAGGCACCCTGACTAGCTGCAGCATCTGAGCAAAAGGGGTGGCACCATTTTCAGGAGCCTGGCCTTGTAACTCCAGCTCCCTTAGTCGTAATTCGTGCTCCCTTTGCAACCTTCTATCTTCTGCCTCCCTTTCGGCAGTCAATCTTTTTTCTTCTGCTTCCCTTTGCTGTCGTTTTTCTTCAGCCTCTAATGCCTTAGCCTCTTTGTCAGCCTCAATCTGCAGCCTCTTAGTCTCAGCTTCAATTTGTAGTCTCTTAGCCTCAGCCTCAATTTGTAACCTCTTCTCTTCAGCTAACCTTTCAGACTCTAATTTTCTTTCGGCCTCTTTTTCTAATCTTCTTTCTTCCCGTTCAATATACTTATCACATTCAGCCGTTACATATTGAATTAAATCCTGACGATCCATTCCCATATCCTTCGCCGTTAGCACAGCAGCTGATCTGAACTTAGCTAGCTCCGCCATCACACAAAATAACAATGATCAAGGTAAAAATCCAACCACTAAACAACTAAAGTAATTCTAATTACTGTAGTCTAAAGTAATTCTAATTAGCCAGTTAACTAATTAATTACCTCTGGCTGTGAAGATTCACCAACTTTTATTTTCACTTTTACTTTTAAGGGACACTTTTAATTTTTACAATGTGTTCCCCTGATTTTATTCTCCCACCAGGAGATCCTAATATTACTGATAAGCTAATTATCCCGGGACAAGAGACCCCAAGATATGTAGTGGATTTTGATGGTATTGTATGGTTGATGTCACCTAGTGTGATGTATGAGGTCAGCTGTAAAGTCTCCTGAGATAAATGTAGATGGGAATTACAGAAGGCCCTTCTTGCTACCACTTACGACCTCACACATATCTTTTTTTTTATGAATGTGGCTACGTTAAACGTCTAGGGTATTGATATGTAAGGTGTTGTGGTAATTTACACACACCCACAGATAATTAAGAATTCTCATAATATTAATAAAATTTATGACACACTGAACTAACTCAGGCTGTTTTAGTTTTTACAAATTAATCTTTTTGATAAATTTATTTTGTTCTGAACCAAATGTTTAGTTGGTCAGAACATGAGAAATATTATGGAGTCATAAATTGAATGCAAAATCATGTTACATAATAGTTGGAAAATGTGCAATTACTTATTTCAAATAACTGATTAATAATAAATACATTAAGATAGTCACTGGAGAACGTTTTACTAGATATGCTGTTGGGATGGTGTCATCACTCCTAGTCTATGAAAGCCCAACATTGTTCGTTGACTTAAGGGATACATATATATAATTTAATTTCCCCACTGTCATGGCGTTAGTTAAGGTTGAATTAGGAATAATTTTGTGAAAATGTCGTTGGTGAACGTCCAGCAGGCCAGATATTACTAATCTGCCTGCATCGATCCGGTACAGAAGTCTGGTGGCCCCACCTCTCCGTGCAGGGGGCAATATACGGCTGCTCAGACACAATTTAGGCGTGCCCATGTATTTTCTTTGTATGTATATCTCTAGACCCTGATCTAGGGCTGGGGATCTAAAGCGAACACTCACTTGTCGTAATCATTTTTATGATATGGCAGTATCAATCACTCGAATTATTAAAATATACAGAATAAGTATTATTCATTCTTACCAGAATTCAGAATTGAGAACACAGTTACATTTGCTAGCAAAACTCAGCTAAGCTGCTGGCTGTATGATGGCGTCCCACTTATAAAGTTATATTCTTAGGGAATCTACACCACCTTGGATATGAACTGCTTCTCTGAATAGACTATGGCAAATGGCAAACTTTCACCTCTCTATCACACTACTATTAATTGCGTTGACCAATCGCCGACTTCCCCCCTAACTTTCAAATTGGCAACCAAAAGTCACTTCAGTCAAATCTCAGTCAAGTATGTATTACGGTCTGTTAGTCCGTCTGCCTCTACTTGTTTTTTCATAAAAACACACTTGGTTTTACATGCATTTCCTACACGAATCTGCTGTCTAAGTTATTTTTAGCTACAATGCTCCACCACATTCCCTCTCTTTAATTACAGTTTGAATTTACGTTGCAGACTCAAGGCCAAGATTTTGGTTACTTTTAGTGACATGGGTTAACAGTGCAGTCTTTTGTCTGTTATGATCAATACAGTCTTTTGTCAATATCTTCCTTATTATCTATCCGTCTGTATAATTGAAAGCATATTATTTCTCTGCTCACGATGGGCTATCAAACTAGCTAGGTTTTATTTTCATAACTCTATTATTAAGAAAAACGTATTTTTTTTCTCAAGTTTAAATTTTGAATTTTGTTCGAGATCCTTCCATCATGTGTTTTGCCGCGGCATTCAAATAAAGACCAAGTATCGAAAAATCGTCCAAGAAATGACTGTCTCGATCCAGCGCTAATGTCCATTTCTTGTCCATTTCCTTACTGTATGTCAACTCGGGACGTGAAATTTTTTTCCTTTCCCCCCCCCCCCCCCCCCCCCTTTGCGTCTTTTTGCCGTTCGAACTTCAAACACGTGTTCAGACATATTTTCCTTTTTTGTGTCCTCCGTTCTTTCCCGTCTACAAAGGGTAAACGTTCCGTCTGCACTTCTAACTCGTTAGTTTTAAATGGCGGTGGGAAAGTATGGCGTGGGCGATCATGTCTCCTAGTATCTTACGCATTATTTTTAACCCTACATTTCATAGTTAATTTTGGAGATATTTTAACGTTGTATCATTTGTACATCATCACAGTTGTGATAAGTTTTTATCAAGCAACAATCACTCACATAGCAGATGTGTAGATCATATCAAGAGTTTGGTTTGGTTTTTGTCTGATTTTAACGACCATCTTCAATGCACACGGACGACTCAATCAGTACTCCGATCTCCTCCCTTAGACCACACAAGGATGATCTCAGCACAGTGCACAAACTCCGTAGCACCGGCATGAATCCCAATATGTGTATGTAGGAATCACACATTCTATAAACCTTAAAGGCCACTTGTTCTAAAAAAAATGTTCATAAATTGTATTTCCTCTACTGTGAATCGAACCGAGACCTCTACAATGCGAGGCGGACACAATCTCACACGCAATTTAGATGCACTCGTTCCACAGTGCTTGGGTGAAAGAGGCTTTTGGGTCTAAGTCTCTGGCTTTTATGGATGTCTTCTCACATGTTCTAGATCTTCAGTGGTGTTTCGCCATTGCTCACGTTACTGAATTGTGAGTGGTGGGTAGTGGGTGCTCTGATGTACTCGCACGTAAATTCTCTCACGGCATCTGAGCTATTAATAACGCAATCTTTACCAGCTTTGTCACAAAACGGTTTGCGCTCTCCCATGTCCACTCCGGCAGGATTGCACTACATTCCTGAGCGAGTTATATTTTGTTATTCTCTCTCTCTCTTCCCTGCCCTTAGGGGGCCACAGAAAACTCATCCGAAGGTCAATGTTTACATAACTTTCACACTTCAATCCAATTCGATTCGCCGGTCCATCCCTGAGGGACTCTTTGGTTCACCAAACGTGACGGTCCCACATTTGATCCCAGGTGAAAGTCTAACGACGGCGTTTGCACAAAATTGGAGTTATCCTTTAAAATTCTACAGAATAATAGACATGCATATTGGAGTTGCGGATAAACCACGAAATGTAGAACAAGACGGCTGAATCGTGACGAGTCATAGTCTGATAACGACGATTGAAGTACATGGGATAGGCAAAGCAGATAATCCTCCAATCTGGCAGGACATGCTGAGGTGTGAGAGACATAACTTGACCAAGTAATAATCGAATGTTTACAGCCCAATTTTAGAAAAGTAACGTTTGAAATTTGGCACTAGATGAGTCATGCAAAATATTACATCATAAATTTAAACGTTCAAATAAGATTGGTTGATACCCTGAGGCGAGAATAACAATTTCGTCGATTGGGCGTTTGTCCCAACAACCTGGAAGAGCGGGGGCATAAAACGTGCAATATAATATGACATTTGTTGGCAAGTCTAGTTCAATGTGAAAATCGCTTGCCAAGACCACAATCAGATCTTGCCACAGCCTAGAATCAACATTCCTATTTAGGAACCGTATCATTGAGTAAGCACAATTTTTAAGGACTTCAGAGCCCAGAATAAACTGTACGATTTAACAAGGACACCAGGGAATATGAGGAATCTAATACACGGAGTCAAAGTAGGAATTCAGTGTTAAAATAACGACCCCTAAGAACACGTGTAAGAGGCCTATTTCAGTGCCTTTCTTCCTCTGAGCAAACCGACTGTGAGCCAACATTAACGTAAGTTGTGCATTTTACCTTCAATATTTGTCATTACTAATATGTGAACATATGTATATATTGCCATGTGAATATTAATATGTGAAAATCGCTAGTGGATGTCCAAGTCATTTGAGGCTGGCAACCTCAGCATATAGAATGATGATTTCATGAACCACCATTGCACGGGCTGGTAACTGCTTTATTGCTAGTTTGTTAAAGAGAAGTAAAGGCACTGCTAGTCCCAAGTTCCATATGGAGCAGGGAGGGAAAGATGAAATAAATGATGTACATTCTAATTATAATATTTACATTTTCAACTCAGTGTAAAGGGCTTTGTAAACCTATTCACTTTAAAATAATGAAAGTTTTCAAGCTTTTCAACCAGTTTAGATGTAAAGGAAAACATATTCAATTTGTATTGTGAACATTTTTCAACCAGTGTAGATGTAAAAATGTAAACAAATAATATCATGTAAAGTAAATATAAAGCTATTCAATTTAAATGTAAAGAAAGTTTTCTCTTGAGGGATTAAGCTTAATTCTGATCGAGGGTAAAGTCTGAGGTAGAGTGGGTGGTGGAATAGGCAGTTGGGAACACATAAGTATGTGTCGGGAAACGCAATACTCAGGAGAGCGTTTTGTGTCTAGTCTTTTACCATACTAGTTGGTGGTACCAGTGCGGGTACTAATCTCTGAAAAAACGTGAGGGTAAAAGTGGCCTGACGACGAACTAGACACCATCATCAGAGGGTCTTAGAGATGCGGGACCAGCTTGGCAGTTACTCCCCGATCTTACTTGGAACGTGCTGCGCCTTTAATCTTTACCAGCGACCTATCTACACAGAACCCAGCGGGAGAAGGAACTACCATTGGCAGCTAAGTCAAACTTAAAAGCTGACACGTTATTTGTAAATATACAAATTTAACGTCGATTTAATCATTTTGGATGTACTGTGTTTGTCTCAGTCAATTTACAAAATACACTCTAATCAGAGCTTTACTTTAATAATAAGAATTCTGCTGAGCAAACCAGAGTGGGAGCTTGAACGAGCTGAAATTAATAGCTGCTTAATTCTTCATAAAATGCGGCGGATCAGATATAAGTTAACAATTGCCTTGTCCATAGCAGCATCGTTCTTGACTTCTGAAATATCTTAGGAAAACTCACTTGAGATAGAAGCATCATTATTCTTCTATCTACTACTCTACCACGAGTAATCTTGTCCGAAGGTAGACGCCTTTGAAGACTCATATTAAATACTCTTGAGTTTTGGCCACTGTTGGACCACTACTGCAGAGCTAAGGGGAGGCAATCCGTCGCTGTCTATAAGTAACATGACTTTATATAAGTGTTTTTGTTTTTGTTGATAAGTAACATGACTTTATATAAGTGTTTTTGTTTTTGTTGATAAGTAACATGACTTTATATAAGTGTTTTTGTTTTTGTTGATAAGTAACATGACTTTATACAAGTGTTTTTGATTTTGTTGATAAGTAACATGACTTTATATAAGTGTTTCTTTTTTGTTGATAAGTAACATGACTTTATATAAGTGTTTCTTATTTTGTTGATAAGTAACATGACTTTGTATAAGTGTTTCTTATTTTGTTGATAAGTAACATCACTTTATATAATTATTTCTTTCTTTGTTTAAAAGTAATATGACTTTATACAAGTATTTATTTCTTTGTTTATAAGTAAAATGGGTTTATATAAGTTTTTCTTTTTTGTTTATAAGTGACATGGCTTTATATAAGTGTTTTTTGGTGTTTATAAGTAATATTACTTTATATAAGTGTTTCTTTTTTATGTTTATAAGTAACATGACTTTAAATAAGTGTTTATTTTTTTTTATTTTTTTATAAGTAACTTGACTATTGTCACATCACTGAGGTGTACCTAACAGCTTATATTGTTCATTTAGAAGGCTGAAGAAAATAGTTGCTGTTGAAAGATTTATGTCAAGATGCAAGTAGCATCCCATACACCGTTCATGGAAATAAACATCACCATCATCTGTTACACGTCGTTCTGGTGTTGAGCGTACTACAGTCTGATTGGAAAAGACTCAGAGAGAGGGTATGATGTTTAAGGTATTGATAAAACAACCGTTGGTCTGTTGTAGGGTTGTGATCTGAACCTAAAATACGTTCAACGAGATGGTCTATCATCAGTGGCTACACATCCTCTCTTGTCTAGTGCATATAATGTTATATATGGAGATATTAGTTTGAACTGTGTGTGTGTGTGTGTGAGTCTAGTAGGCAAGGCTTGATTATTGAGTGTAGTACGAGTAGATAGAGCGTTTGTTAATGGCCGGAAAGTTACCTAGTTGGAAACCTCCAGCTATCCAGCTATAAATAAGTACTTGACTTTGCTCTTGGGGTATGTCATGCATATGCGAGGAGGACGGGAACATTTGGCAGCACCTCAGAAAGCTGAGACCAAGGATAGTCAATTCTCTAACACTTCACTCCCCTTAGACAGTATCTGCTATTGAACTACCGTTAAACTAAGTACATCTAAGTCAAACTATAAATAACAACGGGTATTTCAGTATTCACATTTCCTTTACATTTGAACGCAGGTTTTGTGTGTTCTTTTTTCATTCGTGTTAATTGATTTTTCTTTAATATCATGTAAGCGTAGTTTATAAACACAGAATCCCCGTGGGACACATATTGTGTTTTGGTTCTCACAGATTCTTCTTTAAAAGTAATTGTTGGCGTTAGCCAGTGAAAGGTAATCTCTTACCTCTCTTTTTCAAGGTGCTTGATGTGGAGAGTTAATTCTGGGGCTGTGTATTTCCGAAGTGAGATTGATCTACCTGCGGACTGGATAACTTTATGCGTGACAAGGGTGGATTCTGCACAACACATCTTTAAGGTTGTACGTGATTGAAGGTGCCTTGACTGTCGTTTCACCAAACGTTCCGTGAATGAAGGTTTCCTTAACTTGCGTATTACCGTACTTTTGTATCAGAACTGCGTTAAACATGGACATGTAAATGTAAAAAAATTTCGTGTAGTCGCCATTCTTATAAAAACAGAATTATATATATATATATATATATATATATATATATATATATATATATATATATATATATATATATATATATATATATATATATATATATATATATATATATATATATATATATGTATATATACAGAGGGCAGTCCAAGAGGAATAAGATGGACTACATTTTCTACATTGGAAGATCTGGAATATGCAGATGACATTGCACTGCTGGCACATTCACATCAACACATCCAGGAAAAAACGCATAGACTTAATAAATTTAGCCAGCAGGTGGGCTTGAACATCTTTTTAAAGAAGTCTGAGGTCATGATGCTCAATGTGAGCATCCCTGAGCCCATATCAGTAAGGAATCAGCAACTGGTACAGACAGATACCTTCACATACCTAGGAAGCATAGTAAACCCAGACGGTGGGGCAGGCAAAGACATCAACATCAGAATGAATAAGGCAAGAACAGCCTTCTTTAGCCTAAATAACATCTGGAAGTCCTCCCAATACAGCACAAGCACAAAATTAAGATTATACCAGAATTGCGTGCTTTCTGTGCTTCTCTATGGTGCGGAATGCTGGAGAGTCACAGAGAAGGACATGTCAAAATTGTCCTCTTTTCACATAACATGCCTAAGAAAAATTCACCGAATCTTTTGGCCGAATACCATCACCAACCAAGATCTGCTTACTCGTAGCAAGCAAGAGGACATGCACACCATCATAGCTGGCAGACGCTGGAGCTGGGTTGGTCATGTCCTCAGAAGAGACCCCAATGCCATCACAAGAACAGCTATGCTTTGGACCCCTGAAGGAAAGCGAAAGAGAGGCCGACCAAAAACAACTTGGCGGAGGACTGTGGAGGCTGAGATGCAGAGAATGAGCCAGAGTAGGGGCACTGTACGAAGGATGGCCACCGACCGTGCAAAGTGGAATCAATTTGTTGTTGCCCTACAAGACGCCACTAGGCGTGATGGCCACTGACTGCTTTGACGGTCGGTGGTTAAGGATCGAAGAAGAAGATGTATATATATATATATATATATATATATATATATATATATATATATATATATATATATATATATATATATATATATATATATATATATATATATATATATATATCCTATATTTTATACATTATTAAGCCATGCATGTCTAAGTTCACACTGTTTCACGGTGAAACCGCGAATGGCTCATTAAATCAGTCGAGGTTACTTAGATGACACGATCCTACTTGGATAACTGTGGCAATTCTAGAGCTAATACATGCTTACGGTAAGCGATTGAGGGCACGTTCCGTATCCTACTAGAGACTAGGCTGTTGCTACTGATGTCAGTCTGTATCGGCTAGACCGTTTCTCTGACGTGCAGGCCGGGTCTTGCTGCATGGGCAACAGCTTGATCTAAAATTGCCCAACCTCGTGCCACCGAAAGTCATTTCGGGAGGTACGCTCCTTTGGTCAGAAATGACTGGTAGGGAAGATCACATATAACATTATAATATAATATATTTCACGTCGCCTTTTTTGTAACCAAAATCTGGCAAGACAAAATATGTGACAGGATGGATGAAATTAACTTTACATTTACATGCCAAATTATCAAGCATATCTTCAAGATATTGACATCGATCTATTCAATATATACTGTTACAAATTAAGTATTAAGACAAATTGCAAACAATATTTACATCTTCTTATTTTTACGAACACTAGTCACTTACAAGATAATCGTGACATTACATAATACTTACAAACACTTGTCAAACACAAGACAATCCTAACATTACATAACACTTAGAAACAATAGTCACACACAAGATAATCGTGGCATACATAAAACTTACAAATGCTAGTCACACACATGATGATCGTGACATTACATAATACGTACAAACATTAGTCACATGCAAGATAATCGTGAAATTACATAACACTTACAATCACTAGTCACACACAAGGTAATCGTGGCAAACATAACACTTACAAACATTAGTCACACACGATAATCGTGAAATAACATAACACTTACAATTACTAGTCACATACAAGATAATTGTGAAATTACATAACACTTACAAACACTAGTTACACACAAAGTAATCATGGTATTCATAACACTTACAAACATTAGTCACACACAAGATAATAATGAAATTACATAACACTTAAAAACATTAGTCACACACAAGACAATCGTGGCATACATAACACTTACGTTTTAAAGTTCCCTAAATACTTCGATCCTGGTCTTTTAAGTTTCCAGACTATGTATTTATAAATGCGGGTTTACTTTTTATGTTTTAAAGTTGCCCAGAAACTGATCTGTCACTTTTAAGTTTAAAATCCTTTTTCCGCTCCTATATCTGGCTCTGATGAATTGATAGCTTGACGGAGCAATGCAGTCTGATCTGTGACTCCTATTTCGCTAGATTATATTTCCAATTCTCAATCCAAAATACCAGACTGTAATTCCGACGAATTTGTCAATGAGAACCATTGTGTATTCCGGCTCTCACTTTACACCAATCCAATCTCTTTTGCACTTCATGGGAAGGGGTGTTTAAATCATAATACCCCCGCGTGTTTTAAAATATAACATTTAAAAATCTCATCGCACGACATCTTTCTAATACTGCCGCTTGCATTTTTATGCTAAACTCATAACCATCTTCTTTGCAGTCATTCTTGGCTTATTCTTTCTTCCCAGATTGTCTCCTCTGCCAGTTCATCTGTAATAAGTACACGGGGATGGTCCCGCGGAAGAGATTATCTAGTTTTCACCTGTGTTTTCACCCATCCCTCTGACGGCTTTCTCTGGAAGACAATATGGCGTTCTGTTTATCTAACGTACGAGACCATATTGTGTCCATAGAGATCGACTCCTATCAACGGTGGCTTGGCGATTCAAGGGATAAACGTATTCCCGCTGACCTGTGTAATTAACCTGGTATTATTACGGTTCACCTGGCGAAATATAAACAAGTCTTGGAGCGGCTTTAGAGCAAAAATATGAATGAAGGTGCATAAAATATGACAAAAAAAACGCGGATGAAGGAGTGAGAGACGTGCTCAAAAGTACATGTACAAATGTTTTGTCACATTGCCGTTCTTCTCATAATCTGCAGATGTGACCAAACTGTCGTAACTGGGACTGTTCCACTCGGATCTGAACAAACTGTATTACAAAATATCACAGAAAACGGGTCTACGACCAGCTCTATTGTAAATACGCACAGACATACATTTGACAATGAAGAGAAACATCAGTTACAGAAAAACACACTCGTAATGAAGCCCCTGACAATCATGGACAGAGATGAGAATTTGAGTTTAAGGAATGATGTTAAACGTTTTTAGGAAACGTTTACTGCGTATATGTCTCTGACTTGATCTGTCTATCCTGTATTACCAATTACATTCTGAAAGTCTCACTTTTCTTTCATCTGTGGTAAGGAAAGATATTATGGCCATATTCCAGCATATGACGTTGTGTATTTCAGGTCCTTGTGCATAACCTCATACTACCCTGCCAACAAAACGGAAGACTGTTGTATTACCTGTGCAAGCATAAGCTACATTAAGGGACCTAGAGTTTTCAGCAGCTCTGGTCGTGGCAACCCTCAGTTTTGGGATTTTCCAGACCCGGTTTTCAGCAGTGGAGAGACGGTGGAGTCCCGTCAGGTCAGTTGTCAATCACTACCAAACTGAGGAATAATATGGTCACTTACTAGTGATATGAATAAAAATTGGTAAACTCCATAATGATTAAAGACATGATCTTAGTCACAAGGCTCTTAGCGAGATCATTAGTTACCAGTACAAGTCCAAGAGCAATAAAGTGTAATTGACAATATATATAAACAGTTAAGTTCTTTGAAACCACGTGATCTTTTCATTCTTTTTCAAGAAGGAAAGAGACATTGACACTTTATTATTAAACTTGATTGTTCACTTGAGTTATTGCTATTGTAATCATCATCTCCTCATGGACGATGTCATCAAGGCATGTAGGGAAATAACAAGAAAGTATTCAGTGGGGTACTGGAAGATGAGACAGGTCTGTATTTCAGAGCTGGCATTTGCTGATGATGTTGCCCTGATTGCTAAATCAGAGGCACATCTCCAATCCAACCTGCAAGTCTGGAATAAAGAGCTGGAGAAGAGAGAGATGGTCATAAGCAGCTCTAAAATAAAATCCATGGTGAAATCACGAGAAGAAAGTAGACATCAGATTAAGCTGAGAGAAGAGGTCCTGAAGCAGGCCGACCACTTTAAATATCTCGGAGCTATTTGTCGTGAATTATTCTAATCCCCATATATAAATTAAAACGTAAATGCAAAGCCTAACAAATAAATTTAATAAAAGGAAAGAAGAATGGTAAAGAACAGTGCTGTCACAATGACTGTACGCAAAATCCCCCTGTGTTCTCCTTCGTCTGCAAATTGTAACGCTTTCACGTTGATAGTAAAAGCCTACTGTATTATTACCCGCTTTCTTCAATGAAACGTGTACTGTATTTCTTGGAACACCTTGAGATACGCAAGCTGATCAATGACCTAAATTTAATATTTCATTCATTCCATTTTATACACGGCGTAACTAAAAGACAGATGGACTAAAGGATAGAGAGAAGGGAGAGGCAGAAAGCAAGGACACATGCAACACTAAACACGCGTCGCGCGATACACAATTGCTGCCATCACGCGTGTAAGGCCACAAGCACTGGCTTTTTTTCAAATCGTCAGTGATAAAAACCCTACCCATACCAGAGTTAGGTTTTTAAAATCCTGAAAAACGCTTATTGGGAATTATGACATTATACTATTTGATTGGAGCGCAACAAATGTAAGACTAAACACGATTGGTCGGGCTATAAATACTATCTTGTGTTGTCAGGGGAAACGTGAAAAGGGGTATTTTTTTGAAAAGATGTGTAGACATGGTTTGATTGGGTAGAGCTGCGAATATACTCAATTCAGAGCGTCTGTTCCTTGCCACATCTTGTAATAAACCTACTAAGAAGCAGTGCGTTGAGCACCAGTGTATATTTTTTATAAAATAAAGCCTGGGACATCGGCAGATCGGAGTTGTGCTATATTCATTGCCAGTCAACGAAACTGTTTATTATTTCCATGAATTGTGGTAAGCTTGAAATATTCAATATCTTTTAATGAAAATTGAATGTAAATTGATAATTTATGTCTGTATATATGTGTAGTTCAGTAGCGAACATGATGTACAGCCTATAGTGCTCCAGCCTGAACAGAAGGTGTCGGAGGAAAGTAAAACTGCATGGAATGGCCAAACAGTACACTGACACCTAGATTATTGACTAGAAAGAAATAATGCTGGAATTGCAGAGGCGTAGTAACCATTAGGGAGGGAAATACTGGTATAAAGTATTTCAGATGAAGCTGACAGTTGGCGTAACGCTCTGAACTCAATGTTTGTGATGTATTGTGCTCAGTGTAGAAATAGAGTATAAATTAGTTCTGACGTAGAAGGTACAACCTTCTTGTTTCAGGGACCGTGGTCTTAAAGTTATTGAGCAGCACCTGGTCAGAGCTTTGCTGAAGCCAGAGGTGGACAGCATACTCCTTGGTCCATATAGCAACCAGTGGGGTGGCTCCAGAACTCATTAAAGTAATCGAGCAGAGGAGTCTTTTACTGCAGTCATCACGAAAGATAAGAGAGTGTGGCCATGGAGCTCAACATTATGTACCCCCATCTTAAAATGACATTGTAAAATAAAATTAAGAGGGGAATTTAATTGTTTTAATACCAGGAACTGAGAACATCTCCAATACTAGTTCCAATAGAAACAAACTATTGAAGTCATGATGACAAATACCAACAGAGCTTGAACAAAACAAAACCAGTATTACCTCATATTACTACTACACAACTGACACACATAGGATACTATTAATAATATATGTCACTACAAGATTCATATTAATAAATTCTGTACATATAACTTGTAATTAAAATTGATTGTGATTCCTGGTTCCCTTTGTATTTGAATCAGGACACATATACATTCATGACAGCACTGAATACATATTGTTATTTGAAAAGTTATCAGTGACTCCTTTAAGATATCCTCGTAGAGTGTTTTATGTATGTGAGTGTCACAGTGTTGTCAAGTGTGGTGGAATAAATTAAATTGTTTATCTGTCTGTTGTTGTTATGACTTACACTTCATCATACACATACCCTAGACATATAACGTAGTCATCACACTATTCCAGAATAATTCTGACTGAGGTATACATATGTGGCAGCAAGTAAGGTTATCTATAATACACTACTCTTATTAGATATAGATACCTTCACAGCTGATCTCAGTCAGTACACTAAGTCCCCTATAAATATTTATAACATCCCACTTCACCACACTATTATAGACCGAAAGGGAGTCATCAAAGTAGAGTTGACCACTCGAAAAGCAGCAGATGGGAGTCTTTTTAAGGCCATAAATTGAGGATTCCTCAGTAAAAAAACGAAGATGGCTGTATACCGCTCTATCTATGTCCCAGTATTGACATATGGATGCTCGTCATGGGCAATGACTACAACCTCCAAAAGCCAGATCCAAACCTCATAAATGAGGTATCTAAGGAAGGTGGATGAAGTAACAAGAAGAGACATGATCCGCAACCAGTTCAAGGCCTAAAATACTACCCCTGCAAGCCTAAATAGAACAGTCCCAACTAAGATGGTTTGGCCATGTCTGCATAATGGGAGAAGATCGGCTACCACGACAAGCATGGGAAAAAAGAGCGAGTCATCCAGACCTCCACGACGACCCACAGTCCCCTGGGAGGACAACATTAGACAATCTTTGAAGGACCGAGCACTAGAATGAACCAGGCCAGGAGGAAGACAGCCGATAGGATAGTCTGGCGTTCTCTCTCCCAAACCTCTACACCTCATGGTAAAAGGGGAACCACTAAGTAAACAAGTAATCATCATCATCATCAGTTTACATATCATCCTTCCATTTCATAACAGAAAAGAAGCAGTAATTGTATATAAAATAAATTATCAAATTGTATCAAGAGCCTTGAGTAACTCATTCCAGTTTTGTTTGAGGTTACTTTCACTTTATTAATTCCCCTGGGCAAAACAATCATATAGGATAGTTGTAGAGAGGAGACAACGCAGGAGCTGGTACTTCTTATTACCATCTGGGCCAGCCTTCTTCACAGTCTGACTATAACTATGACAACCATACACCATTGCTCATTTCTGGGATTGGGGTAGTGCACTTAAGATCAGTACTCTTATCTGGCAGCTATACTTTGTATCACTTGATACATCTTATTATCTACTTCAATCTACACAAAATAACCTCTCGCTACACTAGAACAATACAAACACCACAGGTTCCATGGAGCCCTATTACGGACAAAACGCAACACAATCACACAAGAGACTCCCAGCAACATTACATGCAATAGAACAAAATATACAACGCTACAGACAAATAGGGCAAATAGTGGATTTAGAAGGGACCACACAGACATAAACACAACAAATAGTGCAGGCTTCCGAAACTTATTACAGGAACCTGTACACAGAAGAAATTGTTCAACCATATATACAAGACAGATTTATGCAATTTACAAAGAAATTATCTGATGCAGACAAACAAATACTAGATACAGAGCTGGAACTAACAGACTTGCAGTAAATGCAATGCAAAAAGACAAATCACCAGGACCAGACAGACTGACGGCAGAATTTTAGAAACACTTCTTTCCTACCTTAGGGCCTCTTTTGTTACAAATGCCTTTGAGAATAAGGAACTCCCACCAAACCTAAACATGTCTTACATCAGTCTAATACCAAAACAAAACTCCGACAAAACATTCCTTAAAAACTACAGACCGATATTGCTCTTAAACGTAGATTACATAATTTTAACAAAAGCTCTAACAAACTAAAACCATTCATGGCCACTCTCATTCACGAAGACCGGCAGTGTAACGTCGATCAAAGAAACATCCATCAACACACACATTTCGTAAGAGGCATAATCACCTACACATACCAGAAGAATTGTCAGTCTTCGGTTATTTCCCTTGACCAAGAGGAAATCTTTGAAAGAATATCACACTAACACCTTCACAAAACATTTCTACATTGCTACATAGGTGAACACTTCAGACAATGGAATAGTATTCTTCACATGAAGCCTGAGAGCAAATTGTTAGCAAATCACACATTAACACCTTCAGGCTAACAAGATCTATAAGGTAGGGATGCCCTCTCTCTTCTTTACTGTATGTTCTTGCACTAGAACCACTACCAGAGAACATTAGAAAAGACAGCTCTATTAATGGCACTTTCATACAAGGGACAGGTGAACAAAAGTTGCTCGCCTATGCAGACAACACCATCTTTTTCCCACCAAAACGAAAAGTCTATAGAAATTATCCTAAACACATTCACAGACTTTAGCAAAGGTACCGGAGCAAAAGTAAATGTTCAAAAATCAACAATAATGGGCATAGTCAAATGGAAGAACAAAGCAGACTTTCCCTTTGGGCTAACACCAACAAACAGCATTAAAATCTATGGCATAACCTTTCCCTCACACCCAAATCACACACACAAGCATTCAATTAAACTCCAAGCACCACCATTACACCTAAGAATTAAAAGAGGACAGAAATATGTTATACCAAATTACACAGTGACCTTCGCTAAATTTATTCTCTGATTTACTAGTTATGAAACTCCTAGTCTACCTGGCAGGTCATCTGCAGTTCGCCCGTTAGCCACCTTTCTGTAAACATTTGCTAACATACTGTTTACGTTTACTCTCACACCTGTCAGTCATAACAGAAAACTTCTGGTACGCGAACTATTTTCTCATGCACACGAGTTCAGCTGTCAATCAATAATATTAGCCAGCCACGTGTAAAAAGCGGCAATTAGATAAAAACCATTTAAAGCGAACCCTAGAGAAGATGTGAGTCTTCTAGTGTTCATTTGGTCTCTTAGTTCGAGGCATCCACAAGGAAATCGTTAACTGGCCAGATAATCTTTTGTTAATGAGAAAAAAAGCTGCATCTCGGACTCACTATTACGTATGATCTCTTTCATCTGGGCAAACTCTCGGTCTCCTGTATTATAGTTACGCACCTGTAATTTATTTTATCTTAACGGGAGTGGAAGACCCCAACCATGATCAAACACTCTATCCAATATAAAAACTATTGTCTTTAACTTTCATTTATCAGTCAGCTCCTGGATTTTTTAGTATTAACAATACGTGGAGTTCATTCCTAGGAAGCCGGTAAGAACGATAATTTTCTGTGTTAGAAATTATTCATGATGATAGCATAAAGGTGATTCAAAATATAATCCACTTCGTGTGTTTCGCTACGCAAGTAAATTAAACAAACTCAATCATTACAGCAGTAGCAAGTTAGATTGGAAACTATACTTTGCGAAATATCCACACATATAGGGTTAGTAATGGTTAGAACGTGATGATGGTGAAGACGATTCACACAAAACACACAGATGAGATAATAAAATTACAGTTAATTAAGTAATAGTTAATTAAGAATGAACTGGTGTAAAGTGAAATGATGATGTGATATGATACGTGTTACCAAAATGGTGAGTACTCTACACAGTCCATGTGTCTCTAAATGCTTCTCCTAGATATGAGGATTCACATGTATGCATAAAATGTCCCAAGTTGTTATACGTTATGTCGAATGGGGTATCTCTAAAGCGAGACGTTCTGATGAATACTGTTGGTCGTCGGAGAACGCTGACGAGATATTCTATGTATATTCCTTCACTGTTTGAGAATATTCTCTGTAGTGTAGATCATCAGTTAATAGCTGTCATAGGACAAAAGGTATGTTGTCTAATCTCCGACTGGTATAGTCAGACTGGATATCTTCCGCAATGTTGTGATTTGTAGAACTCACTAATCCTTGCGTAGGTAGTCGTGTTCTTATTACTTTAGTGTCTGCTTCATAAAATGCGTTAATGAGTGTGTTGCACGGTGGTATAAATATGCGATACCTCTTTTGAGCTCTTTGCTTGACTTCAGATATTAATGATCTTTGAGTTATTTGATTTATGATGTCTCTTGTATTGAACTTGTGATAACTCTGTATTTGAACTTGTGAGCAAGCAGTATCTGGTGACGAAAAATGCTGCGGTCACCTTCTGAACGTTGTGGGAGCGACCATATTCCTTCTTAATTGAGGAATGAAAAGATGTATAAGGCGATTCTGTAGCCAAATGTCCGTTTTTAATTAATTATTTCTGGTTAGAGTCAGACACGTTGCGTGTATGACTTCAGACTTCTGATGAACTGAAGACACAAAAAAGTCTTCGTAAGTTTCTCATTTTAACTCACTGGTTGACTGTCAGTTTAAAAATGCTGCTCATTATTTAATCTCTCCTCTCTTGAGTTTCAATTTAATGATGTTAAATATCTTGTGCATGAAGATGTGTGTGCGCAGATGGGAGACTGTGATGATGATACGGTGAAATATGATATATTATTTACCTCCTATCATCATATTCATCTTCTAGGAATATTCTTCTGCTTTATTAATCTGTTATGCCAGAATTATTGAAAACTTTATCATTCGCACATTTTAGCTGTGAGGTTAAAATAACAAAATAAGAAAATGTATTAATAAGTATAGATCTACTACACCTTCTTTTCCCTTCGCAAAATCTTTAAGAACACAATTAATCCTGACACTGAATTATCTATCCACTCTGATAAACACTTATTAGGCTATGCGTTTTGGGTTTAATCTCTTCCTCACAAGGTGTAAAAACACTTGACTGCTACACTCTAGTAGATTTATGCTCGGTTTTATATATTTCTGCTAGTCCAATAGGGTTTCTGGATCCCGACATCTAGCTCCGCCCATATCAAACAATCCTTTAATGTCCCCTCTGGTCAACTCATTCACAGGGATCGCTCCTTGTCCCCTGTCAGTTCAAACGTGGGTGTAGTTTGACATCTTGATTGTTTATGGTTACTGGCCATGATGGCGTCCATGGGTGAAACCAAACGCGTGTTGGACCGCGGGCGCCAGACTATAAGATTAACACCATTACAGAATGAGGCTTTTTCCCTGGCAATGTTTGATTTGGATGACCTATGTGTTTTTCCAGATTTATGACGATGCAAGGGTGGGCTTTCAAACGATAAATGTCGGCATGTGGATCTCAATCAAAGGATTTTATTTCCCCCGATGAAGAACAAATTGGTTCTCTAGCTTACTGGTCTCGTTTATTCACACGATGAAATAACAAATGTGGATCGCAAAGGTGCATGAAAGAGCAATGTCGGAGAAATACAATACGAACAAGATGTCGGAAAAGATAGAGAATAAGGCCTTGCGTCGTTTATCACATAGCGACGGGTTGTTAAGACCTCTGTGAAATAAATTTCGCTTCCCCCAATAGTACAGACCGATATGATCAAACTCGACGAACGCGTTTAGATTAGACCGTGATGTGTGTCACATTTATATGTAAATATAGCCATAGTGATCTGACACCGTTGCTTCCCCATCAATGTTTTATTTTGCCACGCACAATAAACCACACAATTCGCTGTCTGAGAATATCACTTTTGAAGCCCGCTATTTTTCTCTGTTTACAAGCGGTAATGAGCGTTTCAATTTTACATCGGAGTCGAACTCGTTGATTTTCATGATACGACCGAGGCAAGAAATATCGCACACATTTAGTACTAAATACTCTCGCCTCTCAAAGTCAGTTATCTAGTCTCGCTCCGAAAATGTGTATAATTCTAGTCGTTATTCTAGAGCCATTGTGAACGTGTGTTTTAAACCTTTTGCATTCCGTGGAGAGATTGTTTCATTTTTTGATATGCGGTAATAGAACCATTAGCCATTACGTGTATTTTAATGTGTTAAGTTTATCATTATAATTTCTCTGAGGATTTTCTAGTTTGTGCCAAGGGACAAGCGTATTTAACAACGCATCGCTATTTTTCCCCGTTGTAATGTAGATTTTAATCGGCCGCTATCACCCGAAAAAATATGTTTTAAGTAGTTCAATAAAATACACTAGGCGGACTGATAATTGACGGAATACAATTCAATTCTAATTCATTACTGTGTAATTATCTGCAGTGACTAGTGTAATGTCATGTGGCGAACCATAACGCTGGTAATGACAAGCGATATTTGTTTAAAGAAGTCATAATTAAATTAAACACTGCTATTGTGCGCTGGAATGTTTTTACCGAGCGGGCGGGGAAAGACGCATACGTCAAATACCAAAAGCCCCGTACCAGTGGACCGAAGACGTGATAAGATGTGGCTAAAGACGCGTGTGTCTTTTAATTAAATTAGATGACGGCGAGGATAAGAGATGCATACCCTTACTCAGTGATAAGGATAGTATAATTGACTATTATGTGGTTTTAAATGTTTTGTTTTCGTTCTGATTTAGTGATGATCCCCAAACCAGCTGCCAGCGGTCTAAAAAATTTTAACAAGGCCCACACCCAGTACTAATCCTGTATTATAGCGGCGTCTTCGATGTTGACCTGCTCGCGTCCGTCTTGCTTCATTCAGATGAGAGCCCAAAAAATATAAACATTAAGATTACTCGTAACTGGACTGACTAAAGACCGGTTTTCTGCATTAGATTGTATATCAACCCACACTGTGGGCTAAATAAAATCTTATATATCTATATATACTAATATATATATATAGACTATAGTATAATATATATATATATATATATATATATATATATATATTTTATATGACTATACTATATATATATACCACGGGCTGATCACGTTTTGCCAGTCACTTACGATTACGGATAACAAGCAGAAATGGATTGATTGCTGTTGCCCTAGAGACGCCCACTAGGCGTTCGATGGGATACAATGGCAAAGAAAACCTATCTGCTGTTGCCTCTATGACGCCACATAGGCATAATGGCCAATGATGCTTTGACGGTCTCGGTGGCTAAGACGGAAAGAAGGACGAAGAGAGAAGATATATATATATATATATATATTTATATTATATCTATTATATTATATAGTATATATATATTATATTTATAGTTATATATATAGATAGAAAAATTTTTCCCGACTTTTGGACAGACGTGAGTTTCCAAGTGAATTTATACAGGAGAATATGTTGGTTTCAAATTCGTCACTCAATACCAGAGAGAAAAAACCGGATAGGAATGTAAACCTCTTCTTCTTTATTATTACAATTACCAACCAGATGTTTCCTTTAGCTATTAGGAGAGTACTGTCTACTGTGTAACAATGGATCGCGGGTAATATTTTGCTACATGAAATAAATGATGTGAACATTGTACTATATCCAATAAAACGGGACCACCAAAGTCAGGGCGTTCCCCATTAGGAAAAGTAATTTATTTGTGGTGTGACAACACGGTTGCGCACTTCGGAGGAAGCACTACACTGGTTTATGGATACAGGTACATTAATGATACGTTCAAAGAGGGTGTAAATTCAAGTATTAGCTAAGGCGTGATTGATGTGGACATCGAACTGGACAGAGGGAGATGGTGAATACGTTCGAGTTTACGGAAACTGTACCACGCCGATTCTTTTCCTCTGCAAATATGTGATTGTTGCTGGGTATAGTTTAAAATGGACAACTTTGCTCTGTGCTTTACTGTCTTATTCTTATACACATAGGGTTAATCGGTGACCTTTTGGGTTTGTGGTGGTGGCTTTTAATGTTTTGAATTGATGGTGAGGGTATTATTATTGTATTAAATGAAGAGTAGCTATGAAGGTCACCTGAAATTTACCCATTAGGATTGTGAACTTTTCAGGGTACCTTCCGCTACACCCTTTTATCTCTATTCAAAAAATGTATTGTTATATTATTTATATTAAATGATCTTGCGTGTAAGGGTCTAGGGTTATGAAGTAGAGTGTAATGTACAATAACTCAACAAACATACAAAAACTCAGTTTTTTATTACATCAACACACAGTACTACCACAATAACATTACACAACCGACACTTAGTAAAAGCATCTATCTTATTTATAATAACTCTGGTTTTGAAATTTGTGTAAAATATTATTTATTATACAATATTATTTATCCGATACTAAATTATATTATTGAACCAGGACTCTGACAATCAAAAAGTGATATCAAAAGACTCATTTACATCTCTTCAAATAGCACAGTTAGACTCTTCTGTCCACTACTATATAAGAACTATTATTCTCATATGATACGGTCCTGTACGTTGTAGGTTCTCCTACTTTAGACGGTAATACCGATAGTAACCCCTATTTTAGTTGTTGTAAATCACAGCCCCAAAGTTAGTATAGTGTGATTAGTATTCGAGATTTGTCTCTTAGTGAGGACTATTATAAGTATTTGGTCACATATTTAAGCGTAAACTGTCACTTATATATCCACTCTATTAATATTTCTTTCAAGTTCGTTGAGCTGGTCACGGTGCCGAACATGACTCTATCTTTGGCAGTAGGAATACACACAGTATGAACGTTGATCCTTCTGCTACGCCGGACAGCTGTGTTTCCCTGTTTGAATAGGCAATGGCCCTACTAGCAATGGGTTAAGCCGGTATTTCAACAGAAGAGTCCCCCCCCCCCTCATTCCGAATCAATCAGTTTTCAAGGCGTTTTGGTACCCACATTAACGTCGCAGTTACCCAGGACCTCTGAAATGGTGAAAGTGTTTATGCATCCTTCTTAATACCTAGCATACACTAATAGTCCACATTCTAGGAAAGGTTACAATTACAAACAAACAAAAAAAGGGTAATAGCCTTATACCAACCTAGTGCCGAACCATTATCTTTTGATGTGACAATGTACACAGCAGTATTATCAAGCTCCCCTAAGTAGTTACAACTGCCACTGCAATTCCAGCTGTAAATCTTTATCCATATTGAATAGAAGTAGGTGTGTTTATGCTCCTTTATGACCAGATAATACATATTCTATGTAGTTTTACACCTCTCTGACAGTCTATCACATGGTGGATCAATCTTTAGGCTTTGCCTCATGGTCGCTATAGGACCCACTCATGTACAGAACAATATTTTTTAAGGAAAAAAAAAAAATTATTATTTTAACATTCACCTTTTTCTATAAAAATACTGGTTAAATAAATGTTCCAAATTTACCCACAATATTTTCAATGAAATAACACAGGTGACGCTGGCCTGGACACAGTCTTCGAATCTGTTTTTATTGTACCATCAGGTCAGTGGTCATAGACTCTTGTAAAATTACCAATGAGTGTCTTAAGTGTTGAGAAGCTAAAGCTGTGAAATTATTCTCGACATATATACCAATTGTAATCTGCTGGCAGATTAATTTTAGTATAATGATATAGATCTCTTTCTCAAACATCATCCAATATTATTCAAAGTTAATGATGACGTCCCAACCACCGCTCTCTCTACCTTCCCTCCATTATACTCAGCTTCTGTTCTGGACACAATATCTCGGACTCTCAAGTTGGTCCAATTCGCATCTATTAATTGCCATCCTTACACAGAGTAACCAGTCTTTTTCAAAAGCATATATTCTCTCTCTCAAGACCATTCATCGCTTAAGTTGTGTATATCCTATGATTCATAATTAATATTAATTTTCGTTTATTTCGAAGAGTTCATGCCAAAATATAAATTTGTATATATGGCAACCGTTTCTCACTTTCGAAGTTGCACACTCTCATTATTAACCCTGACATACGTACCAATATTCTTAAGACTAGCGCTCTATCACGTCAGCATATTTGTTTTCCCTCGCAATAGAAAAGAACATATTGCGAGCCAATCTACAGCAGCTAGGACTTGATACCTGACAGTATCTGCTGATTGACTATATGTATTGTTTTATTCAATATTTTGTTTATCTTAATGGACTATCTTAAGCATTAGGATCATCAACATACAGTATTAATCAACGCGCCGCCATCTTTGGTCAGCAAGATTTTCTGGTTAGGTACTATCAGAATATATCACTTCTGATTTGCTCTAATGGGGCTATCGGTGGGTTTGTTGTCAAAATTCTTATCTTTTTTGCTTTCCTCCTTTATTTCTGTTAGTCTGTTTATTTTTTAAAACCTACCCTCTCTTAGGTTCACTCTTTTTTTCCTTTGTAATTTAAAGGGAAAATACGAGTGCATTATTAGGTCATTTCATAAATATAAGAGCATAAACGTGTTTTCCATTGACCGTTGTGTATTACATTTTCGAACTTTTTCATTTCGTATTAGGGGAAAACCCACTCTAAGGCATAGCCTTGCCCCTTAAATGTGCTCGTGGTTGGCTTTTAGTTTGATAATATATAAATGCGTATACTAGCAAAAATATAAGCAGACTTATTAACCAGATCGCTAACTCCCTTTTATTTTCCCCTCCTCGTTCCACACAATGCATTTTAGGCAAATATTTCTGTTGAAACTAGGAAAAGTTGGTCATAGTTTTATAGTTCAAGGACGGAATTTTGAAAAAAATTTGGGTACCGTTTTTGATGTTGGCTATTCGTTAGCCAATTCCATTCCGTTCTTGAAAGGCGTAGCGCGATACACCAACACCGTTCTAGCAGAAATTGTCTTTAACGTATTATACTATCTTTGCCTATATTGACCATTGTCACAGGAGTGTTTTGAGGGCTATTTTGTATGTGTTAATGTATTAACATGCTCTCACGCTGGAGTTTATTAGTCATGTGAGTTGTTGTGAGCTGTAGACTTGCTTGCAGGGTAAATAAATTTCATAAGCTATCTGGGTCTGTGGTGCAATTGCTTGAGACAAGCTGTTTAGCTTTGTGTTATGCAGTGAGATGAAGATCAGTTGGACGCGTTGAATGGTTTTCCACTGGTTTTACGTGAATACGGCTGTTGAACGGGGCGAGTTCCTGCGGGAGGAGTTGTGTTGGATTGGTGAGCAGGAGTTTGTTGTGTGTTTCAAAAGGTTGAGTGTTTGAGCGAGTTAGAGTAGAGAGTGGAGTGAGTAGACAGGAGACCGCATAGCGTGGTCGAGCAGAGGCAAGGGTAGGTTGTTGACAGTAGGTGTGTTAGTTTGAATAAGCCATCCTAGTTGCTGTGTTGTATTTGTATATGACCGGGAAGCAGAGAGTTGTCCAATAACAATGGTAATAATTCTCGGAATAGATGATTGTCTATCATTATTTGTAATGGCGCCCTGCGTACATTATTGATACTCTATTTGGTGAAATGCTAATTCATTTGTGGCCAGATTGCTACAGGCTGTTGGGAGTTATTCCCTCTTTGGATCAAATGGAGGCTATACCTGAGCAAGTGTATGGGTGTTGTCGTGTCTCAATCACGTCCACATCCCGACCATGACTCTCTAGAGTAGTCCACAGCGTATACCTCGCCACCTACCTTCGTCTCAGCCCCTTGCCAACTGTTCCCACTAGATATATGTGTACGCATATTATATTTAGTATATTGTATTTAGAAATTCAACTACATGGTTATTAACTTCTTTTGGGATCTTTTCTCAACAAGAACGGGAGGGCACTTTATTGGGTTATTTTCCTACGTCTGGTAAAACAATGATTTATATTTAATTTTCTAAATGTTTGATGTGTGTAAAGTTTAAGTGATAATAAACTAACACTCCCCAAAAACTTCAATTTAGCGGGTTGGTATGAGTCTCCCTCGACAAATCTCTCTCCATTTACGATAGTAGTGTAATAGTCACTGAAATTGATGACATCTTGGCTTGTCACTAGCCATTATTCACATATTTAACTCGGATGTGTGTGTTTAGTATGTGTTAGTGTGTGTGAGTAGTGTTAACTCTATAATCCAACCCATTTATAGGGAGGTGTCATGATTACCATGGTCTATATTACAAAAGCTCCAGTTGTTATAGATACAGGCTGGATTTAGTGAATTCACCCCCTACCAATTCTACGCCCCGACAACAGAAATCTTCAACGACATTTAATCTTTTCCACTACGTGGAATCTATTCTAACACTTTCTTTCTACCAGATAAACCTGCATGTGATAACCCCACTTTTCCTATTTCTATTCAGACGTGGACCCTCAAATATATCTCTAATACCTATCTAAATGTACGCGACAACGTGCTGTTTGGCGAAAACCATGATAGACAAATGAATGGTTGTCAAGAATAGCGAGTTTTAGATTTTTTACAGACGGAGAAACTGTATGTGACTTGACAAGATTAACAGCTAGACCTGTAGATTGATTTCATTTTTGATTTACGGGTTTATAGTAGTGTACTAACAATTTTTCGGTTAAAATGCGAAAGTGACCTGGTAGAAATTTTGACGCTTTTGATTTTCTGTGAGTGGTTATTTGTTGTAAGTGCTTCGTCCGAAAAATTGTGAACGGATGATTATTTTTCTCCAGCCACGCTGAAACAACTGGTTATATTATGGACCCGTCTCGACAGAAACAGAGAGCAAGCGAAGTAGTGTGTAAAACAAAAGCGCGGAGCAAGAGCAGCGTTTCTATCTGTCTTTGTGTTTGGATCTTAAACATTAAAACAGAACAAAAGCCCTTGTCCTGAATGCGAGATGTCCGTTGGGGTTTTTACTGTGTAAAAACTGTTTAAAACACTACCTGTAAATGCTCGTATATATTTTAATTTTGTCCAGATCTGATCTTAACCAGCGGTCTGCGTAAGTATCTTATCTGCCTACTCCAAGTGTAGGCAATGTTTATGAGCCCACAACTAGCCTGCTGAGTTTAATTTTGACATTATTTAAACCTATATTTACTGACCAATAAGAACTAAGGGTCTATACCTAGTCCCACAGCTAAGGAAGATGGACACTATCGGCATGAAACGAGAGGTAAACATACAAAAACTGAACCAACCAAAAAAACACACATGCATCTACATTTCTGCTAGTTTACATTTTTAAATTGACGTCTTGTCCTTTTCAGAGCTGCCGTTGAAACAGTAATAATAGCTGTATAGAATTAAAAAGTAACACAACTTGCAAAAAGGAATAAATACACACATTGAATACGCTCAAATGCATAGAATAAATGCACGACGTGGAACAACTACAGACAAACCTGATCACGGTCCTTTACACGATTAGCCGCACTAGATTTGTAGTTTCAGGGCTTACAACTATGCTGTCAAATAAATAAAAAATAATATTAATTAAAACCGACTGAAGAATAAACAGTTCTAGATGATCAACATTTAAAAACAAATTGCCTAAAACAATACCCTAAAATATAAAATCGAAGATAAAACAACTGTTTCAGATTGGATGGGACACTCACGGACAATAAAGTAAAAATCGACTTAAACCACGTGTGATACTGTAAGCCACCAGAGCTACAATCGGAAAAATTTAACAAAACACAAATGTTGTAGCACTGTAGGACTAACAAGCGCCCTTGTGAGGATGATGTAATCAAATGCTAGACCAAACAGTGGAGCGAGGGGAGAGATAGGAACAACAATTGAGAACACTATTTAAATCCTTGCCAAGTAGTAACTACGACATTACTATTTCTAAAATAATTCTCTCCCCTGTTCTGATAGTCATTGTGAACTTGTTAGGTGTGCGATAGCTTTGTTTTACTTTCCTTCAGGGGAATAATTAGATTATGCGAAAATATATCTCTCTCAAACTGAAGTTAAGCTGTTCATAATTTTGTTACTTGATAAAAAATTATTTATTATAAGCAATTGGAAATCTTTGTCATAATATTTTGTTTCAGGTACTACATTTTTGTTATATTTCCTTTAAAACGTTGTCCAACATATTTAAAAGATTATCAAACTTTGATGAAACACCACTTTAAGAAGTATTGAATGCACTCTGATCTGTTGTCTACTCACATCTAGTCTATGATTAATGTGACTCCAAACAACTTTCAATTATCCAGTCGTAGATAGTGCACAAACAAATATGATTATTTTATCAAACATCAAACAAGTGCTCTTCATGATTTTCTGATGTTTGTCTGGATTTATACATTAATTATGGTATACATTATTTATTCTCTAGTATTAATAAAAAACCTTTGTTCTAAAACTTCAATTAGTTTTTTACGTAACTGTCTATATGAGAGTGTATGTCTACCCTCTTGAGATAAGAGATTAGGCATTATATTGGCGGCCCCAAACTTGTTCTTTAATAGCCTTAGATGTCTCGGAGTTTATATAATTCTCGGCACTGTCTGTTTCGAAGATAGTGTTTTGTATTTTTGCAACCAAGTTACAGGCCCTCTCTATCTTTGTAGTATTGATATACAGAATGTCAAAGTTTAAAATACATAACATGACAAGGTATGTTGGTGGCACTTGTAAATATGATTACAAAATATAATATCAAACTGTACTCACGGATCCTTGACGGGTTATCATTGCGAAGAATATCCGAGTAAGAACGTTTGACCTCTTAGACTCCTCATATATTATCATTCGTTATTTTTCGTGTGTGTTCCTTGTGTGGAGCATAGAACCAGACACTGCTCGACGCCTGCCACCAACACAGTCAGTGACTTGTGTCATGTACTGTTCTATTGTATTAGGTTTGACATGATGATATTGTCAGCCTATGTACACTCTATTAGTCACCTTTGTCCCTAATGTCTGACATAATACGTTCACTCACGTACAGGTCATGACTATGTTTCTGTAGTTTTCAGAATAAGCCAGTGTTAATATTTCTTCTTACTTAATTAGTGTTCTCTTCTACCGTGAGGTGTAGATGTTGGTACAGAAGAGAAGCGCCTCAGACTATCCTAATCGGCTGTCCCTTCCTCCAGGCCTGGTTCCATTCTTAGTCCTCGGTCCTTCCAAAGATTGTCTTATGTTGAGAGCGGGGGGGCGGTTCCCAGTGGACTCCTGGGTCTTATCCTTGGGGTCTGGATCCCTTGGCTCTTTCGTTTTCCCATGCTTGTCGTGGGATACCGATCTTCTATCCCTTCTGCAGACATGGCCAAACCATCTTAGTTGGGACTGTTCTACTTGGGTCTGCAGGGGTGGCAGGATTTTAGATCCTTGAACGTATCGTCTGGTTGCGGACCATCGTCTCTTCTTGTTTACTTCAACCACCTTCCTCACTACCTCATTTCTGAGGTTTGGATCTGGCTTTTTGTGGGTTGTAGTCATTGCTCCATGACTCGCATACCACGTAATGTCAAGACTGGGACATAGGTGGAGCGGAGTATACAGCCATCTTCGTTTTCTTACCAACCTCTTTCTTGCTGAGGAATCCTCGATTTATGGCCTGAAAAAGTCTCCCAGCTGCTGCTTTTCGAGTGGCCAACTCTTCTTGATGCCTCCCTTTCGGTCTATAATAGCTCCGAGATATTTAAAGTGGTCGACCTGCTCCAGGACCTGTTCTCCCAACTTAATCTGATGTTTTCTTTCTTCTCGTGATATCACCATGGATTTTGTTTTAGAGCTGCTTATGACCATCCCTCTTCTCTGCTCCAGCTCTTCCTTCCAGACTTGCAGGTTGGATTGGAGATGTGCCTCTGATTTAGCAATCAGGGCAACATCATCAGCAAATGCCAGCTCTGAAATACAGACCTGTCTCATCTCCAGTACCCCACTGAATACTTTCTTGTTCTCTCCTTACATGCCTTGATGACATCGTCCATGAGGAGTATGAAAAGATAAGGTGACAGGATATCACCTTGTCTTACACCAGTGGTGGTCCCTGAAAAAACTCTTCGTTCGTATCTATTCTTAACTCTTCTGACTTATGGTTTGCTGTACCCTCGACATAATTTCTGCAAGACTTGTAGAAGCTCTGATTATAGCATGAATCAGAAAGGTGCTGGAATATTCCTTCCTTGCCAAACAGTCCCCCAAAGTTTGCTCCAGGGGGACCCAGTCAAACAGTGGGACCCTTCAAACGGCCTTTTTCCAGATCTATGAAACAAAGATGGATCTCACTCTTGTACTCAAGGGCCTTTTCACTCAGCTGCCTGAGTGTGAAGATTAGGTCTTGAGTACTTCGGTTTGCTCGGAATCCGCACTGGACTTCCTCCAATTGTGGCTCAGCTAGGCATCGGAGTCTCTGCTCTAGGATTCTAGAGTAGATTTTACCAGGGACACTGAGAAGGGATATGCCTCTTCTAATGGTTTCCACATTGTCGATTGTCACCCTTTTTTGAAAAATTGGTGTTATGATGTGGCAAATCTCCCAATCCTTTGGATATGGTCTTGTGCACCATAGCTGCCTGTAGGACCTTAAGAGGTAATCAGGTCGACCTGATGCTCCCATGTACTTAACCATTTTCTGGTGTTATACCATCATGCCCTGCTGCACTTTTGCCCCATTCTTGATTTTCTCCAGTGCTGCCACTTCAGTTCTTCCATCTTTATGTCATCTTCACCACCATTTGTTTCGCTCTTTCTGTGCTAGTGCGGTTTATCATTTCTGATGCATTCACCATGCTCACCCACCATCAAAAGGAGTTCTGAGAAATATATTTCCATATTTCCATATTACTTCCTTCGAGGGCTCAGTAAGCAATTTGGTTAATATTTCTACAAAGTGAAACAAGCTCCATGAAAATTATGAATTGAGGAAAGGCATACGTGTTCTGTATGGGAGGATTGTTGAATTTTATCTGTCCCCACTGTGTTTAGTGGTACCGGTTTCCGGTATCTTCTCGAAAAACCATGGCGCGATTGTTTAAACGGAACAAACTTTCATTAAGTAATTAAAAGTGTGGGGATAATTTTCTTTTGGGTGTCCATGATGCCATCATATTGTGGCCGTGTTAGCGTGGGTAAACGTTTGCATTTCCCTTATAGTGTTCGTATAGTGTTGAGTGTTCTTAGGTTTCAGATCACTGCACTTAATCAGTTAATCAGCATGTGTTGAGTTAGACATATGTAAAACACTCTGCTGTAAACATAGTGTATGAATTGCACTGTTAGGACAAGACGTACAGATGAGTTTTTTGTCTGGTTTGCGATGGTTTTAACTCTGTCGACCACACTGTAACTCCTAACAGTAATAAAAACAAACTTCATTACAAGTTTTTATTTACGATTAACAATATATCATCGCGTTCTCTCTTCTGCGAATTTGTTTCATCGGATTTTTACACATTTCAATTTTGATATATTTTCCATTCGTTACCTTCTCTCAATTCAGCGAACATCCGAAAATCATATTCTTGTACATTATCTGTCAAACGAAATGCTCTCGTCAAATTTCTCCATCTGCTATGTTTCAAACATGTGGTGATCTTTAAAGAAAGTTAGTTTATCTTCATAACTTTTCACTTAGTGACCTTCTTGGGGAGGGGGGTGGTATCTTGCTTGGAAGACTGGCCTACACTGCCAGAGAATGTTTGCATTTACGACCAGTTTAAAGATCACTACGTCTCGTCTCTGTTTTCTCTAACAAAAACTCAATCTTAATATAAACTGCAATCATACCTGCTGTCGATGAATAAACACAAATACCTGACCACTTGCTAATCTAATTTTGTTATGGAGTGTCTGTTATCCCCAGTTAGCCAACCACATTCAAAATGGCTTGATTTAGCACAGAAGTGCCGAATATCAATACGCAAGCTCACTCAACTGAATGAACTCCAAATCTACTCATACTTCTAGCCATCACACTTGCTAACTCACGACTCAGCGCGTCTCTAAATCAGAAGACTTAATGTTTCCGTCTCTCTACATTCTTTTCTTTCGCTCCTACACTTTGTCCCTTCTTCCTACCACACCTTTCTCGTGCGTATTTTTTTTTTTCTTTGCTCAGTCACCACAACTTAAAGCGAGTAAATTCAAGATATCTTCCTTTGATGAATATACTCCAACCTACACTTCTTTCAAGTCTTTATTACAAAAGCGTTACACGCAAATTTGTCCCACCAAATTTTGGACTCACTTAATATGCTTAGCTCTAAAACATAACTACATAACATCTTCATGTGGAACCCAAGGAGTTTCACTCCTTTGCTCAAACTATTCCTCTTTACCATATCACTTTCCCTTCAAACAAAGTCGAACCGTCTTTTAACAACTAATTTTTTTTTTAATCGTAACATTTGATCTCTTTTTAGCGAGGCGCGTCCCGTTTCAACCTAGTTCGGTTATATTAGTACGCATGTACAAATATAATAAAAACTTTAGGTCTGGGGGGATTAAAGAACAACTCATTATTTTTACCAAACCATTTATCCTACCCTCACAGATTTTTTTAAAACACCAAACCACAGTACACAATATAGAATATATACTAGGGTCATTTAGAGGTGGGAGAATTTATATACACTATTTGAAGGGGTCGCCGCGCAGGTGTAAAGGCTTTCGGCGTTGTAACAGGCGACCAGGTGTTCATAATTCAAACCCGGGCGTCGGCGTTTGAAGAAATGTTTACGGCCGGAAATTTGACTGAATAGCCTGAACGGCTCCTGTGATAAACCCTCTGTGGATGGGAAGGAGCGAAGCTCCTGACCGGGTTGGAAGGAAAGTCATCAGGTTCCCCAGCCTCGCAATGACATGTCATTATGGCCGAAGGGATGAAAGCCCAAGTGCCCTGGTTTAAGGATATAAAAACTATTATGATGATGATCAGAGAAAAATTGAACGAATAAATTTTGTCATACAAAGTAAATATTATTTGGTACCGTTACAAACATTTGTAGCAAAGAATTGTCTTGTTTTAATGTTTTTATCAAGAAAACATTCAAAATCGAATTAGTTATACCCTTGTTTCTTTGTCTTGTCAACCAACAGTTTAATTCTTGATACAGGTTCTGGCAGTCTTTGATATCTTACAATATTATACATTGGTAATCTTGTTATCTTCGCAAATATTTTGAAAGCAAAATAGTGCTTAAGGGAAAGTCATTATTGAGTTACTTCCCTTGAAAGTTGTGTCGGCTCTTTCGATCAAACTCCGCGGATAAATCCATTTTACTGCGATTTATTCGTTGTTTGGGTAATAATAGATTGTTCTTGCTTCAGAATATCGATGGCCTGAATTTATGTGTATTGTTTGTCTGAGTAGGACGAGTCTGTCTTATATCTGTATATCTTTACATATCTAAGTCGAACTATATGTTCTGTTGTCTCTAGAGAGGTCGAAGGCTATTCGGCGGATGTGTCGCTAGAGAGTGGTGTGATTTGGCTTCGTCCTGATAGGGACTGTGTTTTCCTATGTCGGCCTGTCGCCGGGGAAAAAGTGATCTCAGTATTTGTGGGGAAAGTGATAGTCGTCTAAACCTATCGTGTATGCTTTACCCCAGTGTTTATTCATATTGCCAAGGAATGGCAGTTTCATATTTCCTCTACCAAGGTAAACAAGATACTACTCTTATGAACTCTCGATCGAAGCCACCATTTTCGATAGTTACGATTTGAATGTCTAAGAGAATATATTTGACTCGATGAAAACGACTTCGATTCCTAGCAGCACTATATCCTGTAGAGTGCAGTCAATTGTTCATGATCAAATCTACAGAGCAATGAAATGTTTTATGAATGACTAACTTTAGGACAGATTCATTATCTGTATCCAAACGTGAGTGACAGCTCACGAGTGAAGCCATCTTGGAACCAAAACATGTAGTGACTTTCAAGAAGAGAAAAGGGATGCCCGTATTATCGCTTGATCAGTCCAGAGATCACTGCTACACATGAGAACCCATTGCTAGCGGTTCAATATTATTATATGGAAAAAATATGTGCTGAACATTATGTTGAAGAATCGTCGCTAGACGAGATTAGGTTTAGAAGCCATCTGAAATATTGTTTATAAGCTGACGTGCTCAGTCAGTGAAGTCAGATGATATATGTATGGGCGATACTGAGTGCTTGGCTACTGACAGTCCATTATACACTTATTCTACATGAGTGCCCATGTAACATTGCAAGACCATTTATCCACTGTAACTATGAATGTATTATGGCAACCTGTGATTTGTCACTATCTGTGCTGTCGAGTGTGTACGTCCAATTAAACTTTAGGAAAAGGTACACAGTCGTTGGTGACCGATTGACTTCCTAGTTTATTAAAAATGCCCCAAAACATTTTTTTTTTTTTTTTTTTATTTTTTTTTTTACATAGATCTTGTGAGCCTAGTCTGAGTGTAACAAAAGTCACAATAAACTTTCAAGAAAAAAACAGTCGTTGGTTGAAAACATTTTCATACATGAGTTGTCGAAGGAAAAAATGTCATATTGTCAACACAAAACGAACCTTTATAATCATTCGCACATTATACACTCAATCCATGTCTACACACCACTGCGTAGGTCAAGTTGACATTCCATACACTACAGTGGAGCAAACAACACCATAGAGATCTTATCAACTGATGATGATGATGATGTCTGCCTTCCATCCCACATGATATCTATCTTTTGGTGGATATCATATAACGGGAATAGAAAATCCAACTTTATCAACCTAATCACGTACCTGAGAAAACAATCTTTGTGCAGGTCATCTGCTGGTAATGTCGAATCCATATTGGCACTGAAAAAAAAAGCAATATTATGTAAGTTAGTAGTGAGAAAAAATGTATAACATGGACATAAATGCCTATTATTTCCCAGAACGTTTCATCATTCACCCACCCCATAATTAATTGACCAATATTTCTGGTGTTAACCCTGTGAAATGATTTCCTAGTATCCCCATGTGGTAGGCGTACCCCAGGCTAGAACTCCTGCTCTACATGTCCAGAAAATCCTATCTTTCCGTTACTAAGTCAAATGTTATTAGTTTTGACGTCTATTTATTATATTAACTGTGACTTTCTCTGGGCGTGGAGTTTGTAGAACAAGGTAGACCATTCAGTCCAGTTCCAGAGAGAGACATAATCTGCATTGTATTCAGCAAACTGTCCACCGTCATAAATAGGAGGTCATGTCTAAATCATGTAAGTCGAGAATTTATATTGATGAGTAACATTTCTAGAACAAATAAGCTGAGAATCAGTTTACAAATGTCAGAACACCACACAAGTTTTTGAAAACAATCAATTTGGTTTGCTGGCGAGGTTATAAATGTACGTGGTATTATGAGGTTCCCTCCTATATACTTATGTAAGAATCACAGAAATAAAAAAAAAATTATTTTACAGCAAAAAAATAAGCCAGCCATAAGTTGGTGTCTGTAACTGGTAACGACTTTACAACGTCTTTTATCTAACAAGTCGCGGGTCGTTGTCCCCCCCCCCCACACGTTTGTCTGGGATATTCCTGTGAAAACTGTTTGTTTTCATTAACTTGAGTATACATCACTTGTTAGCGCTAGTGACACTTATTTTGTATGATGGATGACGTATTAATTCCACAAATGTTTAAACAGTAGCAAATTGTGAGATTTGCAGAGCAGATAAGATTTGACAGCTCCCTAGATGAGCATTATTGGGTGACTTTTTTAAAAATTGTTTTATAAAAGACAAAGTTCATCAATAGTATTATATTTAAATAAAAAACAGTAGTAGCTAAAAAGTTTTATAATTGTTTTTGCAAATAACTTGAACCTTGTGTGTGAGTATTGATCATCATTGACTTAGTGGTTCAGGATCATGGAACTCCTACTTGTAAGTTTAGAGATGTTTTGTAAATACTTTGACCTTGTGTGGTTGAAGTATTTTATTATCACTGACTTGATAATAGTGGCCTTGTGCTCAGTGCTCCGATCTCCTCCCCCATTCTCGTCCCGTTCCTAGTGGGGGGGGGGGGGGGGGGGGGGGGGGGGGGGGGGGGGGGGGGGGGGGGGGGGGGGGGGGGGGGGGGGGGGGGGAAGATATACACACATTGAGATTCTCGCTGGTGCTCTAACGGAAGTTTGTGCACTGTGGCTGAGATAATCTTGTGTGAATCTTAGGGAGGAGATCGGAGCACTGATCGTTTCCATGTGCAATGAAGATTATTCCGATTAAAAAATCAACCAAAAACCAAACAAATTCTTGAACATGATCTACACGTCTCTATGTGAGTGAAATTGGTGCTGTATAAAAACTTATCACAACAAGTACACCCACATATGCTATGTGAAGTGATTTGTTGCTTGTACATTACAAAAGGTTTTTTTTACAAGCGCACATCTGCTATTGTGATTGTTGGACAACTGTATAAATTTACTTATCGGCCGATTTTTTTTTAAGCCCACATTAGCTCTGTGACATGATTGTTGCTTTATAATTTAACTTTTCACAACTTTTTTTCAATTGACTTTTTTGAGTGAATTGTATAAGCCTAGATGCATTCCTGCATACTTAAAAGACTTATCACAAACTGACCCCCCACATATGCTATGTGAGTCGATTGTTTGCTTGTATAAAACCTTATTTATTCAACAAGGCCACCAACATCTGCTATGGAGAGTGACATTTATTGCTTGATATAAAAAACTTATCACAACTAGCACCACATCTGATATGGTGAGTGATTGTTGCTTGTAATTTACAACAACTTATATCAAGACATGCCCACAGGAATGCTACTGTGAGTGATTGTTCCGACAGTTGTTAATAAATGTATAATCTAACAAGCCCCACATCTGCTATGTTGAGTGATTGTTGCGATTTGTTTAAACATAACTTATCACAGTAAGCAGGCATTTTCATCTGATTATTTATTGAGGATTGTTGCAATTGTCCTAAAAACTGTATCACAACTTAAGACCCTACATCTTGACTATGTGAGTGATTGTTGCTATGGTATAAGAAATACTTATCCCACAAACCTAGCCCGTAGCAGATTAACTGGATATTTTGGTGTGTGGTGTGTTGGGGGGGGGGGGGGGGGGCTTGTATAAATAACTTATCACAACTAAGCCCCAATCTGTATGTGTGTGATTGTTGCTTGTATAAAAAAACTTATCACAAACTGCCACATTGCTTGTGAGTGATTGTTGACTTGTATAAAAACTTATCTCAACTAGCCCCACATCAGATATGCTGAGTGATTGTTGCTTGAATAAAACTTATATCTCAACAGCCCCACATTGCTCTGTGAGTGATTGTTGTTGTTTAAAAACTTATATCAACAAGCCCCACATTGCTATGTGAGTGGATTGTTGTTGTATAAAAACCTAGCCCCACCCAGACAAAAGAATAATTACATTTATACTTTAATTGTTTGACTAGTTACAAAGATGTAACAGTTATCTCAGTAATTACACTGACTAACAAAAAAAAAACTTTTTTTTTTTCTTTCTCTAACATTTCTATGTTTTTCTGGTCAATTTTAATGCGCTGTTTTTAAATCTGCAAACCGTTTTTCTCTATCAGGTCGGGATCTCTAGAAATACGCAATTGAAGTTTTTTAACAACGCATACAGTAGTACATCATTCGTACAAGAAGTATAACAGTTAGGTAGGCTTGAATTTCTTTGCAGTCGACTTTCGTCGGTGAATGGCATGTGGTACATCGCGATGAAGCATCCAACAATAATCGGCAAGCATGGTCACACTCCACCGTCCTTGATAACGTGACTCCATTACGGCGATATCTTGATGGAATCGTTCTCCATGTTCATCGCTGATTCGCCAAGGTTGTCAGGGAAAAAGTCAAGATGCGAATCGAGCAAATGGATTTTGAGGGACATGTTACAGCCCATAATTCTGTATGCATCTATGCACTGCTTAACAATATGCAACATAGTCGACAGATTTGTGATTTCCCAGAAAGTTATCGACGATCGATTTGAATGCCATCCATGCGCGAAGTTCACTACCATGTAACAAGTTCTCGAATTGTTTGTCTGCAATAACTTTCCTAATCTGAGGTCCTACAAAGATACCTTCCTTTATCTTTGCATCGCTAACTTGCGGAAACTTTTAAAGCTTTTTGCTCGTTTTATCTATCGCTTTTANAACATTCTTCATGAGCCCCCACTTTATATGTAACAGTGGTAAAATGAAGCTGTCTCTGTTAACTAATGGCTCGTGTATTACATTTTTATGCCCGAGCTGCATACGATCCCGGATAGGCCACACCTTTCTTGCATAATGTTCCTGTCTGTTGCGGCTGTCCCATTCACATCGGAAGCAACAAAATTTAGTATACCCAGTCTGCATGCCCGTGAGAATTGCAATGACCTTTAGGTCTCCCACAAAATCCGCCATTGGTAGTCATTGTACTTATATTTTTTCCAAACGTATAGCCATATTGTCATAAGTTTCTTTCATATGAACAGAGTAGGCGACTGGAATTGATGAAAAAAAAAATTTCTGTTATGCAATAACACGGCTTTTAGACTAGTCTTGGAAGAATCGATGAAAAATCGCCATTCGTTGACTATGTGTCATGTCCCTCATGACCGTTTACATCTTTGCAATAGCAAATGTCATCATCCATCTCAAAGTATTGAACAAGTTCTCTGTGTCTATGACGAAATTTAGATATCGGAGTATTGGGCGCTAAAAGATTTCATTCTTTGAGTCGCGAACCGAGTAATTCCGCTTGTCCTTTGGTAAGAGCGAGATCACGTATTAGATCTGAAAGTTCTGAATGGTTAATTAAGTAAACACCATCATTCACCGGTATGTAATCTGAGTCAGAATTAGTTTCTAAAGCAGGTAAACTATCACACTTTCTGATGGTTCATTCACGTTCCAACGGATATCGTTCTGGTGGTACTTGGATCGGACACGTGATTGGATCATGAGGCACTGGTTTCGAAACCGATTCAATATTTGGATAAACCACAGACTTTCTAGTTTTAAAAGTGAAACCATGGATATTTGTCAAGCAGAAGTAACAATCAGTAGTGTGATTTGTATGTTCACGCCATATTACTGGCACTCCAAAAGGCATCGACTTATGCTTCGGCGATTTTCGTAACCAACCTGCCAATGTATCGAACAAACTGCATTTGGCTTCCAAGATTTATTTGCATCATCAACTTTCGAATCGAAATAAAGTTCATATGCTTTCTTTAGTTATGGTGTAAAGTTTTTCTGGTCAACACGATCGGTAAAATATCCGCACACGTAACAGAACAGATCAGCCGAATTTCTACAACTTCTAGAAGCCATATTTTGCTCAGAATTATTTCAAAATACAGTAACTATTTGAAAAAATCGCGTAACATATGTCATGCATCTTTTAGCAGTATAAAAAGTGAATTATGTTCAGCGTCAAGAAACTGAACTAAGAACACGTTTCTTATAATAAGAAAGAAAAATGTTGTTTGTCAGTGTTATTTGATCTATTACAATGATAAAGCAGTCCCATGTCAGAGATGCAATAGGGAAAAGAAGTGTTAGAAGCTTCACATGAATGAGGTTCAGCTTTTATCAAGATAAGTGCCCCGTTCCTTCTCGATGCCTTCTTCCTTACTAGGCTTCTGGAGCACAATCGAGTGTCCATTTACAGTGGGTAAACATGAATGTGCTACCGTCATGATTAAGCCCCAAATCCAGGTAGTTGTGCCACAGGCGGAAAGGCTCTGGGACTGCTTGGCAGTCGAAACACACACTTTATCTATTTGGGTAATATAAAATGTTTCATATTTTAGTTGCTTTTCATCATTTAATTAGGTAAAAAAAAATATCATTTGTAGAACACAGTTCTTGGGAAAGAGATTTGCTGTTACCCATTAACTCCTGAAAGTTTCATAGGCCTAAGTTTCCCTATAATCTATAGGACTATGTGACATATTAAACCCATTCAAGAACTGAAGTCAGACGACAATAACGGTTATATGGATAAAATGGAACAAATAAACCGGACTAAAAACATCGCAAACCGATTAATTAATGGACATAAGAAAACCATAATTTTGCACATAACAACATTTTTAGTTAATCAATTTTTTTTTAAATGTATAACAAACACCCCCCCCCCCCCCCCCCCCCCCCCCCCCACCCCCCCCCCTTTATCACATACATTCAAAGAATTAGACAACAAACAGTTTTATTCTTGGTACAGTTTCTGAAAAGAGGCACTCTCCTCATATCATGTTTTACTCCCAATTTGTTTGGTTTTTTTTTCTTGATTGGGGATTAGATTAAGAACTCGTCGCTTCTCTTCATTCCACAGCTTTGGTCTCAACGTTATACTACTACTTTTGGACTATTTCAGTTGGATTATATACAGTGTGGCCCATATGTCTGGATTCATTGAGAATTCAGCAGCTACTTCTTTTTGTG